>CM062804.1:1120358685-1120958685 GCA_031772625.1 Pinus tabuliformis
TACAAGCCACTGCAGATTCAACTCGGAAATCTGATGGCACTCTAAAGGACTTAGCTGACTCCTTCCTTCATCGGATAGCAGCTAGGGAACAAATTCTTCCTTATACAGATGTAGTGCGGTGGGAAATTGAGGAAATCCCACTCATGGATAGAACTTCAGCACCAAAGACGGGAGAATTTTCGGGTCATTCAAGGCTGATGATTTAAGGAAAAATGTATCAATTGCCTGAGCTAGAGAAGAAATACAATAAGGCGTTCCTAGAAAAATTCTCGGAATGAGAACGAAGTTGAATTTGAACCCATTGGGATTGGAGACAAAATCGGCAAAGCACAAACATGAATCTTCCGGTAAGTACTCGGTTGATTCCCTGGATTCTCCTTATTGATACGCTGGATTAATGATGTGTAGATTGTGGGGATTGCATGATTCTTCTTATTTCACTATAGAAATGGTTCCCTTAATGGAAGCGGCTTGCAACATATAATAATGGATTGGGCCTTATTCTCTCAGATAAATAGCCAAACTGTTCTTGAGTTTAGGAATAAGTCCCGCATCTCTGAAAGGATAATTCCCCCATTCTATTACAGTGCCTATATTTTAGATACCTTGTGTTTTAATTCTGAATTTCCCATGCTCGGTGGAGGTGGACGCCACAAGACGCCATGCCTATTCACATATACATCAGAAATTATGGAAATCCTCTTTAAGCACCATTTGGTACCAAGTCTGCAATGGCTTTATGTTGCCTATTTATTATTCTATTTTTATAAAACTGTTCCTAAGATTTCCTACCAAGCTGGGATTGATTTAACAGCAGTAGGAAGATGGTTAGGGGAGGAGAAGTTCACTTATATAAGAGTTTTCAGTAGCCAATGCCGAACCTCATGTCCTCCTTTTATACATATCTTGATAAACTGCTGGAAGGGAAATCGCTTACCAGATCATTGCTGAGAGTGTCACAAAAGAATCTCAAGAAAAATAAGAAGCAGGGCTGGCCCTCTTTTCCTTTCAGATGCGGTGTCTATACCTTGCATGATCTCAAACATGCAGAAAAAGAAGCTACAAAGATTAAATCATTAACTCTGGCAACTCTCCCTAATAGGCAATTTGATCCAAGCAAAGTTGCCTATAATGCACTAGAACAGGCCAAGTTGTCAAAATTTGATCATAAAGAAGATATGTTTGATGACCTGTTCTCCTCCGCTGAGTCAATAATGTAGGTTAAGGCATTTGCTAGAATGAAATATCAAGATGAAGGGTTGGTTGAGTTTAACAGACATAGAGAACAGAGGTTGCAAACTATGTCTCTAGATCTATTAGCAACAACCCCAACAACTTCGACAAGCGAGCCTGAACGGCAACAGTCAAAGGAGCCTCCGATTACAACAATAGAACCAGAAATCCACAGGAGGAAACTCAGACTACAGAGCAGAAGAAAGTGCAGGAAGAGACCAAGGTGAAAGAGCAGAAACAGACACCATTGAAGTAAACGTGGATACTCATATTGACCAAATTTGCTCCAGGAATGGCAGCAATTTGACTCTTTATCAGTGGTTTGGAATGTTCAAAGGACACTGAAACTTCAAAGGCAACAGACACACAGGAAACCACATTCACAGGTTCTGAGTGGAACCAGCGGCCCACCCATGTCAAAAGAGGTAGAGATAATACCAAAGGATCCCTCGATCAAATCATTTTGCAAGTAGAAGAGATTCCTCCCTTGGATGTCTACTAAGCCCAAGGCATAAAGCTGTAGTTAAAACGGCAAAGGAAAAGAAGAAGGACTGATCAACCTTCCCTTTTCCAGAACAGACGGTCACGGGCAATGTGGTTTGGAAGGAGGAATTTGACCCTCCGATGACCTGACAAAACTGTCACAATATGCTGGAGCCTATTCGGCAGCGACAAATGATAAGGCATCGGAGGTGAGTCTTTTGCTGAATAACAAAGGATCAAGAAATTTTCTTGTTACAGGCACAGCTGACTGAAGCAAATCAGAAAGCGGAGCAACAATTGTTGACGCAACAGCAATTAAACAGTCAACTAACTCAACAATTGTAGGCAGAAAAACAAAGGGATTGACCACAGCGCAATCCAGAAACAGAAAGAATTATCAGAGGCATTGGCACAATTGAGGCCGCGAATGAGCAAATGATGAAAAACAAAAGATGAGCAAATTGCTCAATTATCACCACAGCTCGAGAAAACAAAGGGCGTTCCACAAGTGGCTGAATTCAGAGTAGAAGCATACAAATAAATACTACATTAATAGCCCAAATTAAGCTTCTATGTCAACAAATCGCCCAGGCAGAGCCACTATGTGAATTAACGACATCCATAAGTAATAAGTAGACAAGGCTAGGACTGAATTGGATCAAGCTGAAGAAACGATAGCTGCATTTCTCGACTGGCAAGATATGTTCAAGGACAAGCGGCGAATTTACAAGAATCTTAGAGGCACATAAAGATATACTCTTTACAGAATGGCAGTCCCAGTTAATGAAAGCAGAGAGGGCAGTTTCAAGATGCAAATCAACTTCAAGCAATTTAGTTGAACTAGTCAATAACACTCTCTACTTATCAAATATGATTTCCCAAGCACACCAGGAAAATTGACAACGATGAAAACATTGGAGCAATCATGTTATCTAGATCTAGAGGTAAAAGGGAGATTAATTGCTGGAATTAATAGTTTAACCTGGGACACTATTGGTTCTTCTTGGTAAAACCACACACATAGAAGCGCCTCAAGTGCCCTACGGATGCAATCGGGTATATTATCCCGATATTCAGGATGCCACCTATGCCGCCCAGCTCAGCTCTCGCCTCAACAGACCACCCGAAGTGGAGCCGATGCTTGCGATAAGTCATCTCAGATTTTAAAGCAAACGACCTACTTGATGATTCATGCCGCCAACTGCCAGATTGCTGGAGAAAATAGGATCAAAATCAATTGATACCAATTAAGTAGGATTTCAGTTTCTTAGATAGTTAGATTAATTAAGTATTTATAGACCCTTTCATTGTTTGGAAAAGGGTCGTAAAGTTTTGTACTTGAATTAAAGACTGAAGTTGCACTATTGTGCTTCAGCCGTATTCTTTTATGAACTGGACCAGTTATTCTAAATTTGACAAGGAAGCTTTTATGCAATTGTGCACTATTGTCTTTGTTTGAAAGTGTTTCTGCGTTGAAGGAAGAATCACAAGTAGCGATTGGTATTGGGAGTGTCTAGCAGCTCATATGGTACTTTTATCTATGTCTGAATTCATTCCTTTCTTATGAATTGTTATTTGATTATCTTTGCTATTATCGAATATATGTATGTGCTTTAACAGCAGTTCTGTATTCCTTCCACTATTGGATGTTTATGGTGTGCTTTTCTTTTAATCATATATGTGTCGATGATATAAATGACAAGTGTAGTAATATTGCTTTAATTGCTTTGCTTTAACTATTTAAGCAAAGTAATCCTTGAATGAATTAATATCCTTGTCTGTTAGATGGAGTAATCTATATGCTTGTCCATAGACACATATCATCAAGCGCTACACTTCAAAGCTTAATAGTTCGGGGATTAATAATAGCTCTTTTATTTTTGCTGATAGATTTAGCTATTCGCCTATCATTAGATTAGTCAATCACTTATCCATTCATCCGTTTATCCATTGCTGGGAAACTGGTCCCATTATCCCCAGTGGGAGCCACCATTCCAAACGGAAAAGGAGTTGTACTAAGGTCCGGACTGGGTGTTTATCCCCAATGTTGTTGCAGCGATTTTCGAGGCATCAACATTTTTGGCGCTTGAAGGAGGGCCATCAACTATGAATGGCAAGAAAACCGAATCTGTAGGCCATTCTAAGAGTAATTTCTCCCTCTGTATCCCCTCGGACTTCCCAATTGCATGCTGGTTCTCTAGTATCCAAACAAGAAGAAGAGGAATCAACTACCACTACTCAAACCCATCATACTCTAGAACAATTAAGTCTTGAATCCCTTGAAGTCCAGTCTTTATCCACAAACTTCAGAGCTTCTCGATTTCACCACAGAAATCTGAGGTATCACAATAGTGGCGACTTCGCAGTTCAATTTACCTCACCTCTCACCAGACTTCAGAGCGAAAAGCTCGGTATTGAACCACTGAGTTCCCTTTACCCAAAGGGAAAAAGGCGAAGAGGCATACTGAAGGATCTGACACTGAAGAGCTTTCATCACATCCTCCATTTCATCTTCCCCTCTGCAAAGTCAACCATCCACTCCCCCATTACATATTGTTGTTCATCAGGGATTAGGAGCTTTAACATCCCAACCTGCTCAGTCCTCAACATTATTTCCTTCCCAGACATTTGGAATTCCAACAGTAGTATCAACCACTACTGCTATTACAATGGCAGATCCATGGACCAGGCCTGGTGCAGTCAACATGCCTGCACCATTGCATGCATTACCAGATGCTCCTGAAAAATGGCTACCCAAGTTTAATCCAGATGATGGGACCCAGGCTGAGGAACATATTAATAATTTCATGTTGGCAGTCAACTTGAAAGGAGTAACAGAACAAGATGTTGTTGTTAGACTTTTCCTTACACCTTGCAAGGATCAGCAAGATCCTGGTATTTTTCTTTACCCTCTGGTTCCATTTCCAGTTGGAACACTTGCCAAGAGCAGTTTCTTACCAAATATGGAGATGATAGGTCTTTGGCTACCTATAAACGATCTCTCCAATCTTAGGATAGAGCATAGGGAACCAATTAAGGAATTTAATGCTCGATTCAATAAACTCCTGAATAAAATCCTGACGGCCTCCAAACCAAGTGAAAAAATTCGAAGCGAATGGTATATAACCGCCCTACCTGCCAATATAGCCATTTTTGTAGGATAGGGCTGGGAAACCTACCTTAGCCGAAAACATGAAGAAAAGCACTTGCTGTGGAGAAACGTATTAATGCTCTAGAAAAGAAAGTTGCTATGGAAGATAGAAAAGCCAAAAAAGTCTCTTTTAAAGATGACTGATGAGGAAAGAAAACCCAAATGACCACATGGACATGGAGGGTTTGCAAATTCCTAAAAACTTTGTCAAATGAAATGGTTGAAATAAAGAAACAGGTAAGCCGAAACCTCAACCAAAAGACCTTTAGGACTTTAAGAAAACTGAATCAATGCCAAAGCACGAATGTTATAATCAGATTCAGAGCAAGAAGAAGAAGAAGAGGAAACTATCTCACCAACTGATGTTGAAGAAGAAGTAGTTGAATGTCATGGAATGTGGGATTTTATACTCCCCAATTCCGATACCGATAATGAAGAAGAAGCGTTCCCGGTCACTACTAGGAGTAAAAGTACTTCCGAAATGTTCAGGCAATGTCAAAGAAAAGGAGTGCAGGTGCTGCTACAACAAAGGGAAAAATACGTGCAAAGAAATCACCTGCAGCAGTCCCCAAGACCAAACCTCAACTTGTAATACTCCTTCAACATCTAGAATGTTAGTGGTATCCGATTCAATGGAGTACAATATTGTTGATGACATGAAGAAAACTAAAGCAAAACATTACTATGTTTGAACTTAGTAAATTAAAACATCAGCAGAAATTGCTTCTCAAAGAATTGAATGTTGTTCCTTCTTCACCCCTTCCCAGTGCTAAAGCTGCTAATGATTCAGGGCAACCTCCTCCTGGTATGGTTGAAGCTACTGATGCGATTCTGATTGGAGATAGATCAAAATCTCATACTCCAGCTTTCCTTCTAACCTATGAGATCTACAACAAAAACCTGCACAACTGTTTGATTGACTCAGGGGCATCTTTAATTAATGCCAGCTTCAGTTTGTTCCAAACTGAACATTGACCCCAGAAGTCTGCTATTCATATTGTACAGTTGGACAAGACCAAAGTACAGGTTGTGGGAGAGATTAATTTCGTAACTATCAGGTTATCTGCTGATCCCAGAGTAGTACAAAGGATTGATATCCTAATAGCTGATATACCTGAATTTTACGGTTTAATCTTGAGTAGGGATTGGTCTGAAAAACTACATGGATATATTTCTACTGATTGGTCACATATGTGGCTTCCCTATAAGGGTAAGCCAAATCAAATAAGGATTGATTGAGAAAAACATATGACCCATACAGTTACTGAATTTGAGCAAGAAAACCAACCGGTAGCATTTAATAACAACATTTTGGGGAATTATTCATCTGAGTCATTCTTTGGCAGCATTACTGCCCAGCCATCCCCTTTCTCAGTAAACCATTTTACATCTCAGATTGAGAATTTTTCACAGACAGATAAGTCTAGATGTTTCAATGATACTGAGAAAACTGTAAATAAAATTGTTAATACTTCTTTATTTTGGTTGTTATATTTCGATGGGTCCAAATCTAGTGAGGGCTCAAGAGCAGGATGTATTTTGGTTAGCCCACAAGGAGAAAAAACAATGCTGTCCTATAGGCTGGAATTTGAATGCACTAACAATACAGCCGAGTATGAAGCCTTAGTCCAAGGACTGCATAAAGAAATCGGCCTTAAAGTGCAATATTTAAAAGTATTCGGCGATTATGAAATTATTATCAAACAGGTGAGAAATACAATACATTGTCTTTCAAATCATCTTAAACATTATCAGTCGCTAGTACAAGAACTCACCTCACACTTTTCGGCATTCAATATTTCCTCCATCCCTAGGTCTCAAAATCGGCAGCCGACCTACTAGCCAATGTAGCTTCCAAGCTCCTACCTTCTGAAGACTACAGCCCAGATAGATTTTCAGTAGAATTACTTTTTAGGCCATCATTCCGACAATGTCACTAATTGGAGAGTATTCAACCATGATGAGGATATTTTACAATTCTAACTTCTGAAAAGTCCTATGATAATCAAATTATTGAGGAAAATGAGCATGACTTTCAAATGAGAGAAACACCTCAGGAAAATTCAATCCCTAAACCTGTGTAAAGCTAGAGGATCTTTATGATATTAAAGACAGGTTTAAACCTGTGACTAATACATAGCTCCAAAGTTCTACCCTAAGGTTTGAGTTGATAAATCTTGGCACTGAGCAAACTCCTCAAAACATTAATTTAGGATTAGGACTTTCCTTGGAAGAGAAAGAGGCATTCATTAAATTGTTAAGGAAAAATAAACAGGTTTTTGCTTGGAAATATGATGATTTGAAGACATATGATACATCCATTATCCAACATACCATTCCAGTGCTTCCCGATCAGAAACCAATTCAGCAGAAGTTAAGAAAAATACATCCAAGCTTAGAGAGTCAAATAAAAACTGAACTTAACAAACTCTTGAAAGCCAAGATTATTTTTCCAGTCCGACACTGAAACTGGGTCTCCAATATGGTGCCAGTCAGAAAGAAAAATGGCGACATTCTGATTTGTATTGATTTCAGAAATTTGAAAAAAGAAAGCTTGAAAGACAATTTCCCATTACCTACCATGGAGCAAATACTCCAATTAGTAGCAGGCTCTGAATTAATGTCCTTGCTAGACGGTTTCTCAGGATATAACCAAGTTTTGGTACATCCTGATGACCAGCTTAAAACCACATTCAGAACAAAATGGGGAACATATGCATATCAGAAAATGCCTTTCGGACTTATTAATGCAGGAGCGACATTCCAAAGAGCGATGGATATAGCTTTTGAAGGGTTGATTAATAGAATAGTAGTCGTCTATCTAGATGATATTACTGTATTCTCTAAAAAGAGGTCCAATCATTTGCATGATCTATCAAATCTTTCAACGTTGCAAAAGATATGGTATTTCTCTTAACCATAAAAAATATTTCTTTGCTCTTGACCAAGGAAAGCTTCTAGGCTTTATTGTGTCTAAAGATGGCATTTATATTGATCCTGATCGGGTTAAAGAAATCTCTGAAATCCCTTTCCCACATAATAAGAAATCCATGCAGTCATTTTTAGGCCAAATCAATTTTGTTAAAAGATTTGTTCCAGATTTTTCTCAAATTATTTTGCCACTTCAAACTATGATCAAGAAAAATTCAGTCTTTAAGTGGGGATCAGCAGAAAAAGAAGCGTTTGATTTAATCAAGCAATCAATAATCAATGCCCTAGCCTTAAATACTCCCAATTTTTCTAATCATTTTACATTATACACTATCGCATCCACTCCCTCTTATGCAGCAGTACTCACGCAGCTCAACGATCATAATTTGGAAGCACCCATTTCATTTTTTAGTTCAAATCTTCAGGGTGCTGAATTGAATTACTCCGTAGTAGAAAAGCAAGCCTTTGCTATATTTAAAGCGGTCAAACATTATAGACCCTTCCTTTTGAAAACCCACACACAAAGTTATAGTTCCTTTCTGCAGTTAGGCAACTATTAATCCAAAGAGAACTGGGAGAAAAAAGGGCAAACTGGGTCACAGCACTTCAAGAATATGACTTAGAAATTAAGCCAGCAAAGATTGTTAGGGGCCAAGGTTTTTGCAGGTTATTGGCGGGAGCATCCACATTCTAGAATCAAGTGGTACAGATAAAACTGAAGAAGTTAACCAGATAAGTGTTACTGATTCTGAGTCTCAATATGCAGATTTAATCTTTTATTTGAAAAATGGTTATGCACCTCCTAACCTGTCTTACAAAAACAAAAGGGCCATTAGGTTAAAAGCGAAATTTTTACGATTATTGATGATGTGCTTTTTAGGCAGAATTATGATTCAATCTTATTAAGATGCCTTGAGAGAAACCTGAAGCACAAAGGTTTTGCAGGAGTTACATGATGGACCAGCAGGAGGACATTTTGGAGCTTACACAACAACTCACAAAATTATTCATGCTGGATACTATTGGCCACTCTGTTTAGAGATGCCAACGAGTATGTAAGGAAATGCCGCAATTGTCAAACTTCTAGTGGAAGACAAGAAAAACCAGCTTTCCACTGCAACCAGTCAACATTGAACAACCATTTGAGCAATGGGGATTGGACATCATTGGGGAAATTACTCCACCTTCTTCCAAACAGCATAAGTATATCCTTACTGCTACCGATTATTTTACTAAGTGGGTTGAGGCAATTCCTTTGAAGACAGCAAATTCTGAAGCAATCATTGAATTCATAGATCAATTCATCATTACCAGTTTTGGTGTCCCAAATGCTCTTGTTTTTGATAATGCATCTTATTTCTCAGGCAATGCTATGTTTGATTTCTCTATTAAAAGAGGATTTAAATTAAAATATTCTGCTAATTACTATCCCCAGGGTAATGGTTTAGCAGAGTCTACCAATAAAAATCTGATCAAAATCATTAAGCGAGAACTATCGAACAGAATCATAAAAACTGCACAAATCCTTAATATTTGCATTATGGGCTGATAGGATAACACAGAAGCCTTCTATAGGATCTTCTCCGTTCAACCTTGTGTATGGAAAAGAAGCGTATTACCACAAATCTTGTTCTTCCTTCTCTAGCCCTAGTTCAGTTCATTGAGGAAAGTCCTTCTTCTTCTATTTAGCTTAGACATGATCAAATTCTAAAACTAGAAGAGGAAAGAGAAAAAGCCAAGGTTATTCATGCCAAACATCAGCAAATCATCAAGGCAGCTTTTGATTCAGTCTCATCGGTTAAAAACAATTTCAAGTCAGTGATTTAGTTCTGAAATGGGACAAAGCCCATGAGGACAAGGGAAAAACACCAAGTTCAAAAGATGTGGCTTGGACCATTTCAGATCTGTGAAAAGATAGGCCATTCGACCTTCATATTGCAAGATTTATCAGGTTTGAGAGATTCTCTCCCTGTTAATGGCCTTATCTTGAAGAAATTCTTTAATTGAGGAGGTAACCCCTTCTCCTTTTTAGTTTAATAGAGTTTTGTAGTTTGTAGGATTTTCAGAAAATAATGTTGTAAGGTATCTTCCATTGACCTTTGCTGTGTTTGAAAACTTGATCCATAGAAGTAATATGATATTTGCTTTAAAATAATAGAAGTGTTAACCAAAAGGGATAATTTCTAGGAAACTAGGTATCATTGTATTCTGAAACCATACTTCAAGTTTTGTGAACTCCTCTCAAAGTTTAGAAGTATTGTAAATCATTTTCTGTTTTCAAATTGGTCACAAAAGGTTATCAATATCAAGATAGAAGCTAATCCAACTTCAGCATCTTCAACTCTTACCCTGTCATCCATCTACTCTTAAGGAGAAAATTTTCCATCCCATTCACCAAAGTTTATGATTACTCAGAGTGTAATTCTAAAATTTGATATAAAGAGATAAGAGGTCTTATTACAAGCCTGCTTACCATGATCATAGGGAAATAGTTTAACCGACATTACCAATACTGCATATCATAACAGGGTAATGGCTTAAGAATTATAAGACAAGGGGTCTCATCACGAGCCAGCTTGTTTGGTTAGATTACTACCAGTGAATGGCATTGTCAATAGCTGGCTACCAAACCAGGACAATGGCTTTTTATCTTATCAATAATAGAAAAAGGAAAAGAAATACAAAATATGAAAACATGTTTTGAATTCATTCTGTTAATCACACTCTTAGTTGGATGGGACAATGGACAATAACATGGTTAAAAGGTATCCCTGTCGAAACTATGAATGTTTGCTGGCATTAGAGGCTCTACCTATGACAGAAGAGTTCACTATAAAAGCTGATTTGGAAAGGTTTTCTGTCTTATCATTATAAACCAATAGAGGCCTATTTAAAACTTAGAATGTATCTATTTTCTTAAAAAGAGAGGAACTTAGCAAAAAATAGTTTCATTTTACTCGAAATGCATATATACCTAGTTATTTTAGAATTTTCCCCTTTGATTAGAACTCTATTTTGAAAAATTTTAAGTATTTCTATACTTTTCAGAGATAACTGTTTCTTCCAGCGAATCGCCAATTGTTGTGCTCCACAACAACCCCCCATTTCATATCATTTTTATTCACAAAACTATCATATGAAATGGGTCCCCTTAGATTTTGATTGGTATCAATAGTATATTATTCAAAAGGGACCGAAAACCAAAGGAAAACATTATAAAAAACCTTTTTGAAAAACCCATTTTGATCAAATAAATCAATCTTTTATCATTGCGATAAAGCGATCGCAAGATCGCATATCGCAATGACATAAGGAGCATAAGTAAATGGCACATTGGTTTCCGCCGATGCGATATCGCTATCGGCTATCGGCAATGTTCTATGCACATTCTTAAAGCGCCCCCAGGCCATTCCCCCGATGCGATGCGATATCGCTATCGGCAATCGGCGATATACTATCCATGTCTCATGTAATGCCAATACTCCCGATGCGATGCGATATCACTATCGGCGATCGAGGTTTTCAAAAGGTGTCAATATAAGAGGATAAGCTCTCCCGATGGCCGATTGCGATAAAGCGGAGATTTCAAAAAACCCGTTAAAATGGAGGGATATTACGATCAATTCATAATAAAAGCTTGATTTGTCCTACAATGATTCACCTGCGCTCAACCGCCAAAACATCTACAACACGCTTAAATGAATCATTCGGCCGATTAATGGTATAATGGGCATTTAAGGATTGGCAGGTTTTAAATGGCCATTTAATGAAATTGTAAGTCCTAAAATCTTCCTATGGATTGTATCCGCGGACATTGTAAAAGTTTTCTCTCATCACGCATTGATCAATATCTCTCACCATATTGGATTTTCATTATCATTCCTCTGTGTTACGTTTATCTTCACTTCTGTGCAGAATTCATCCAAAGAAGAAAACTCAAGTCAAATGGGGAAGAAATCTAAGAAAACCATAGTCGCTTCCGTTGCGCCAGCCACAGGACAAGCTGTCGCTGATCCCACAAACAAAAAGAAAGGATTGATTTCGGATACTACATGTTCTGGTCTCAGCAAAACTACTTGGAAAAGTACCTACAACTTGATTGAAGCTGAAGAACCTGAAGTGACAACAGTACAAGCTACTGCAGATTCAACTCGGAAATCTGATGGCACTCTAAAGGACTTAGCTGACTCCTTCCTACATCGGATAGCAGCTAGGGAACAAATTCTTCCATATACAGATGTAGTGCGGTGGGCAATTGAGGAAATCCCAATCATGGATAGAACCTTCAGCACCAGAGATGGGAGAATTTTCGGGTCATTCAAGGTTGATGATTTAAGGAAAATGTATTATTTGCCTGAGCCAAAGAAGAAATACAATAAGGCATTCCTGGAGAAATTCCGGAATGAGAACGAAGTTGAATCCGAACCCATCCGGGATTGGAGACAAAATCCAGCAAAGCACAAACATGAATCTTCCGGTAAGTACTCGATTGATTCCCTGGCTTCTCCTTATTGCTACGCTGGAATAATGATGTGTAGATTTTGGGGATTGCATGATTCTTCTAATTTCACTATAGAAATGGTTCCCTTAATGGAAGCGGCTTGCAACAGTATAATAATGGATTGGGCCACTATTCTCTTAGATAAACTAGCCACAGCTGTTCTTGAGTTTAGGAATAAGACCCGCATCTCTGAAAGGATAATTCCCCCATTCTATTACAGTGCCTATATTTTAGATACCTTGTGTTTTAATTCTGAATTTCCCGTGCTCGGCTGGAGGTGGACGCCACAAGACCCCATGCCTATTCACATATACCATCAGAAATTATGGAAATCCTCTTATAAGCACCATTTGTACCAAGTCTGCAATGGCTTTATGTTGCCTATTTATTATTCTATTTTTGATAAACATGTTCCTAAGATTTCCTACCAAACTGGGATTGATTTAACAGCAGTAGGAAGATGGTTCGGGGAGGAGAAGTTCACTTATATAAGATTTTTCGGTATCCAAGCCGAACCTCATGTCCTCCCTTTATACATACCTGATAAACTGCTGGCAAGGGAAATCGCTTACTAGATCATTGCTGAGAGTGTCACACAGACTCTCAAGAAAAATAAGAAGCAGGGCTGGCCCTCTTTTCCTTTAAAATGCGGTGTCTATACCTTGCATGATCTCAAACATGCAGAAAAAGAAGCTACAAAGATTAAATCATTAACTCTGGCAACTCTCCCTAATAGGCAATTTGATCCAAGCAAAGTTGCCTATAATGCACTAGAACAGGCCAAGTTGTCAAAATTTGATCATAAAGAAGATATGTTTGATGACATGTTCTCCTCCGCTGAGTCAATAATGCAGGTTAAGGCATTTTCTAGAATGAAATATCAAGATGAAGGGTTGGTTGAGTTTAACAGACATAGAGAACAGAGGTTGCAAACTCTACCTCTAGATCTATTAGCAACAACCCCAACAACTTCCACAAGCGAGCCTCAACAACAACAGTAAAAGGAGCTTCCGGTTACAACAATAGAACCAGAAAAGCCATAGGAGGAAACTTAGACTACAGAGCAGAAGAAAGTGCAGGAAGAGACCCAGGTGAAAGAGCAGAAACAGACCACCACTGAAGTAAACGTGGATACTCATATTGACCCAAAATTGCTCCAGGAATGGCAGCAATTTGACTCTATTATCAGTGGTTTGGAATGTTCAAAGGACACTGAAACTTCAAAGGCAACAGACACACAGGAAACCACTTCACCACAGGTTCTGAGTGGAACCAGCGGCCCACCCATGTCAAAAGAGGTAGAGATAATACCAAAGGATCCCTCCGATCAAATCATTTTGCAAGTAGAAGAGATTCCTCCCTTGGATGTCTTCTACAGCCCAAGGCATAAAGCTGTAGTTAAACGACAAAGGAAAAGAAGAAGGACTGATCAACCTTCCCTTTTCCCAGAACAGACGGTCACGGGCAATGTGGTTTGGAAGGAGGAATTTGACCCCTCCGATGACCTGACAAAACTGTCACAATATGCTGGAGCCTATTCGGCAGCGACAATAGATAAGGCATCGGAGGTGAGTCTTTTGCTGAAAACAAAGGATCAGGAAATTTTCTTGTTACAGGCACAACTGACTGAAGCAAAGCAGAAAGCGGAGCAGGCGGAGCAGCAATTGTTGACGCAACAGCAATTAAACAGTCAACTAACTCAACAATTGCAGGCAGAAAAACAAAGGATTGACCACAGCGCAATCCAGAAGCAGAAAGAATTATCAGAGGCATTGGCACAATTGAAGGCAGCGAATGAGCAAATGGTGAAAACAAAAGATGAGCAAATTGCTAAATTATCAGCACCGCTCGAGAAAACAAAGGGCGTTCCACAAGTGGCTGAATTCAAAGTAGAAGCACTACAAATAAATACTGCATTAATATCCCAAATTAAGCTTCTATGTCAACAAATCGCCGAGGCAGAGCCACTATGTGAATTAACGGCATCCATAAGTAATAAAGTAGACAAGGCTAGGACTGAATTGGATCAAGCTGAAGAAATGATAGCTGCATTTCTTGACTGGCAAGATATTGATCAAGGACAAGCGGCGAATTTACCAAGAATCTTAGAGGCACATAAAGATATACTCTTTACAGAATGGCAGTCCCAATTAATGAAAGCAGAGAGGGCAGTTTCAAGATGCAAATCAACTTCAAGCAATTTAGTTGAATTAGTCAATAACACTCTCTACTTATCAAATATGATTTCCCAATGCACACCAGGAAAATTGACAACGATGAAAACATTGGAGCAGTCATGTTATCCAGATCTAGAGGAAAAGGGGAGATTAATTGCTGGAATTAACAGTTTAACCTGGGACACCTATTGGTTCTTCTTGGTAAAACCACACACACAGAGAGCCACCCTGTTAATGGGAAAAGTGTCTACTCAGAACGACCCTATCCCACTAAGGTGTGACAGTGACCTTAGAAACAAACAAGGAAAACTATTTTCGTATTCTTCTTTATGAACTATAAACGAAGAGGAATATGATGAACCAACATGTGTCTTGCGCTAGTCCTTTGATCCAATCTCTCTCCTCTTTGACAGCTTCCAGCTACCTGCTCCCTTACTTGCCCAGCTTCACCAAGTTCCTGTAAGATCACAGAAGAAGAAAACTACACAAAGACATGGATTTATATTCATAAATAGCTTAGGATCATATTTAAGCTAAACATACAAATGTAACAAACATCAATGAAAAACAAGCATGTAGGAGAAACTCAAATAGTTTTATTGATATAACAAGAAGATCCAGGAGGAGTTACAACCGATGATTCCTGATCCAGCATCAACCTCCCAGCAAAGGAATCCCCTCTTCACATCCAACAAAGCACAAATCACCCAATACTCTGATATCTATCTCAAAACCAACAACAATTCTCTGCAATGTACAAAATTCCAGCCTCTGGATCTCTGGGATGAGGGATCCATATATAGATGTATGCAAAGAGGATGAGTTAGCGTATGATTTGACTTGTGGCTTCTCTCTGTCAGTTCTTGCTTCCACTTGGATACTGAGAGCCTCTTACTCATCCTTGGTCGAACTCAGTGAGGCAAGTGTCATTGGGGAAGATTCTGGAAGCTTCCATTGTCTGTCCACCTCGTGGAATGACACTGCCATTTGTCATTTCCCGCTCAGCGCACCCTGGTAGTGCATTTTGGTGCGTTGCAACGCACCTAGATAGTGTACTGGGGTGCTATGCAACGCAGCTGGCTAGTGGAGCAGCTGAAATGATCCTGATTTGACTGATTCTGAGCAGTTTCTGGTGGAGAACTTGTGGGAGAAGCTGTAGTTTGTTGACCTTGTTCCTTTAGGGGCAGGAACAACACTTTTAGGGACTTAGGATCCCTTGGTTTTTGGGCATTTCATGCTTAGAGCTGTAAGGCACAAAAATGTCTATAACAGTTGCCCCCTAAAGTATGAGGCCGTTTATCGGGTGAAATGCTTTATTAGGAGGATCCGAAGTTCTTTCAATGCTCGGGGGAGACCTGTAATAAGATACAATACAATACATTATCTTCATACTGTTTTCATGATCTAGCTGAGGCGGGCATTCCCATGCTCAACTTTATAAATTCATTTTTATGTACACAGGACAAACAATCGTCTGATGGTAGACTGATGATTTTGATGAAGTCATCATCCTTTTGGTAGGATGGTTACCTGTGCTGCAATGTTGTACATGTAAATGTCTTTATTTTTCCTGAATATATATCGCAGCCCGGATGGATGAAACTAGATCCGGGGTCTTCAATCTCATCCGATCTTCACTCGAAGTACAAGTCGATCCATGTGAGAAATGTTTTGAAGTCGAACATGGAAAGACATCGCTTGATTACCAGTCGATGATGTAAATTGTTAACAAGCGCGAGAGGAATCACCGATAATGATGATGACCCTCAAGGTACTGGAGTACAATTCACGTGGTGTGAATAAAGGACTTGGCGTTGAACACCACGCAAAATCTTTCGGTTGAAGGTCATTGATGTATACCTGTCGCCGGAAGTGAGAAACTTGCCATTGAGGCATGTAAGCTTCAAAGTACTGAATGGGGTGTTCCTAGATCAACTTCTTGGATAATGAGCTGGTGTCGACAAGAAGGGACCCATCAAAGGAGGGCCTTAATGAATCCCACATCAATGACACAGAACGGAGCAAATGATTTTGATGGAGGTGAAAACGATCTGATGATATATGGTTCAGGATGGCGGTCATGAAGGAATGAAGTATAATGTATGGTAGTGGATGGAACACGGGTGACTTCTCTGGATGACTTCTCTTGAACATGTGGGCGACACTTATGCGATGGATTGGTAGCATTTACCCCAAATGTGGATGGTATGGCGTGACCATGGTGATGTGACCGGTGAATGAAACAACCCAACCCGACTCAGGCACGGAGTGGAAGTGTCATGTTCAAGAGCGACTTGCTACCAATAAAGATTCTTTGAGTTTCTTCCCAATTTTTCCCCAGTCATTGCTGACCAGTACCTCTTTATTTTGGTCAAGCTGGAGGAGGATAACATATGCTTGTTCTATAATTTGCCCTTCGGGCAAACCCATCGCTATGTTTTAACGAGCCTAGCGATAGTGAAACTCGTTCTCGTCTAAAGACAAGTTTGTCGCTATTAATCTTTTTAACGAGTTTAACGACAAAGATAACTCGGTCCTTTTCATTTTTAGAGAGTCTGAAAAGGTACGTAAAGGTAACTCCAAAATTCCTTTTTCGTCATCTAATCCCTTAAGTCCGAAAAATTATAAAACAATACAGAAGGGATGAATTTTTGATAGTTTTAACGAGCCGAACAAAACAAGCGCTCGATCTTTTTGTGCAATAATCCCTCAGGTCCAAAAAGATTAAAATCTAGAGGAGGGATAGCACTTCCGGTCGCTTTAACGAGCTGGAAGGCCAAAACTCGGCAATCTTTTCATATTTTACGAGTCAGTTGAAAAGAGCTTAAAGAAGACTCATCTTTTGAGGAACGAGTGATAAAAAGGGTAGTAGCTAATTCCAGGTAAGGGTTGGAATTTTTCAATCATGGTAGTGTCACAAGGATGGCTAGTGAAATCACTCTTCGCAGCTGTTCCTCAAAATGTGTAAACAATCAAATGGAGGTGAATGATCGGCCAATGGAAAAGTGGAGGTGACGGTGCAAACACGACCAAGGCTTTAATGGCTGAAATGCTTCATTCACAGTGGTTATTTACCGGGGAATAGTTCATTTTTTAACGAGCTTAAACGCGGGTGGAAACACTTGCTCATGTCTTATGTTTATTTTTTAACGAGCTTGAACTATGTGCTAAAACTGCTCGATTAATCTAGTCATATGATAAGAATGTCTCTTATAGAACGACAACTTTTAGATTTTTGCCCCACATCCTTTCTTTATGCAAGTTAGGTGACAACTAATCCTACGAGTTTAAAGGGTTAGAGGTCCTAAAAATTTTAAAAAATAAATAGCCGCCCCTCGCTTGCACTCCAAAAGGTTGCATGCCCCCAGGTATAAAATATGGTTTCAAGGTTACCCCTCAATTTGCAGACAAAACATTTGTTTTATCGGGAGAGGCCTACCTCTTACAGGTTACCCAAAGATTGCTCGATTCGCAGTGCAAACAAAACACTTCTTCGACGATGTTTACCGAGATAAACAAAGGTGAGTGACTCAGTTCTATCAACTCACATAACTTTGACAAAAGAATATTGTTCTAGAATAACCCCTTTTCCACTGACGAACGAGGTACAGACTAGTTATATTCTCCCGCGGAAGCCTACTCTATACCCGAAGTTTTCCTGCCGAAGCAGACCAAGATGCATGCCCCCTAGGTTTCAGTCATATCCCTCTGAATTACTCGCGCTCATCGGGAGGACGGACTGGAGATTGAGACATTTCTTGGGTGAAGAGACCATTTAGGGATGGTATATGACTATTTGCGATGCGTGATCCGGGAAATGAAAGCTGGTCCACGAGCTTGACCACTCTTCCTTCATGCGGAAAACACATTACTCTAAAGAGTGAGGAGACGATGGCTCCCATGCAATAAATATAGTCTCGTCCAAGGAGTAGGTTATAATCCAAGGGTCCTTGAACTACCATTACGTTCATTTGAACTATCTTCCCTCTCAATGTTATGGGCACATTGGGAAGGATCCCTAAATGTCGACTGGTTCCTTTATCAAAGCCTGTCAGATTTCTCATCTCAGGCAACAACGATGGTGAACCAAGCGCTTTCCAAGCAATAGAGGAAAGGATACTCACAGAAGCCCCCTCATCTATGATGGTACCAGCCATGACCATTCTATATATTTGAACGATAATTCGGAATGGTATGCTTGCTGGTAAACGGGGTCTGCCTAGTTGATTCCAGTTGAAGGAGACAACTAGGTTGCTTGGAGGTGGGACTGAGTAGACGGCTGGGTATGGCTTTGACGAACTTCCCTCCTGCGGTAAGGGAATGGGTAGATTGCCCCCATGTTCGTCGGAGTCTGTGTTGATGAAGAGAATTTGGACGGTGTCATCCTTGTTCTCTTCAGTGACTGTATCATCTGAAGATAAAACCTCTGAAGGTAAGACCGAGTCAACTGCCGCCTCGACCCTTTGAATTTCGTCTGGTATAGATTCAGATGGTTTATCTTCGACGATAGGCGCTTCAGCCGACCACTTGAGTGGGCCAGCTGGATTCTCAACTAGTGACGGACTCGGCAAGAGTTTTTTATATCCAGGAGGAAGTCGTAACGGTGAAACCGGACGATCATCCAAAACTCTCTTCACTTCATCTAAGAAGGGACAACGGTGGACGACATGATTGCCTTCACACAGTTTACAGGGAAATCTAGCTTTCCCTCTTTGTCCTGGGGCTTCACTTTCGCTAGTTGGCGGTGTGCTTTCAACATGGTCATCAGAGGTTGATGACACCGGATTGTGCAAATGAGGAGACCAGTCCCTTAGTATCCGAGGGATGAAAGGACAATCTCTGTGAAAGTGGTCTCCTTTGCAAATGACACATGGCGATTTAGGCCTGGTCGGTGCAGTGTGTGGATTTTCGTTAGACGACACTCGTTTTCCCACATTCGCCTTTGGCTCCTTCTTCTTCTTCTCTTTCTTCTTCTTCTCCTTCTTCTACTTAGGAACTTGACTTTTGGCTTTGCCAGCCCCATCAAGCGAAGAGGAAGGGGGAGAGGAAGAATTAGAGGAAGTAGAAGGTTGGTGGGCAACTCTGGACTCGTCTGGTTGCTGATTCGATTGTTCAGGAATAGTGGTGTTCTGAACGACATTGGTTGAGAAGAGCCAGACTGGCAAGCCAATTGTCAGTCCTGGAAGCGACAATGTGGCCATATGGGGTGCACCAACATCTCCCCAAGAGGAGAAGGGACTAGGATTTCCACCAAGGGGAATTCCTTGGTTGGTAGACTCCATTTTCTCAACCTAAGATCAACGAAGGAAAAGGGTATGAATATTCCATTTAAAATAAATTTTAAGACGCTTGGACACAACTTGTTTTTTCAATTTTAAAGAGTCGAGAAAAAACAAAAGATGACTCTAGTCTCGTTCGATTTTTAATGAGCCTGAAGTGACAAGTGCTCAGATGGACCTTTTCTGTTAAGGAGTCTGAAAAGGAACGAAAGGGACTGCTCTGGAGATCTAGGTAGAGGGAGTACCAAACCAATCACAAAACTGCAGAATACGTTTTAGGGTACGGCAGTCAATCTTCCCGAATGCTGTGTTTGGTGCATTGCGATCAGTAGGGCGGCCGACACGGCTTCCTATGGATAAAAGGTTTTAAGCCTATATGGGTCTCCCAATATATACTCGACGGTATGTGGGAGCACAAGTCCGTACTGGCACTTATCGTCTCACAGTGGAGGAATCACCCAACCATCAGTGAGGACAACAGTTACCAGGCTTTATGACGCCGGAACACGTCTCTAGCCTAGACCTCTATGTTGTGCGTTAAGTTCCAATGCGTTGTTAGATTCATTCAATTTATTTTAAGTTTATCTTTCTTAGAAGTGTGCCTTTTGGGATCACCACGAGATGTATATGTAATTCCTAAAATGCAATCTAAAGATGATAAGCAAGCTTTTATCTCTTTTCAACAATGAAAATCTTAGCTACAAGGGGAAAAGAAAGACACAATCTTTTCTCAAAGAGCAAAGAGCACACTGTAGATGCACTTTTCCTAAATCAAGCCAAACAGACTATCAATATGCAAATGCACATATGCATGTATTTGTTTTCACTTTCTTAATATTGATGCCTAAAAAGAAAGTTGATGTACAAATCTGAATTTGCTTTCAAGTGAAAAACACAAACAAGCTTCTTTTCGAAATCAAAAGGTAGAGAAGATTACGACACTTTATGATTTTGAAATAAACACTCGTTTCGACACTAGAAAGTGACAAATTCAAACCAAAGGTAAAAGTAAAAGTATAATCAACTGTCAACAGCAAACAAACTTTCTCCTAAGATCAAAATCGACACTTACGACAGATCTAAATCCAAGGACGACAGTATGACTATTCTACTTTTTCAATGGAAAACTGTAAATGATGTAACAAACACACAAAAAACATCTACAACCTTTTTGTACAAAGGAGGCAGAATTAAGGCAAAGAAAAGGAGTTTTCAGACAGGTACACACACTGATCACAGGCTGCAAAAATCAGAGACAAAACTGGACAAAATGAAGCAAAGAACCTCAGCTGCACAGGGCAAAGGCTAATCAGCGCACCTGTTGCACAGAGAAACTGAATTGCAGCGCAGGTATCCCTCTCGGGACCTACGTTGAAATGCAGAACCTCTTCACAGAGCCTGCGCTGGGGCAGAAATGAGACTTCTATCCGGGTTCTGGGTCACGGTTTGGAGTTTAATCTATGGTTTTTGGCCGAGTAAAAGTAATCAGTAAGGTACAATCAGAGGGATGATTTAAAGGAGGACTAAGAGCTATCACAAAGGGCAATCAGATCATTTGTGGATCAGCTGTTCAAATCATAAACAAATCCAGTGAGTGGATTGAAGTAGCAGCTACTTTGCATTTGATAATGGCAAATGCAGTTCGATTGCTACTTCTGTGTTTATGAAACAAACAACAAGAGAAACATAAACAAATTAACTAGACAAGATCCCCAGTGGAGTCGCCATTTTGTTAACGGGAAAAGTGTCTATTCAGAATGACCCTATCCCACTAAGGTGTGATAGTGACCTTAGAAACAAACAAGGAAAACTACTTTCGTATTCTTCTTTATGAACTATAAACGAAGAGGAATAGGATGAACCAACCCGTGTCTTGCGCTAGTCCTTTGATCCAATCTCTCTCCTCTTTGACAGCTTCCAGCTACCTGCTCCCTTACTTGCCTAGCTTCACCAAGTTCCTGTAAGATCACAGAAGAAGAAAACTACACAAAGACATGGATTTATATTCATAAATAGCTTAGGATCAGATTTAAGCTAAACATACAAATGTAACAAACATCAATGGAACACAAGCATGTAGGAGAAACTCAAATAGTTTTATTGATATAACAAGAAGATCCAGGAGGAGTTACAACCGATGATTCCTGATCCAGCATCAACCTCCCAGCAAAGGAATCCCCTCTTCACCTCCAACAAAGCACAAATCACCCAATACTCTGATATCTATCTCAAAACCAACAGCAATTCTCTGCAATGTACAAAATTCCAGCCTCTGGATCTCTGGGATGAGGGATCCATATATAGATGTATGCAAAGAGGATGAGTCAGCTTATGATTTGACTTGTGGCTTCTCTCTGTTAGTTCTTGCTTCCACTTGGAGACTGAGAGCCTCTTACTTATCCTTGGTCGAACTCAGTGAGGCAAGTGTCATTGGGGAAGATTCTGGAAGCTTCCATTGTTTGTCCACCTCGCGGAATGACACTGCCATTTGTCATTTCCCGCTCAGCGCACCCTGGTAGTGCATTTAGATGCGTTGCAACACACCTAGCTAGTGTACTGGGGTGCTATGCAATGCAGCTGGCTAGTGGAGCAGCTGAAATGATCCTGATTTGACTGATTCTGAGTGGTTTTTGGTGGAGAACTTCTGGGAGAAGCTGTAGTTTGTTGACCTTGTTCCTTTAGGGGCAGGAACAACACTTTTAGGGACTTAGGATCCCTTGGTTTATGGACATTTCATGCTTAGAGCTGTAAGGCACAAAAATGTCTATAACAGTTGCCCCCTAAAGTATGAGGCCGTTTATCGGGTGAAATGATTTATTAGGAGGATCCGAAGTTCTTTCAATGCTGGGGGGAGACCTGTAATAAGATAAAATACAATACATTATCTTCATACTATTTTCATGATCTAGCTAAGGCGGGCATTCCCATGCTCAACTTTATAAATTCATTTTTATGTACACAGGACAGACAATCGTTTGATGGTAGACTGATGATTTTGATGAATTCATCATCCTTTTGGTAGGATGATTATCTGTGCTGCAATGCTGTACATGTCAATGTCTTTATTTTTCCTGAATATATATTGCAACCCGGATGGATGAAACTAGATCCGGGGTCTTCAATCTCGTCTGATCTTCACTCGAAGTACAAGTCGATCCATGTGAGAAATGTTTTGAAGTCGAACATGGAAAGACATCGCTTGATTACCAGTCGATGATGTAAACTGTTAACAAGCGCGAGAGGAATCACCGATAATGATGATGACCCTCAAGGTACTGCAGTACAATTCACGTGGTGTGAATAAAGGACTTGGCGTCGAACACCACGCAAAATCTTTCGGTCGAAGGTCATTGATGTATACCTGTCGCCGGAAGTGAGAAACTTGCCATTGAGGCATGCAAGCTTCAAAGTACTGAATGGGGTGTTCCTAGATCAACTTCTTGGATAATGAGCTGGTGTCGACAAGAAGCGACCCGTCGAAGGAGGGCCTTAATGAATCCCACATCAATGACACAGAACAGAGCAAATGATTTTGATGGAGGTGAAAACGATATGATGATATATGGTTCAGGATGGCGGTCATGAAGGAATGAAGTATAATGTATGGTAGTGGATGGAACACGGGTGACTTCTCTGGATGACTTCTCTTGAACATGTCGGCGACACTTATGTGATGGATTGGTAGCATTTACCCCAAATGTGGATGGTATGGCGTGACCATGGTGATGTGACCGGTGAATGAAACAACCCAACCTGACTCAGGAACGGAGTCGCCATTTTGTTGTTGGGAAAAGTGTCTATTCAAAACGCCCCTATCCCACTAAGGTGTGACAGTGCCTTAGCAACAAACAAGGCAAACTACTTTCGTATTCTTCTTTATGAAATGTAAACGAAGAGGAATAGGATGAACTAACCTGTGTCTTGCGCTAGTCCTTTGATCCAATCGCTCTCCTCTTTGACAACTTCCAGCTACCTACTCCCTTACTTGCCCAGCTTCACCAAGTTCCTGCAAGATCACAGAAGAGGAAAACTACACAAAGACATGGATTTACATTCATAAATAGCTTAGGATCAGATTTAAGCTAAACATACAAATGTAACAAACATCAATGAAATACAAGCATGTAGGAGAAACTCAAATAGTTTTATTGATATAACAAGAAAATCCAGGAGGAGTTACAACCGATGATTCCTGATCTAGCATCAACCTCCCAGCAAAGGAATCCCCTCTTCACCTCCAACAAAGCACAAATCACCCAATACTCTGATATCTATCTCAAAACCAACAGCAATTCTCTGCAATGTACAAAATTCCAGCCTCTGGATCTCTGGGATGAGGGATCCATATATAGATGTATGCAAAGAGGATGAGTCAGCTTATGCTTTGACTTGTGGCTTCTCTCTGTCAGTTCTTGCTTCCACTTGGAGACTGAGAGCCTCTTACTCATCCTTGGTCGAACTCAGTGAGGCAAGTGTCATTGGGGAAGATTCTGGAAGATTCCATTGTCTGTCCACCTCACGGAATGACACTGCCATTTGTCATTTCCCGCTCAGCGCACCCTGGTAGTGCATTTAGGTGCATTGCAACACACCTAGCTGGTGTACTGGGGTGCTATGCAATGCAGCTGGCTAGTGGAGCAGCTGAAATGATCCTGATTTGACTGATTCTGAGCAGTTTCTGGTGGAGAACTTCTGGGAGAAGCTGTAGTTTGTTGACCTTGTTCCTTTTGGGGCAGGAACAACACTTTTAGGGACTTAGGATCCCTTGGTTTATGGACATTTCATGCTTAGAGCTGTAAGGCACAAAAATATCTATAACACGCCCTCAAGTGCCTTACGGATGCAATTGGGTATATTATCCCCGATATTCAGGATGCCACCTATGCCGCCCAGCTCAGCTCTCGCCTCAACAGACCACCTGGAGTGGAGCCGATGCTTGCGATAAGTCATCTCAGATTTAAAGGCAAACAACCTACTTGATGATTCATGCCGCCAACTTCCAGATTTCTGGAGAAAATAGGATCAAAATCAATTGATACCAATTAAGTAGGATTTCAGTTTCTTAGATAGTTAGATTAATTAAGTATTTATAGACCCTTTCATTGTTTTGGAAAGGGTCGTAAAGTTTTGTACTTGACTTAAAGACTGAAGTTGCACTATTGTGCTTCAGCCATATTCTTTTATGAAACTGAACCAGTTATTCTAAATTTGACAAGGAATCTTTAATGCAATTGTGCACTATTGTCTTTGTTTGAAAGTGTTTCTGCGTTGAAGGAAGAATCACAAGTAGCGATTGGTATTGGGAGTGTCTAGCAGCTCATATGGTACTTTTATCTATGTCTGAATTCATTCCTTTCATATGAATTGTTATTTGATTATCTTTGCTATTATCGAATATATGTATGTGCTTTAACAACAGTTCTGTATTCCTTCCACTATTGGATGTTTATGGTGTGCTTTTCTTTTAATCATATATGTGTCGATGATATAAATGACAAGTGTAGTAATATTGATTTAATCACTTTGCTTAACTATTTAAGCAAAGTAATCCTTGAATGAATTAATGTCCATTTTCGTTAGATGGAGTCATCTATATGCCTATCCATAGACACAGATCATCAAGCGCTACACTTCAAAGCTTAATAGTTCCCGGGATAAATAATAGCTCTTTTATTTTTGCTGATAGATTTAGCTATTCTCTTATCATTAGATTAGTCAATCACTTATCCATTCATCCCGTTTATCCATTGCTGGGAAACTGGTCCCATTATCCCCAGTCGGAGCCACCATTGCAAACGGAAAAGGAGTTGTACTAAGGTCCGGACCGGGTGGTTATCCCCCAATGTTGTTGCAGCGATTTTCGAGGCATCAACAGGATGATAGTAATGCTAGATAACTAGTGGTCCCTATAAGAGTTCTTCTTGTCTGTACTCTAGACCCTTTTTCACCTAGAATTTGAGATTCTGGATGATTCTTCTAAACATACCTGGATGGAGTCTTTTCCCTGTTTGTTGTATCTTCTTCTAGTGCTTCATTCTTTTCTTCTTCTATATCATTTTGATTTGATGTAGGAAAGCATTCCCCATATTCCTCATTGTCATATTACTTTGTTGATTTCATCTGTTCGGGATTTCTGCATGCTTCATCAACTACAACATCAATGCTTTCAATAATTTTCTGAAGTATTTTATTATAACATTTGTATCCTTTACTTTTGGATGAACAACAAAGAAGAATACCTTCATCTGCTATTAGGTTCAAACTTACAAAGTTTTTCATCAGTCCTTTTGATAAAACATTTTCTTCCAAAAACTCTAAAGTGTTTTACATTAGGAGGCTTATCACACCAAAGTTCATATGGAGTTTGATTGCTATTTAATCAAACATTCGCTTTGTTGAGAATATTCACGGAATGAAATGGAGCTTCACCCTAGAAGGTTGTAGGAGTTCCAGATTCATCTAGCATAGCTCGAGCCATTTGTTGAACTGTTTTGTTCATCCTTTCCACCACACCATTTTGCTGAGGAGTTCTTGTTACAAAGAATTGCCTTTTTATTCCATGTTGTTCACAAAAGTCAAAAAATTCATCTCATATAGGTTCTCCCCCTCGATCAGATCTAAGACATTTGATTTTTCGATCTGATTCATTTTCAACTAAAGCTTTGAAGGCTTTAAACTTTTCAAATGCTTCATCTTTATGCTTTAGTAGACCTATCCAACACATCCTGGAAAAATCATCAATAAATAAAATAAAGTATTCTTATCCACGAGGTGAATTTTTCCTTGTTGGTCCACATAAATCATTATGGATGAGTTCAAGAGGCTTATTTGTTGATCCTTCTTTTTCAATGAAGTGAACTCTGGTTTTCTAACCGATTTGACATGGTTTGGATATGGTATTTTCTGGGATGCTGATATTTGTAAGATCAAGAACTGCCTTGAGCCTGCATGCTTTTTTTATTTGAGAAAATCTTAGATGTCCCATGTTCTATGCCATAGCCAGTTTTCATCTGTTTTTCTTAGATAACATTGTTGTTGTCCTCCTTTGATTATGTGTAAGTTGTTTGGAGTTCTTGTACCTTTGATCACGATCTTTCCTGTATCAAGTTCATCCACACATCCATTTGATCGAAACACCACTTCATTTCCTTGATCACAAATTTGATTGACACTCAACAGGTTATTCTTTAAACCATCTATATACATGACGTTTCCATCTTTAACCTTTTCTTTCAAGAAAATAAAACCTTTACCTTCAATGACAGTTGGAGTGTCATTTCCAAATGACACATTCTTTTCCCTTTTTAAAGAATTATATGAATGAAGTTTCTCTTTGTCACCTGTCATGTGTTTGGAGAATCTGTTGTCGATGTACCACTGATTTTCTTATCCTTCTGCATACAGAGCTATGCCACATCTTTCTGATTGAGATTCCTTTATTTTCCATATCTTTGGATTTAATGGTGTTTGCTCCTTTTGAAGTGTTGGCTGAAATTTGCTCCTGCATTCAGATTCTTCAAGAAAAAAGTTGTTACAAATCGAAAATTCCATTTCATTTTCAAGAAGAGAAAATTTATTATAGGAAATTTTCTTGATTCTTGTTACACTCCTTTGATTTCATGCTTCTCTAGTCATGATGGTTTTGTAAGCAACACATTGAGTAGCCTTGTGCCCAAAGTTATGACATGAAAAACATTGCCCATTAAATAAATTGTTGTGATCATATAATCTTTTGATATTGTTTACCTGTTGGTTGTGGCTTCTACTGATATTCATCCTTGGAGTAAATTGAGTATGATTTACCTGATGAGTAATTTTAGGCCTTTGCTGACGATTGACATACTGTTCACTGGTCTTTGCTGCTTCAAGATAGCTTCTGGTGGAGGCTGGCGGCTTCTGTAATTGAGATCATTCTTCAGTATATCCAAGACCTGTCTTTATCAGAGGAGAACGTTGAACTTTGATGATTTCATTTAAAGTTTCTGATCCTTCAGAAAATCTAAGATTAAAGGATTTTTCCTTCTTAAGATATTTTCTTAGACCCACAATTTCACATTCTATTTTTTCGTTGTGTTTTTCTCTTTGAGTGACTTGGTGTGTCAAAGTATCTATGATCATATTCTTTTCTTCTAAACATATTTTGAGTTTAGTGATTTCTTCAATAAAGTCTTTCTCTTCTAATGCATCCAAAAAGTCATCATTGCCATAAGCCATGAGTAGTCTATAATCTTGTTCAATTTCATCTTCATCACTATTAGATAAGCCATTACTATCTTCATGCGTATAGTAACTCCTATTCACAACCTTTTTTCGATTACCTTTTGCATATTCCTTTTATTTTTCATATTTATCTTTATGAGGACATTTGGCAACATAGTGGCCGACTCTACGACAAGAAAAGCATTTGAAAGGTAGCTTACCTATGAATCTTCCAGAACCCCGTTGAAGCTTCTTGACAAAATTTACTTCATCATCTTCTTCTGAAATGTGTCCTGATTCATTGTGCTCTTCTTTTTCTTTTCCCTTTGTTGATGCTTTAAAAGCGGCTTCTCCCATATTTGATGGACCCCCTTTTCTCATTTCAAAGGCAGTTAGGATTCCATGGAGTTGAGTCACAGTAATAGTTTGAAGATCCTATTTTTCTTCTATGGCAAACACTTTTGACTCAAATTTAGAAGACAAAGATCTCAAAATTTTCTCGACTAAAGTAGCTTCCTTTATCTCTTCACCCAGATTCTTCATACAATTAAAAATCTCATTTATACATAAAAAGTAACTAAAAGAATTCTCATCACTATGAACCTTAAGAGTTTCATACTAAATTCTAAGAGTTTGAAGCTTATCACGTGTTAACTGAGATTGTCCTTCGTAGCTCTGAATGATTTTGTCCCATATCTCTTTGGCTCTCTTGAGCTGCATGACCTTGACAAACTCTGATTCTGACAGACTTCCCAATAATGTATTGACAACTTTGGTATTAGTTTCGTATAGCTTCTTACCTGCAGAGTGTGTAGGAATTGCTACTGGAAATTGATATCCCCCTTGCACAATTTCCCAAACATCAGCTCCAAGCGATTTTAGATAGGCTCTGGTTCCTATTTTCCAATATACTAAGTTGATCCCATTGAAGATTAGTGGTTTGATGGATCCCATGCCCTCGTGATTATTCATCTTGAAAGATCTACCTTCAAGTAATCAAGCTTCTTCTAAAGGACCCACTCTGATACCAATGATTGGAAATAATACTGAGAGGTGGGGTGAATCAGTATTATCAGATCAATAATTTTTCATTTCCCAAATAGATTTATATATGCTACTTCTGTGAAGCTAACTAGCCTATGCACACTACTATGGTTATAGAAACCCGTGTATACACAGAGAACTAGTGATATAGTCAATTTATCATGTGCTAATCATTAATGAGTGCATCAATATATTATTAAAAAGTGCAGTAAAAATAGAATACATCATCACACATAAGAAACACACATGAAAACCAAGATTTAAGGTGGAAATCCAATGTGGGTGAAAACCACCTGCTACTCTCGTCTCTGTCTTCTGTTAACAATAAGAAAATCTGTTGACAGCCTTGTACTAGTGCAGACTCATACTAGTGTGCAGGCATCAACCTGTAAAATGCTACAACCTTCTCTCGTTTTCCAGCTTCTACTAGAACAGAGCTGCAACCCCCTAGCTCTTATACTAGCCAATGTATTTACTAGTATGTAGGCGCCAACCTACAAAAGGCTACAACCTTCTCTCTTCCTCCAGGGACCATATTTCATAAATTTTCAAACTGGATGCTCCTAGTACACAACAATACACATGAAGGCCTCGTTTCATCAAATTTTCATACTAGTCCCATCAGAAACTTTGAAACTTAAACTACATCAACCAACATTCAGTTAATCTGAACAATCATATCATTGTCACCAGACCACTGTGTTGAACCAGAAACCTGCATCATCATTCAGAACTGGCTGTAACCTTAGAAATCATGCATCAAAATGTATACGCTTCTTTACTGAACCCAACCTGTGTTTATACGCTACTTCCTTTAATAAAACCTACGTATACCTTCAAAACTATTGAAACAAAAACTTCTGATTCAAATCTATACCAACCAACAATATACTGAGCATCTACTGTCAATTTACAGAGCTTTACACAAGAAACAGTAAAGATCACCCTTCTCACTTATACAATCAATCAATTAGATACCAAATTCCTTATGCATTCAGTTTTACATTCAGATCTAAGAAGACTTCATTGGCAGACAACAGTAAAACAACAGAACTGATCAGATAGATCAGTCAGATCTGAAGCAAAGCCTTTTCTTTTGTTTACACTACTTGGAAGAGTAGAACCTGCATGTACACGCACTTTTACCGTGACGAACTAGTGTATAGATCTGCAAATATTAACTCATAACTTCGCTGCTATTCCGAACTTTAGACAAACCTAGATCATGACATTTAAAGAATAAAACAGGGGCACATAATTATATCTAGCCCAACCAATATCAGATCATTCAATGATAAGTCATTTCAAGTCTCATGATCCTGATCCAACATTGAATTCAAGGTGCACAAAATATTTTAGATCAAATCACAAACATAGCCCTTGCCACATATAATATACTTCAAATAGAAGTTTTCCTTAGAAAACCATTCACTTGCACACCTTGGCCTAATGATCTTCTCCTCCTTATATAGTTTTAGGCCTTTCTCAATACCTCAGACCGAAACTGCTTAGGACCAATACCTTCGAACAAATACCTCGGACCAATACCTCAAACCAAATACCTTAGACCAAATACCTTGGACCAATACCTTGGACCAAAACCTTGATATTCCAATATGCACACGCTTTTCCTCTTATGAGAGTCGTGTATATGTACACTCTCTTTTTGTTCTGTGGACCAGCGTGTATATTTTTTTTTGACTAAGTGGACCTGCACATACTTCTTAAACAGCTTTACATCAACCTTTTCCTTTACCTTCTTTATTCTGATTAATAGACCTTAGTTCTATCTTCCTGTTCTTTTGTACCACTGCCCTGTTACCTCTGAATAGTCTTGTTGTACTATGAGTTTCTTTTATCAAAACTGAATTGACCTGTGGGTGAGTTTCCATCAAGGAAAACACTTGTATCATAATGCCAACAATGAAGTCTTGTCCACCTTTTGCCAAGGCCTACCAACCCCTAATCCAAATTTCAGTGTTGTAGCTACCGTGAACAACCACCTTAGCCAAATCCAACCATCCTAAAGTGTTGGGCAAAGCCTTGGGTAGTGTGTACCTACCCTACACCCTATTTCACCATCATACATCTTCCCAACACTTCATTTCACCTTGCCTACCTTCTTATGGCCTTCAGCTTACTTCTTGTAGAAAACCAAGACACCCTATAGTAAACCAGGACATCTTGTAGCAGTTCCTGTAGAAGCTACAAGATCTCCTGTAGTAGCCTGTTTTGAGAAGAAATGATAGTTTGAACATAGGCTAGGCCCTCCACTTGACTTCCATGCCTCTCAGTGCTATTCTAGACCAAATCTTCCATTCCTTCTCCCTTGCAAAGATCAGATTGTTTAACTTAGCATTTTCATTTCTAAATAAAAAATCAAAAGACTTTGTTTCTGCAATTTCAACATGAGGTAGTTAGTGCATGCATATATAAATCATACAATGGTAGAATAACTTTCCATGTCCAGTTAGTCCAAATAACTAGATGATAAAATGCAAGGTTAGATTAGTTCTCTTTTGCATGTAGATTATGACATTTCCTAGCTAGACGATTTCATGGCATTTCATAGAATTTTCCCTTCAATAAGTTTCATTTCCTAAATAGGCAAGAATTTAATTTCTTGATTAGTTATACATTCATTATCATTAGTTAGACTCCTTCTAGTTGATATAAGACTGGTTTAAAAACCCCAGTGGTCTATCGCCCCAATTGAAAAGAGACAAGAGTAGATTGGTGCATCTACTGTGCATATAGCATTGTCACCTCCAAGATTGTACGAAACCCCCGGTTGATAAAGTAAAGTTGGTAGCCCTAGGAGTTGCAACATCCTTGCTACAATATTGAGGCTCGTCACCTGTTAGGACACTTGTGGTGTAGACAATGTAACAAAAAAGTTGCAAATTATGGTCATGATTTTGGAGGACCAAAAGCTCCTCAGTGAGGAGGAATGACTGAGGTGGTTCTAGACACACTAATAATTCAAGAGTGGCTATGGGAAAGCTCAAACATTAAATTCCTCATATTGAACCAAAATGAGGACCATATCATAGTGTTTGTTGCCCTGATTCCAATGGTGTGAATGACACTCAAACCTGAGTTTGTATGTTCAAGTTATAGCTGGTTAAAGTTTTGGCCAAACTTGACCAAATGGAAGGCTTAAGGAGGCAACAAATGGACAAAGACCCGATGCACAAAATCTGGCCACTGGAATCAATTAATTTATCAAATACTTAAAAATACAGGTGATCCTTATTTTTGGAAAATTTAAAAATGGTCATATTGTTATGGTCATATGGCTTCCACCCTTGCCACCCCCGCATTCCAATGTTGCATTGATACTAAAGTGGGGTTAGATGGCCACCCCTGGTAGACCCACCCAAACCTTGGACCATATTATATATAATGAAACATCCAAAGGGTCAGGGTACGTGTTGAAGACCGCACCCAAAATACAACGCATGGCCATTGTTGGGGCTGGCGAGGCTCAAACATGCCCGACCAACTTGGGCCAACCCCCATCGGGCGACCCCAAAACCATATTATATTCAAATTTAAAATGATGGTTCCAATAAAATCTAATGACGCTCTATATATATAACATGGACACTGATGGTTTTAACAAACGACGGACTAAAATAACATATGCCAAAACTGTTATATGTTATGTGTGGTGTGGCGGGGTTTGAACCCTCAACTGCCCCCATGCTAAACACACTCTGCCATTATTGGTTCAATGACCCACGCCTTGGGAAGTCTGTCCGAAAAACTATATAGATGCTTGATTTGTCATGTGACTGTGGGGAAGGGCAGTGGAGTATGAAAGAACCATGAGAGAATTAGGGGTGGAACCATGAGCAAAGAATATTCCAAGCTGCTCAAAATATTCCCTTAGAGGGCCACATGTGCCAGTGTCAGGATTTGACAACTTCATAGTCATTTTTGCACATTTTCTTACTAGCAGTCCAACTATCTATTTTATTTCCCCATATGAGAAACAAACATTCATGTGTCCAGCAACAAGGAATCTTTGCAGAATTTTGTGGAATCTAAAATATTTTCTTAGAGGCTAATTTTTTTACCAAGGAAGAATGGTGCTAACTTTATAGTCATGTTTCAAAGAATCTCGTAGGGAGCATAGTGGTGTGCTCATAATCTTCATCTGAGAAGCAAATTTTTTAGCCATCTTCAAGAAGGAATCTTTGAGGGAATCTCCAAGATTCATGAGGGTCCATAATTTGATGGTGTCAGAAAGGGGCAAGGTTTATACTAGTTTGACACGATTTTGCACCATGAATTGAGACCGATCCACCATGCATGAATGATCAAGTGAAGGATTCACATGAGGATATTTCGGACTATTTTACAACTCCTAAGGGCACATACGTAAGATGTTTCAAATGTCATACAACCCCTCATCTTATGCTACAATATGTGACGCACAAAGTGGTCATGCAAGAAGTTACAAATTAGTTGGACAAGGTACTATAAGGAATTCTCCATATGAGGAAGAAAACCCCTTGGCCTATCCTTCCATTGCTAATCAGATTGTATGATTTAAAAATTCACAAGGAAACGACTACCCAGTAAAAGATTTGGATTTCCTACACTTCGCCACCAAATATTTCCATGCATATGATCCCAGGAAGATTGTTAGGAAGCATTTTCAAGGGATCAGTCATAACATGGGTTATTCATCCTTTTCCAAAGACGAAGATGAAATGATAAATAACTAGTACAATTCTAGAATGAAGACATATACAATCATGAAAACCAGTTCACTCCATCATCCACCGACTCAAAACTTGCAGGAGCAGTAGGAGGAGGAGGAGAGAATAAAACAAGTAAATATGGATCCCAAGAAAAATATTTGGTATTCATGTAGCAAGAGAAAAAAGAAGTTGAAGGTTGATACTTTAAACATAGGAGCTACTCAAATATAGCCAAAGAAGAAATAAGGAGGAGAACAAGAAGAAAAAGAGAGCAGGAAGCAAGATGATTTTCTTGAGAAATAAGAAGAAGAAGAAGAAGAGAGGAGAGAGATAGAAGAAAAGAAGAAGAGGTAGTCTAAGGAGGTGGAAGCACCACAGAAGATGGAAGAAGAATAATTGACACAAGAGATAGAAGAGGAAAATTTTTAAGAATAAGACACCATCCAACCCATGAATGATGAGCTAGGTACCCTAGAGGAACATCCCATCATAGACGATCATCTTCCATTTGGAGATATGGGGATTACACCTCTAGCAAAAGACCGAGTCATGGACGTATGTAACATAACATTTGATTAGGTGAACAAGAGGATCGTATTAAAAAGGTGATAACCTCTAACACTAAAAGAAATCGAAGGGAATTCATGGTGGTAAAAGTTTCATTCACTACAATGGCACAAAACAATTCAAATTACTTGTTAAATGAGAATTATAGGTTGAGAATAGAAATTGTTGTTGTGAAGCAAAAGATAAAACATCTCACAGCGGAGAACCAACAATTGTCATCACGGAACTTCAACACCACAGAATGGTAGTTAGACATGCAAGAATTTTTGGGTCTAATGGAGGATATTATGGAGTGACTATATGATGAGATGATACTTATACAACAGGTCATGACTCTTCTCATTGGAATTTAGAAGAATGCATATGAAGTGGTGAAATGCTTGAAGATAGAAAACAAAGTAGTTGACTAGATACAAGAGTGGACTTCCGAATATCTAGATGCTCAGCTAGAACTAGAAAAGAGGGATATATTATCCATAGACATGGACAGAGTTTAGCTTAGAATCCACCTATAAAATAACTTGAATTTTGGAGCACAATTAGTTAACACTATGGCTTCCTACACCCTATTGAATAATAATTTTTAGTCTCTTACACATAAGCACCGGATTCCTGCCATCGGATCTCTTGAAGCAATCAAAAGTGGGGAGATTATCTTCTAGGAGATCATGGAATACATTAAAAAAAATAAAGCAGGCAACGAAATAGGAGGCTTGCAGATAACCGAAGAAATTATTCATTAGTTTTCCTTTAGATTAGTAAAATCACACATGAAGCTTTCATGGGTGTGGAATAATGTGCGGTCAAGCTCCAAGAACATATTGACGAAGGCGTTGGAGATGAAGATGCACTAAAAAAGGGAACTTGCCAGATTAGATCGAAGACATCACAAAGGAGTTTAGAGAATGAACACTTACATCACAAATGAACTCCATGAAGAAGAAAATGAATTATGCATTTGATGAGTCTTCGTCCTTTTAGTAGTTTTGTCTTATTAGGCAATCGTCTCACTTGTAAATTGTCTTATCTAATAAATGTGATGTAATGAAGTCTAAGGGACACTTGTGGAATATGAAAAGACAGACATTGGAATGTAATGATTCATGCTAGAATGTGAACAATCATAGAAGTCAAAGAGTCATGGGAAGCTTAAAAGTCATTGTGTTTGTTATAAATAGCTCCTCATAACTTAAGCAAAATGGTTTTTTGGAGAGTTATCCTTGGATTCTCTTGTACTACATAGGAGATAGGTTGTTCTTTGGAGAAACAAGTTGTGGCTTCATGTTTCATTCATTTAACAGTGTACTTTGGATCTTACACTTATAATCAGAAGCTGAATGAGTATAAATTCCTTCATACATGCATCGTAGATCTGGTTGGACTATTCTGGTTATGTTTATGGTACATGTTTCTTTATTTACATACTAAATTAATGAAATAATTTGTTGCTTTTTTATGGTTTTTATTGAATGAATTTTGTTACGCTTTAACAATTGTTGTCTATTATGTGGACTAGTCTACAAGTACTCAACAAGTCTTTCTCTCTATCCTCGGGCCCCCCTTTAGGATAGTAGTATTAATTTTCTAACTGGTGCCTCATTTACCTCACCATCCATGCAAGTCTGCCTCATACACCTTACATTGAATGTCTCACAAATCTCACATTCTTGTTGACCCAAAGAGGAATTGTATTCTCTTATGTCCAATTGTAACCAAGCCATATCCTAGAAAGCCATTTCAATAGTGGTCAGACCATATGACCAGATGGGAATCCTACACCAAATGGTGTGAGGTCTAATTGGGACGTCACATCGAGGAGATCCCCACACAATATTTGGGGAATCCAGCACCATCAATATGAGAACTTGAACGTGTGAATTCTGTTTGAATCTCTTACCTTCAATGGCTTCATCCCAAATCATAATCCCGAGGTGTATTAAAAGAGCTTTAGATATTTCAATCCCTGTGGAATTTTTACATAACTTGTCATTATTAAAATTTGATGGCAAGGGTACATCAACCATCATTGATTATGCTATTTATTTTGTTCAATTTTGTTTCTTGAATGGTGTTTATTTAAAATAAATCCTTGCATTGTTGTTTACCCTTACATTAGATGGTCATGCGAAGAAATGATTCTATTCTCTATCCATTGCTTCTATCACATATTTTGATAACTTGGTTAATGAGATTCATTGACTTTTTGATAAATATGAATATCAGGATGTTATTGATGAAATTTATCAAGTTAGAATGGAATTTATTGAATCTCTTGACAATTTTGTTGACTGGTTCCTTCACTTTTGTTATCAATTTCCAGATGTGGACGTGGTTTGGTAGATATTGGATGAGAAGTTTCGATCCTTAGTCCATATGTCAAGGAAATATTTCTAATTGGATCCTCTTGATCATGAATAATTTCAACATTTGAAGGAAGAACTAGATTTTCTCTATGTCCCATGTCCTCCTCCCTTTGATGTTTCATATGTTGGACATAGACTAATCAATGAATCAGAAAACCATCTTGCAGATGAAGAACTTATATCTCTTTCACTTCTCTCCCCCAATGGTGATTCATCTGACCTCATGAATCAACCATTTTCAAATATTGATATTTCCCCTTCAATATTTTATCCACTAGTCGAGATGAACACTTGGACGATCACGGCCTTGATGATTTTATTCTCTTTGAATTATATGGTAATGTTCGTTCAAGTAATTTAGATGGATCTTTGTTCCTACATGAAAATTTGGATTTGCAATAGTTTCAAAAGGATACCGACACGATTATCAATGATTTTCTTTTAGGTATATCTCCTTTCAATAAAAAAAGATGATATGATTATCAATAAATATTTTTTGTAGTAGCCTTGAAGATCTATCTTCTATTGAATCTCATGAGTTAAATATTGAATCCTTTTGATAAGAAGTTGATCGTGTTTTCTCAGAATTGAAATTCAAACTAGGTGAGTAGGGAACTTTAGCCAAGGCTTATGGTTATGTCAGGCCCCTATCGCCATGAAGATATTCATGATTTCGTTGAGTTCATGATTTTTTTGCATAATTTTATCTTTCTTGTCATCACATGGGATGTTGACTCCATCCTGAGGGATGCTTGTTTTCTTCACATAAAATTTTTCAACCCTCAGGGGAGAAGATTTAATTTGACCATTGAAATCCCACCTCTTCATCCCATTTCAACCAAATCCCTAATATGTAATGTAGGAACAAAAGAAGAATATTATCAAACATATTAAATCATCCATCAAATAATCTTACATGGATGACAACTTAGATTTTGGTCAACCCGATGACATGGATTTGTCCTTGTGTGGAAGTTCTTGTATGTGTTTCCCTAAAGGTTGTGTCCATGATCCTATTGTAGAATCATTAGAATAATATTTCCAGTATGGGCCCATGTTTCATGTTACTTGCATGTACTCTACTGAGTCATATATGGTCATAGGCCTAGTGGTTATTGTTGTTGTGAAGTTCCTTGTTTGATAGACAAGTCGAGTGTAATACACCATTTTGGTTGAACTTCTTGTTTCTTTTTGTCAATGAGATGCTTGCACAGTTTCTCTCGTTAACCAAAATTCTTTTTGTTTTCACTTTTCACAATCATATCCTTAAGTCTAAATGTCTTGACCAGATTGTATGGTTACATTGGAAGTTCCACTTTACATGATCACGCCTTGAATTATTTAGTTTAGGCCAGGTTAGGTCACATGTAGTTAGATACATTGCATTGTTATTCTCTTTTTCATGATGCAATTGTATTCTTTCAGTTTGATTTGTCCTTCGATAAGTCGGTTTTCAGCTTCGATACAATTAATGGACAATATTTGTGGAAGGAAAGTTGTAGCAGCACAAATCCCTTAGCTTATCTATTACCCTCTTCCTTGATTTTGTTTATATCTTTCAAGTCAATGATTTTTTGATCGAAAATAAAATCCTTTAACTAGGAAGCTCTAAGAAAATCATAAAACCTGTATCTATTTAGGATTCCTATTCTCGCACTTAGTCCTTCAATGAATGGTATGTTCTTGCATACCTATCTGTGTAGAATAAGATAAGGGCTAATTTTTTAGTGATTAAAGCATTAGACATATAAAACTTGTCTCTGAAGGAACAACTTCTTTTCCTCTCAATAAGTCGGGATCCATCTTTCACCCATTCAAAATAATAAATGCCTATGCATAGTCCTATGAAATTAAAAGAGAAAAATAAAAGGGCAAAAAAATAGAAAGGCTTCCTGCACAGGGAGGTGAAGCAAGAAAATTCGCCAAGGTATTGTCTAGGTAGGCTGGTAGCAAAGCAACATTTGTGTTCTTGAAGCGACTCTGTCGAAATGAATTTCAGGCCTGCTGGCAATGGAGCAATGCCAAATATGTTAAAATCACACTATGATTGTTTTTATTTCACCATACTATATTACCCTTACATCGATAGGATATTGATGTGGCTTATTATACATGTTATGTTTCCCTGATTAATGGAACATGGAAGACTATATCTTTAACCAAGTAGAGTGGTGAGCTAAAGCCAACTGATTGGTTGAATCAATACTTCCTAGAGGAATGAGACTTTGTGCCTACAATGAAACCATTTCAGAGAAGTTTGGGTTCTCCCAGTGTGTTGCCAATGTTGTCACTAGAACAACGAGCCTCCAAAATTTTTGACTGTGTCGATTTTTGAGCCTATGTTAAGTGTTGTTTCAAGCCACTTGATGACGTCATGTGGTTTGATTTGTTGTTTATGTGTTTTCTCCTAGTGTCACATCCTCCTATGTCAATGTGTCTCAAGTGTCGTCACTTAACCATAAGAAGCATTTGAGCTAGTAAGTTTATGGTTAGGTGAATTCACAATCTTTCTTGACGTAGAAACTTTCCTTCTTTCCATGTAAAAACTAAAAAATGATACAAAAGCAGAAAAAGGAAAGAAAAAAGCAAGAAAATATCTCATAAAGGCCAAAATTTCACTTTGAGTTAATGAAGGCATGCTCTTGAGGTGAGTGCACTCCTTCGAGCTAAATAAGTGCACCTTAATTGAGTGCATTCATTTATGTTGAGAAAGTGGTCCCTTCCTGGGTGCACTCCTGCGTGTAAAAGACATGTACCCTGTTCAGTTGCATGTATGAGCCAGTTTTTTGCATGAGGGTGCACCCCTAGAAAATTGGATCCCTTTAACTCCACTTAACTAAAGTCCCTTTCATTCAACGACAACTGGCACTCATGCATGGATCAAATTTTCATGATACATTCTTTAAATAAACTCAGATAATCATTCTTTATATAATCGTTTCATCAAAGTTGAGCGCAGAACTGGCAATCAAGAATATCTTCATCAACTAGTGGAATAAGTAAGTTTACATGCTCAATATTTTCATTTCTTTTCATCATTTAACTATCAAATATTTCTTTGCTTGTTGTCAATCACTTCTTTTGCAGTTTTTTTGTTGGCGTTCTCTCTCAATCTTCTTCTTGCAAGTGTTAATCCATTGTTGCATGCAAGAGAATTTTCACATTCTTGAAACCCTTCATCTTTTGTAATGCATAAGACAATAGTTATAAAGCCTCACAAATCATTCTCCTCCTCATCTTAGCATCAAATCTTGTTGATTGAACCTATTTCTGAGCTCTTTGTAGACATAGTGGACTTCCTGAGCTCAAATCTCCTTCAACCTTAGAATTTTTTCCCTATGTGAAAGAGATTTATTCCTATGCACATGGGCGAATAATGAAGGAATGAAGCCTTTCCCTTCAACCCTTCAAAGTTCTATAGTATGCCCTATTTTCCTTAGATAATATGAGTGCATCACAAATGCATGAAGCCTTTCCCTTCGACCCTTCGAAGTGCTACAGTGCACCCTCATTTTCCTTTAGAACATATGCACGCATTGAAGACCCTAAGCTTTGTTTCCTTCATCCTTCATCACTTCGGAGTGTGACATGGTTCCATCCTTGTCTCCTTGAGCACATGGTCACACAGGGAAGACCTGAAGGCCATTTCTCCTACCCCTTCTACCCTTCAAGGTGCAACAATGCATCCTAGTTTATTTTTACCTCTTTATTGAGTGCATGAGGGCACTACAAAGCCTAGAATGACCATGCATGTTCTCTTTGTGCTTTGAAAGTGCGCCCTCCCATTTTCCATGTGTATTTTTCTTGCATGAAAGTTATTTTATGTTTTCATTCATATCTTTTCATTATCTATCATCTGTGATGGCTCTTTAAACATTGGTCATAAGTATTGTTGCATAGTTATGTTTTAAGATGATATTGTCATTATGAGTGTGATTCCACAAACAAGTTCCTGTGCCAGAAGTGTTCCTATTCTATCATCAGTTGTTGGAGACGTTTTGCTTCATTAATTAGATTCTAAGGAAATTTTAAAAGAAATCACTAATGAGACTATCAAAATTGCAAAGATCAATATTCCTATACATGCAGACACTCAGTGTTTTATTGACAAAACTACAAAGGTCACATGGAGAAATGTCTACGACACATTCATGCAGGAGAAGTTTCCTGACGACTTAGAATATGTGTATGCATGCATCAACATTAAGAAGTCTAGGATGCATAGGATTACATGTATATACTTGGTCATGCCATGTGCAGAAGATATTGAAAGGATCACCAGACACATGAATGGCTCTCATCTTGTGCTTCACAAAGAGAGTGGAAGTTAGTTCACCACCTATTATGGTGAAGATATACAAACATACTATAAGATGCCTAAACCCAATGAATATGAAAATGACAACTTCTACATGAGATGGGATAACCTCGACACAAGCGATGTCATTGAATCATGGTGTCAAAAGCCTGCTAAGTTTTTCCATTGCTCATCTGTATTCTACAGTATATTTGACGAAGATTCTCAGAGACGCATATCAGTGCTTGATGGCTATGTATTGTTGCATGTTTATGTGCAAGAAAGTTGAGTTGTTCCAAGAGAATTGGATATTAGGTGGGGTATGGAAAAGAATATTTATAGGAAAACTAAGCACCAAAATTTTACACTTCTGCATTTCTCCTAGATGGGATTTGTGCACAACATGCATTCTAAAAACTATAATGCAACTCGACTCTCAAAGAGAATTTCCCATTGTATTTCCATTGTAGTGTGTTATGAGATGGAAGCTTCAGAGGTGCATATGACATATTGGATGAAAACTTCTTTGCAACCAACTTTCGTATGATATTTGAGACCGATCCACCATGCATGGCTGATAAAGTGAACGAGTCACTTCAAGATATTACAAATTGGTTTGTAGCCCCCGAGGGAAGATACATAAGATGCTTCAGATGTCAAACAACCCCTCATATTACACCGCAATATGTGACCAACAAAGTGGTCATGCAAGAAGTTGCAAATTAGCTAGACAAGACTATTAGGAATTCTCCACAGGAGGAAGAAAGCCCCTTGGCCTATCTTTCCATTGAGGATCAGATTCTATAAACTAAAGATTCACAAGGCAATGACAACTAAGACAGAAGAGATGGATCACCTACACTTTTCCACCAAATATTTCCATGCATATTATCCCACATGGATCATTAGGCAACATTGTCAAAGGATCGATCATAACATGGGGTATTCATCATTGCCCAAAGCCAAATACGAAAAAGATAAATAACTGGTACAAGGGTATAATGGAGACACATCTAACCATGAATACTAGTTCACCCCATGATCCACTATCCCAGGACTTGCGGGAGGAGGAGGAGGAGGAGGAGGAAATAACACCTCAATTGAATAATATGGCTCCTAAGAAAAGGATCAATTATTCATCTTTTGAGAGCAACGGGAAATGGAAGGTCGATCCTTTAAACACAAGATATACTTAAACATAGCTGGATAGGAAATAAGGAGAAGAATAAGAAGAATAAGAAGAAGAGGAGAGCAAGAAGAAGGATAAGTGGCTTGAGAAGTATCAGACATAAGAAGAAGAGAGGAGACATATAGAAGAAGAGCAGCAGAGGTAGTCCTAGGAGGAGGAAGCATCGCAGTCAGTGGAAGAAGAGAAATTGACTCAAGAGTTGCAAGAGGAATATTTTGAGGAATAAGACAACATCAAACCCATGGATCATGAGCTAGGTACCCCAAAGGAACATCACATCACAGGAGGTCATATTCTATTTGGAGAGATGGGGATTACACCTCCACCGGCATACCGAGTCATGCAGTGTAATGTTTGATTAGCTGAAGAAGAGGATCATGTAACAAAGACATAGATGCTTCCCAAAGGATCCTCAGAATCTAGTCTTAGTCTTAACAGAGAAGGTGATAACCTATAACAGTAGAAGAAATCCAAGGGAACTCATGGAGTAAAATGTTGCATTCACTACAACAAAATAGGAAAAAATAGTAGTACTTGTTAAATGATAATTCTAGGTTGAGAAGAGAACTTGTTGTGGTGAAGCAACATGTAGAACATCTCGCAGTAGAGAAATAATGAGTGTCATCACATAAATGCAACACTGTAGAATGGAATTCATCCATGCAATAAGGCCTAGGGCCAATGGAGGATACTATGGCATGACTATATGATGATATGATACTTATACAACAGGTCCTGTCTCCTCTCATTAGCATTAAGAAGAATCCACAAGAAGTGGTAAGACTCCTGAAGATAGCAAACAAAGCAGTTGACGAGATGTGGTAGTGGACTGAAAAATATCTAGATGCTTCACCACAGCTGGAAAAGAGGGATAAAGTTTCCGTCGAAATAGATATAGTTAAGTTGAGACTCCACCTAAAAAATTACTCACTTTTGGGAGCACAGTGAGTTAACAGTATGATTTTCTACTACCGATTGCATAATGGGTTTGAGTCTCTTACAAAAAAGCATGGGATTCCTTCCATCGGATCTCGAAGCAATCAAGGATAGGGAGATCATATTCCACGAATCAAGGAATACATTCAACAAATCAAGTAACAAATGGAATGGGAAGGCTTGGAGGTAACCAAAGATGATGACAGCAAAGCTGCATCTTAACACAATTCGCCAACTAGTCCAGACAATCTCCACCGTCGATGTGACCCTGCTCGATCTAATAGCTATTGCACAATCTCGTGTGAAATCTTGCACGACCGATATTAGATCGAGAGCGCACGAGAAAAGTAGTTTTCTCATGCTACGTGTCGACCGTTAAGGTTAATCGTGTGAATTTTAGAAATACCATTTACCAGGTTTTGTCTGTGCGAGATACCATTTCCCACTTTCTGAATACTACCCACATGCTTAACTCATAATTTTAATAAAGGCGCTTAAGGAAAGGTTTAGCACTTAAGCTCAATATTAACTCTTAATACTAATTGACTGTGATATTCAATAAAATGTTTAAACAGAGAAAAATACCCGATTAGGGTCCAGAATGCCGATACACAACTACAAATGGATTTCTACACCAGAACAGTGCGTCCACACCACGCTTCAATCAATTATTCAACAAAATGGAAATTGCAGAAAAACTATTACATATGCCCCATGGAGTATCAGCCCTCTACCAGGTCTTACATTGACACTGGGTCTCCTCTTCTATGCACTCACACTTACAGTTAAATAGAGTAACACAATATGGATTGGATCAAGTGAGATCCGATCAATCCCTATCTTTTCTCACATCCCTCAAAACATACATAAATTAACAAACTACAAACAAACTCAATTAGATTTGGAGTAAATCTCATCCTCATGCCACGCATTCTCCTTTGGAAGGTTCCAAAATTTGCTTTTGACTTGGGTCATTAATGCTCCTGCATTAGACTCCTGAGGTACAAATTTTTTATGACTTCCTAGTCATATGTCTCCTTCATCCCTTAGCAATTCTACCCACATCCTCTGTGGAATTTCCTTTATGATCTTTCTGTGAGCTGCAACAAAACCTCTGCAGTAACAAGTCCTCCCTGCTACACAATACCTCACCAAGCTTCTCTCCTTTGAGCTTAGTCTTTCGACATCTCTCTGGTTCTCTCTTCTTTAGAGCCATTTGAGCACTCCTGGCTCTAGGTTGTTGCAATCTTCTCCCTTCTTTTGTCGCTATCTGTATGACAATATAAAGACCATACGCTTACAAATCCTCAATATATTTGCACCTCTTTCAATTGCGCACAAACTCTTTCTCGCAGGAAACCTTTCCCTACTATGATACCAAAAAGATGACAGCAAAGCTGCATCTTTATGCAATTCACCAACTAGTTCGGACAATCTCCACCGTCGATGTGACCCCGCTCGATCCAATGGCTATTGCGCAATCTCGCGTGAAATATTGCATGACCGATATCATATCGAGAGCGTGTGAGAAAAGTAGTTTTCTCATGCTACTTGTTGATCGCTTAGGCTAATCGTTTGAATTTTAGAAATACCATTTACCAGCTTTTCTCCACGCGAGATATCATTTCCCATTTTCTGAATACTGCACACGTGCTTAATTCATAATTTTAATAAAGGCACTTAATGAAAGGTTTATCACCTAAGCTCAATATTAACTCTTAATACTAATTGACTGTGATATTCAATAAAATGTTTAAAGAGAGAAAAATACCCGATTAGGGTCCAAAACGTCGATACACAACTACAAATGAATTTATACACCAGAATAGTGTGTCCACACCATGCTTCAATCAATTATTCAACAAAATGGAAATTATAGAAAAAATATTACATATGCCCCATGGAGTGGCGACCCTCTACCAATTCTTATATCGACACTGGGCCTCCTCTTCTACACACTCACACTTACAGTTAAATATAGCAACACAATATGGATCAGATCAAGTGAGATCCGATCAATCCCTATCTCCACTCACATCCCTCAAAATCTATGTAAAATAAGAAATTACAAACAAACTCAATCATATTTGGAGGAAATATCATCCTCATGCCATGCATTCTCCTTTGGAAGTTTCCAAAATTTGATTTTGACTTGGGTCGTTGATGCTCCTGCATCAAAAGACATTATCCAAAAATATGCCTTTGCACTATTGAAAGCGCACATGAATCTTTCCTGGATGTGGAAATAACGTGCAATCAAGCTTCAATAACATACTGTCAAAGGCATTGGAGGTGACGATGTGCTACAAAGGGGTCTTTCAAGACCAGATCAAAGACATCACGAAGGAGTTTAAATCATGGCACAATTAAATCACAAATGAACTCCATGAAGAAGAAATGACTTATCCATCTGATGAGTCTTTTTCTTTTTATAATTTTTTTCTTGTTAGGCCATCATCTCATTTGTAATTTGTATTATGTAATAAATGTGATATAACGAAGTCTAATGGGCACCTATGGAATATGAAAATCCACACATTGGAATGTAATGAGTCATGCTAGAATGTGAACAATCATATAAGTCAAATATTCATGGGAAGCTCAAAGTTCAGTGGGTTTGTTATAAATACATCCTCATGGCTCAAGGAAAAGTATTTTTTGTAGGCTTAGCCTTGGATTCTCTTGTACTACATATTAGATAGATTATTCTCTGGAGAAGAAAGTTGTGGATTTTTGTTCCACTATTGGATATAGTGTTTCATTCTTGTAACAATGTACTTGGGATCTTACACTTATAATCAGAAGCTCCATGAGCTCACATTCCTTCATACATGTATCATATATGTAGTTGGAATATTCTGGTTATGTTTATGGTATATGTTTCTTTATTTACATACTGGTGGACTAATATGCAGGAACTCAACAAGCATTTCTCTCTATCCTTGGGTCCCCCTTTAGGATAATACTATTACTTTTCTAACCAATGGTATGTTTCCCTCACCATCTATGCAAGCATCCCTCATACAACTTACATTGAGTATCTCACAAAGTTCACATTCTTGTTGACCCAAAGGCATTGTATTCTCTTATGTCCAATTATAACGAAGGCATATCCTAGAAAACCAATTCAAAGGTGGCTAGATTGTATTACCAGATGGGACTCCTACACCAAATGGTGTGATGTATAATTGGTACTTCACATCGAGAACATCCCCTTAAAATGTTGGCGACATCTAGCACTATCAACAAGATCTTGGAAAAGTATATTTATTCATGTAATTTTGTTTTAATGATATGAGCAAGGTTGTTTTAATTATAATTGAGCTAACGATTTGTTGGATAAGATCCTACTATAAATAGGGATTTTGAAGGTGAATACAGGACAATTGCATCCAGGTTGATTCTTGGTTGATGCATGCAGAGTTGTTCCTAAAATAAGAAGTTAGTTGCAGATACAAAATTTTTAGTTTCTCTATCGAGGATAGAAGACTCATCCTAACTTAGGAAGAACGTCATGAAAATATTTGATTCTCAAGACGTTTCTTATCTCATGGATCTTCTATTTAATTATTTTTGTAATATAAAATCATCAATAATAAGCATGCAATACAATTTACTTGTGGGTATCTGCATTCTTGATGGTCCACATAAGTCCATATGAACTAGTTTCAATGGCTTCGTTGATGAGCTCTCCTTGGACTCGAATGGAATTTGATCTTGCTTAGCCAATTGACAAAACTTGAAAATAGTATTCTTAGACTTTGAAAGCTTTGGGAGATCTTTATGAGCATTCATCTTTCCCAATCTAAATATTTGTTGAAAATTCAAATTTCCAAGTCTCCTATGCCAAAACCAGCTCTCATAAATCTTCGACAAGAAGTGCCCCTTTATCTTCTCTTTCAAGAAATAAAAATTTTTGTTTGTCCTTATGTATTTAGCTACAACTTCTTGGGTTCCTACAGACTTGATTTAGTCATTCTTAGCCTTGAAAATCACATAATAACCTTGATCATACATCTATGACACACTAATTATATTATGATTTATCCCATCAACAAATAATAGATTCTTGGCTTTACCTCTTCCATTTGATAGACTCATAAATCCTTTATAAACAATCTTACCAGCTGCATTATTACCAAAGGTCATGTTACCTTTTTCAACTAGTTTCCATATCAAAAACTATCTCTTGACATGTTCCTAGAACATCATTGATAACATACCAGTGATTTCCTTCATTTTGGTGCATACAAAACAATATTACCTTTCTTTGAATTCTCTTTCTATGTTCAGATCTTGAGCTCTTGGCTTATTTTCTTAATAATTGGATTAGGCCTTTCATTCTTAAATCTACAATCATATTATATATGCCCAAAATTTTGATAGTTGTAGCATTGAATCATATTATTCAAAGGAGAAAATGAATTGTTGTACCTGGGTCTCCTCATATTTTGTTTAATTTGAGGATCATTTGATTCATAATTTCTTCTTCTCAGCTTCAGTTATCTATAGGATAAATTCACCCTACATTTTTTTTCTTTGTGTCGATAATTAGTGCATGTAAAAAAACAGTATGGAAATATTCCATCATACCTAGGAGAAAATCAACTTTTAAAGCTTTATTAGGCTTCTCTGTGTATTTTAATTTTGTCCTACAACGTTGTTATTTACTTGTTGAATGATATAGACCCTTTTATTTCATTGTTGTTGACATATATTTGACAAAGTATTGGACTGTGCACTTCTTTTGTCTCCTTGTGGTTACATTGACCCATCTTTTGTTACTCCGCTTTTTGTAAATGTATTCACAACTGGGAGGGGGGGGGGCAAGGTGAATCAATAGTGACAGTGTTTATTAAATTTTAAAATCATTTTCAATTGCTACAAGACAATGTTCATTTACCCATTATTATAATAAATCATATATCAAAATGCATGTGGATCATAAGAGATAATCAATGAATCATGCATAATTAGACACAAGATTTTTCTGGTGAAAACCCCCTTGGAGTAAAAAACCACCCTTTTTGTTGTTGCGCTACTAAAATAATTGTATTAATCATAAAGAAATTGAATTAAATAGAATATATAAATGGACACAATCAAAGAGAATTATGATCCTTATCTATGAGTCTACAGACACTCATATGATCAACAAGCCTTTCTCAACACCCATTGGCCTTATGAAGAAACTTTTTCTCTACACTAAATTTGTTAGAGCACCCACTCCACTCTTCCATCTGACCCTCATTTCATAGTGTTTCAGAATGGACTCAATCTGAATCACCCAAATAGGAAAAAAAAACCTCTAGCAATATAGGCTCAATACAATATAGTAAACCCACTGAAAACCAATCTACACAACTCACTCAATCACTACAATAATCCAATCAACAATACAAGAAACATATTGTTGTAGCAGCTCAAACACCCTCCAAAATTTTGGCATGCATCCAAATTTTGGAGCCTCCTTGACAGTTTTTACTTGATGACTGCACGCACTCAGGTTCACTCTGTGAGCTCGTGTGACTTTTCGTACCCACCTTGCTTGATCATTCCACCGACAGATTTTGCATGTTGATGTCAATGTCATTCTTGCAACCATCTTCTGGTCATACTCAAGGTCTTTGCTTCATGTGTACATGTTGTGTTCGCTATGTAAACATCTGTTCATTATGTGATATTTGGGGCAAACCTACCTATGGTTTTGTGCATGGTTTTCACACTTGGTTTTGGGTGTGATGGTTTTCAGTCCATGGTATTGGATGCTTTGGCATGTATATATATATATATATATATATATGTATTGTAAAAATGAAAGGAATATAATAAAAAATAAAGCTGGTAGTCCTGGTTTTGGGATCCAGGGGAAAATATCTGTGAATATGTGTCTTATGTGTTATGCTCTCGCATTGTTTAATTTTTGTTCTTAGAATTTGTATGCATGTAATTTCTGTATGGGGTTAAAACCTACAGTACAAGTGTTGTCGCAGTCATCCAACGATTAATCACAAGATTCACTCTCGTCCCTCACACCATCAGTCAGTCATGTTGAGCATATGTGTCTGGATGGTTTAAGTCATCTCGTCATCAAGTCATGTAAGTGTGTGTTTACAAGATCACGTATGCACCTTTTCACTTGTTCACACACTTAGTCATTTTCCTAAAGTTTTGACTACTGAATTCCACTCTAATAGCTGGACTTTCACCCCACCATTGACTCGATCGAATGTCACCCAGAACATTGTAGAAGAACCAAGCAAGACATTTTAAGTTGTGATGCCTGCAAGATGGTCAATCAACCTTCATCGTGGTCAACCTAAGTGTTTGACACAATAGTCACCCTAAGACTGACTCTCATCAAAAATTGCGCAAAGGCTACAGACCTTGCTTGCTCTGCTGATTGAGAAAATTGCTCAGACAGGATGGAAAGAACCCAATGCCCATCCTTGTCTCCCTTAGAAAATTGCGTAGTTTTTCCAGCTAGCCCTCCAGTTAGTCGACCGACTACTCACCCGGAAAACTATGTAGATTTCATGAGCAAGTATTCTACTGCTTAGCAGTCACTTAGCTCAGAAGCTACACAGAGGGGATTAGCAGGCCAGCCTCCCAACATTAGTGCAGTTTTTCCTGCCAGTAGCTGCCTACCAGTTCCCTCCAGGAATTGCACAGTTTTTTCTTCCAAGATCCAACAGTTGACTGTCAGTTACCTCTAGGAATTACACAGTTTTTGTTGCCAGTGTCCTAGCAGCCAGCTGCCAATTCCCTCCAAGAATCGTGTAGTTTTGGCTACCAAGCTCCTGTTGCCCGCTCCTTCCAAAAATTTCATGGATTTTTCCTACCCAGCCTTCTCACAGCCGAGACTTCTCCTCTCCAAAATTGCACAGTTTTGTCCTCAAGCTAAGCCAGACTCCGCAGGCAATCATTGTCGATCCGAAATGCCTGTCTCCATAACCTAGTGACTCCTGTGTAGTTTTCATCAGCAATGCCTGGAGCCTCCATCCTAGCTCACACCTTGCAACCTTGTCTCCTCTCCGAGTCACCTACATCTGAAATGATCATGCATCATGGTAGACTACGAGGTTTATGGATTTGATGTCGTCTCATCATGAGTGACTATAGATACAAGTACATGAACAAAAATGGTGCGACGACAGATGGGATGAACAAAGGGAGTACATGTAGAAGGACATGTTCACCAATGGACTGACAAACGATGCATCCAAAGGGATGTGCTCCCAAATGGACGATCATGCCAAGATGTGTTCATGGACAGATAGACGAGAAAATATGCAAGATGTGTACATGGATGGACGGATGAACGAACATGCACTTTTTGCGAATGGGAAAACCTATCAAGCATGCCAACATGTGAGTAAGGAGCAACGTGCAAATGCAACATCAAGCGAATCCAACAACCATCGAAGACTCCGTGCACTTTTCCATGCGGAGGTGAAGTTGTGACACACCATGGGGACATCCGTCACCCAAATACACTGCAGCCCGACATGCACACCAGCAGTAGCACGAATGTACCAACATTGTCATGTCGAGTCTTTTCATGAGTCATGTTGTCGACATCTATATTTTGGGCCATACTGTCAATCAATGTAATGTAACATGGAAGTCCAAGAAACCCACTTGTCATCTGAAGAGCGACGTAAAGTCAAAAGGTCATGGAAGTCAAATAGTCATGAGGGAAATCGAACAACCACAAGGGGTGAGTTTCACCCTTGGTTATAAATACCCCCTCATTTGCACATGTAAATTTTCACCTCGGCCCCTTCCACATAGCCTTGGGAATCTGTAATATTTTCTTTGAGGAGTAAGTATTGGCTCCAACTCCTCGTCCATGGGGTTAGTGATGTATGGTGTAACAATGTGTCTTAGAACTTTCTCTTAATTTAGAAGCCTGCTAACATGCTAGCACATTTTTACACATGTATTGTAACTGTTGTAAGACTGATCTTGAAAACTTGTAATGCATGTTGCTTTAACTTGTATTTAACAATTGAACTCATTCAATTGTTGTAATACATATACATTAATGAAAGTTTGTTGTATAATCTATTAACATTGTCTTGCCCATGTTGGCTACCTCCCCAAACATTAGACAAACCTTTCACGTAAACTTTCTATAACAATCGTTGTACTAACACAGACTCCTCTGTTGTGTGTTTTACATGTTATATTTCCTTGTGTATTGTGATAGTCGTATCCGTGTGGACTTCTCTTCCGGAAGTTGTGCACATCCTGTTGTGTTGTGTGTTCCTAACATAGTTGGGGCTTCCTCCCATCTGACTTGGGAGTCACTCCCACCCTCTCCCTCTACAATGAAACAACCATTGACACAAGTACACTAGCAATCTCCAGGAAGGCAAACCTCACTACTCGAAGACAAAGCAGACCACTCTCCTATGATGACAAGCAAGAGATGAGTCAAATATTTAAGATAATGGTAATTGGGCCATCATACTGGATGGGACTCCCACACCAAACAGTGTGAGGTCTAGTTGGGAATTCATATCGGGGTGATCCCCTAAATGTTGGCGGGTCTAGCACCGTCAACATTTCTGGTGCCAAAAGGAGCACCGCTAGTTGTATATGGTTTAATATCCTCTTACACTCACTCATCAACCATTTGGTCAAGGAAGTAACTCACACTCCCTCTCACCTACGAGTGACTCTTCAGTTGGTTACTTCTCACCTCCTAGGACTGAACAAAAAATTCCATATCATCAGCCTCACTCCATCCATCCCATCACCTGTTAGTTCGCAAAATAAGTCAGACTGATCCCAGACATACAACATATTCCATACGCATCAAGGAAGCCAAAAGCCACTCCCACAGGGGTTGTTATATCATCAGTGGAAGACGCAGTTATTGCCACACTTGAAGGTCTAGAATAAGCTATTGAAGATGGAGAGGAACCTCTAGTCTTTCGAGAAGGGGAATGAGACACCCTTGTGATATTGGGATGAGACTCTGGTACAAAAGGTGGAGGGGAAGGTAGCAAAGGAGGTGGAGGTAGAGACGAACCAAGAGACTCAGAGTTGGAACCGTCGTATTCTTAAGGAGAGGAGGAGGATGAAGAAGAAGAGGAGATGGTTGACCAAAATCTAGAATGGATGACTGAGGGACCATTGGCTCTCCTAGGTGCTTTGCACAAGATTTCGAAGTGAACAGAGAGAATGAACATCAAGTTCAACTGTGACAGCACTATGAATGTAGAAGATCATTTGGACAAATTCTACTTGCAGCTGCAAACCCTTGAGGTATGGTATGACGACATAGCATGTAAATTGTTTCCATGTTCCTTGGACGGTTGTGTAGCTAAATGGTATCACAACCTTCCACCAAACTCCATACAGAACTGGGGTGCATTCAAACTCATGTTTCTTGAAAAGTTTACTGATGAAAAGACCCCAACTATGTTACTTAACGAATTGGGAAGCCTAAGGATGGAGGGGAAAGAGAGGGTAAAATACTTCAATCAGAGGTTTACATGCATATTGAAACAATTTGCGGTAGACGCCAAACCTCATGACTCCATCACTTTTGATTACTACACGTTCACACTGCCGACCAACATTGTGTAGTTCATCAAGCGAGTTGTGAAACCAACTCTATTGGAAAACTATGAAGAGGCTATTGCTATTGAGAAAGACCTACACGTGATTGGGGTCATCAAGGATGATGAACCAACAAAGGACTCCAAAGACACGAGAAAGAATTCCTAGGCGATGGTGAGCAAAGGTAGAGAGAAGGAAACAAATGATATCGAAACCCTCACTCGCCTCGTCAGGAAGTTGACAACAAAAGTGTCTGAGCTTAAACAATGGAAAACGGAAATGTCTACAAGCATCCATCCATCCAGACAGAGACAAGGAAGTGTGTCATCAGGCAGCAAGCGATTCACACCAAAAACTGCATGGAGCTCTATGTTCCACCTTGATCAGTGTGCAAACTTTGACTTATGTTCTTTCCACGAAGAACATCACTCTAAGAACTCTTGTTCTGACTGGAAGTGAGTCACAAGCTCTGTATGTAGTCATACATTCGGTGCAAAAAACAATATGTAGGAGAAACTGGAAGACATGGATAACAAAGAAGGTATTGCACCTGATGAAGCATCAAGTTCTGGGCAAGTGGTGAACACGTTTTAGTGCTCGCAAGAAACTCTGAAGATGAACACTAAGAAACAGCCACCCTAAAGAAGAAAATACAAAATAAATCTGGGAAGACAACATCGGACATGAGTACATCCATGAGAAGAAAACTGCAGAACACTCCATCGGACAACATGAACATCAGTCCTACCTCAGACACCTCGGTGAGTCTACCACCTCTGAACTACAACATTGTAGGTGACATGAAGAAAACTCGCATGAACATTAATTTGTTTGAGTTAGCTAAGATCCAGGGTCATTGGGACATCCCGTTGCATGCATTGGGACAAACAACGATGAACAATGCAACCTCTACCAGCAAGGGAGCAAGCACACCTCCCGGATCACTTTCCACTATGCTTAAAATGCCCCGGATGGAAGAAGAAAACTCAAGTTCGCCTCCATTCCTTGTCTCATTTGAATTTTTTAACTGTAATGTTCACAACTTCCTGGTTGATTATGGCGTGAGAGCCAACATCATGTCGCTCTCCATTGCTGAAAATATCAATGCAGAATGGAGCAAGAAATCTGCGCGAATCATCCGAGTTGATCGAACATCTATACCAGACATTGGTGAACTTTGAGATGTGATCGTCTGAAATCTCATGACGGTCGAGTGCACCAATGCATCAACATTTTCATTATGGACATACTAGAAGAATATAGTCTACTACTCAGCAGAGACTAGTCCAGCAAGCTGAATGGATATTTTGCTGTAGACAGGTCGCACATGTGGATTCCGTACAAGGGCAACAAAAATGAAATCAAGGGCAACAAAAATCAAATCTGAGTGGTATCCGAGAGGTAAATTAAGCACAATGTTACTCCCCTCAATGACGAGAATGAACCGTTGGCCTTTTGTAGAGCTCATGTTTGGCAACTGCCTCCTAGAAATAACGTGGAGGTGTTATCTTGCATGGCCAGCTCCAACCCCACCAGACACAAAATTGGGCCTCCTTCCTTGCCCAACTGATGGTATTGAAACATGTATACTGCATTGTACCAATAGTAGCAGTAGTAGTAGTAACAGCAGTAACAATAGTACACGAGCGTTAAATGGTCTGTGTATAGACAAGTTGTGGACCATGTACTTTGATGGATCAAATACACAAGAATGCTCAAGAGCTAGGTGTGCCTTGATCAAGCCATACAACATGAAGAATCTATTTTCAAGCCGCCTGGATTTCGAGTGCATGAACAATGTTGCTAAATATGAAGTACTCATGTTGGGCTTGCAGAAAGCCATCAGCCTCAACGTGGTTGTGCTCAAAGTGGTAGGTGATTCAAAGATAGTGGTATGGCAGGTACATAACACTATTCATTGTTTGTCACCACATCTCAAAAGTTACTAGAAAGAGGTATGGTGACTGATCTCTAAATTCCAAGCATTTAACATCACTATTGTACCACGTACGCGTAATGCAGCTGCCAATGCTTTGGAAAACAAAACTTCTAGAATGTCACCGATTAGGGATATATTTACAATTGAAATTTTGTCCAAATCGTATATCCCAAATAACATAAATAACTTACGCATGTTTAATGATGATCAACAGATATTGCATTTCATGGCCAACATTGACGTCTTCAAGGATACAACAATAGATGATGACAAGCACGAGCACTCTCTACAAGAAGAAGATGGTAACAGGAAAGGACACCTTATCACGAAGGGTGTGGCATCATTGGAAAAGCTTTACGACTTGCAAGAATGTTTTTAGGGGCCGAGGAATAGCAAGACCCATAGTTCCACCATGATGCAAGAACTGATTAACCTAGGAATAGAATAAGATCTGAAGTTCATCAATCTTGGTACATGTTGCACACAACAAGAGCAGAAAACCTTTGTCCACTTGTTCAAATAGTACCGATATGTTTTCATGTGGACGTACAATGATCTGAAAAATTATGACACGTGGATAATCCAACACATCATTCTGATCAAAGAAAGGGTCAAGCCATATCAACAGAAGCTGAGAAAATTACATCCATAGCTTGAGCTCCTCATACAGAAAGAGCTTACTAATCTGTTGGATGCACGGATCATATACAAAGTTTGTCATTCCATGTGGGTCTCAAACCTTTTTCCTGTACGCAAGAAGTTTGGGGAAATCTACTTGTATATTGATTTCCAGAACGTGATCCACGCCTCAAATAAAGAAAACTACCCCATTTCATCTATGGACCACTTTTTGCAAACAATATCTAGGGGTGAGATGTTTTCGTTACTCGAAGGTTTTTCAGGATACAATCAAGTTTTGGTAGCAGAACCTGACAGACTTAAGACATCCTTCCGTTCCAAGTGGGGTATGTTCGCTTACAGACGAATGTCGTTTTGGCTTGTAAATTAAGGCGCAACCTTGCAGCGTGCCATGGACATCGCTTTTCATAGACTCATCGAATAGAGAGTAGTGGTATACCTTGATGATGTGACTGTGTTCTCAAGAAGATGTGAATAAGACATATGCCATATAAAGAAAAATTTTGAGCGATGTTGAAAATACAGGATTTCCTTGATCCCCAAGAAGAGTGTATTCACAGTGTCTGAGGGGAACCTTCTCAGACACATTTTTGTCAAAAGCAGGATCAAGGTGAAGAAGAGCTCCAGCTAAGAGCAGGAAATTGAGATGTATGATATAAGGCAAGCAACACCCACTGAAGACAGAACCCCTTTGGTACACAGATGTGCACCAGTACCTTGATCACAACACCATACCCTCTCACTTTTCCATCAGACAAAAGAGGGTATTACACCTCAAACCTTTAGCATATCAGTTAGTGCATGGATTTCTTTACAGGAATCACATCAACATAGTTTTTCTTAGGTGCTTGGAGGCACATGAATCAGAGAAGGTATTCCAAGATCTACATGACGACCTATTAGGGGTCACTTTGTGGGGAACACTGCTGCACACAGAGTTATGCGATCTAGTTTCTACTAGCCCACATTATTCAAGGATGCACACGCTTATGCTGATAAGTGCCCAATTTGTCAGCAATGCACCGACAAAGTACGAAGATCAGTACCCCACTGCAGCCTGTTGCAGTGACCGAACCGTCCCAAAAATGGGGCTTCGACATCATTGGGGAATTTTTCCCACATTCGTCAAAACAACACTGCTACATTCTAATAAGAACTGATTACTTCACATGGTGGACTGAAGGAGTTCCACTCAAACAAGTGAATGACCAGGAGGTCATCGACTTCCTCCAGTAGAACATCATCTCATGCTTCGACGTTTTGGTATCACTTGTTTTTTATAATGAAACATACTTTTCGTCTTTAAAGCTTTATGATTATGCATTACAAAATGGTGTTTTTCTGAAACACTCATCCAACTACTTCCCGCAAGGAAATAGTCTAGCATAATCCATGAATAAAAACATCATCCGCATAATAAAAGGTACCATTTTCTCTGAGTAGCACAATTGGCATACTACCCTAACAAATACATTATGGCTGGATTGCGTAACACCCAAGCCCTCTCTAAATACCTCACTGTACTTCCTGGTCTATGGTAAAGAAGCCATCCTTCCACCTAATATCTACTTACCTGCACTACAGATATTCGAAGAATCTCAAGGAAAGCCTTGTCATCTAGTTCAACTTAGGATGGATACTCTCCATAAGATTTAGAAAGAAAGGATGAAAGCAAAAGAAAAATTCACACTCCACCAGAACTGTATCAAGAGATGGTTCGATGAGAAGTCTACAGGGAAAGCTAACTTTGATGTTGGTGACTTGGTTCTGAAATGGGATAAGTCCCATGCAGAGAAGGGCAAGCATACCAAGTTTCATTCCCTATTGATTGGTCCGTACACAGTCCATGAGAAGATTGGCCCACACACATACCATCTGCGATCACTTGATGGGAGGGTTGAGAACCTTCTTGTCAACGACCAAGATCTCAAGCACTACTTTCAGTAGGCCGGGCTGCGCCCCGAGCCATGTACATAGTCTGCTTGTTGCTTGTTGTTTTCATTTTGTTTGCCTTGCCTACTTTCCTTGTTTTCATTTTGTTTTCCTTACTATTTTTTTTTCGTTTGTTTGAGTTGCTTAATACCTTGCTATTTTTGTTTCCGGAAATAGGTGTTGCCATCTACTAAGCTGTGCATTTTCAATGAGTATGTTGCTGAGATATCAAGAGACTTGTGACACTGCAGCACTAGGTCAGTCTTGCGTCTATCTTCTTTGTGCTTGGTTATAACCTTCGACCGATGAAGTCTTAACGAAAAATATGAGCCATCTACAAGGGAAGTTTTGGTCCAACCATGAACCTGTGTCCACACTGGTAAGCCCCATGCCTATGCGTAGCCTTCTACTCCATGTGTTTAATCTCATCCAACTAGTAGAAACGGAGAAGGGGAAATCTAAATGAGCAAACCTATGTCAGAGATCTTACATGCTTCTCTAAAGGAACAACCTCTTCTACTCTCAATAAGTTGGGATCCATCTTCCACCCCAAAAATAAATAAGTGCCTATGCACAGTCCATTTAAACAAGACAAAGGGAAAAGAAGAGAAAGGATTCATGTGCAGAGAGGTGAAGCATGCAACTCCACCGGGGTACTCACTAGGCTCGCTGGTAGTGGAGCAATGCCTGTGTTCCTGCTTGAATCTGTCGGGGTATTGTCTAGGCCTACTGGCAGTGGAGCAACACCAGAGATGAAAACTTATACTCTGGAAATCTTCAACTCACGAGCTAAACTACCCTTCCCGATTTTGAAATACTGTGATCAAGATGAACTTTTGATTATGTTTGACTGAGTTGGCAAAAGGTGAACCGTGTATGTCCATGGGGTAAGTGGGGAAGCTTAAGTAACCCGCACATTGATTCAATACTCCTTAATATACGAAGGCCCTATGCTAACAATGAATCAAAATAGAAAAGCTGGAGTTCTACCAATGTGTCGCCAAGTGTTGTAGTGGCTACAACACCCTCCAAAATTTTGGTCTGCATCCAATTTCGGAGCCTCCTTGAGAGTTTTTACTTGATGACTACACGTACTCGGGTTCACTCCATGAGCTCGTGTGAGTCTTTGCACCCACGTTGCTTGATCATTCCACCAATAGCTTTTGCATGTTGATGTCAATGTCATGCTTGCAACCATGTTCTGTTCATACTGAAGGTCTTCGCTTCGTGTGTACATGTTGTGTTCGCTATGTAAACATTTGTCGTGCTCACATAATGATTCGTATTCATTGTCGCACAAGTGTTCCGTAGTCATCCAATGATCAGTCACAAGCATCGATCTTGTTTCTCACACTATCGATTAGTCATGTTGAGCATATGTGTCTGGATGGTTAGAGTCGTCTCTTCGCCAAGTCATGTGAGTGTGTTTTTGCAAGATCACATATGCACCTTTTCACTCATTCACACACTTAGTCATTTTACTGAAGTTTTGACGACTAGATTCCCCTTTGACAGCCGAACCTTCACCTTACCATAGAATTGATCGACTGTCATCTAGAACAATGCAGAATCACCAAGAAAACCATTTCAAGCTACGCTTCCCACAAGCTGATCAATCAACCTTCATGCTGGTGAACCAGAGATTTTCACCTAACAGTCACCTCGAGACTGACTCCCATAAAAAAATTTGCAAAGGCTGCAGACCTTTCCCGCTCTGTTGATTGAGAAAATTGCACACACAGGGTGGACAAGCACCTAACCCCCATCCCTGTCTCCCTTAAAAAATTGCATAGTTTTTCCAGCCAATCCTCTAGTCAGTCGAACATCTGCTCACCCAAAAAACTGCGCAGATTTCATGAGAAAGCCCTCTGTTGCCCAACAATCTGCTCAGCTCAAAAACTATGTAGAGGTGATCAGTAGGCCAGCCTCCTAGCATTAGTGCATTTTTTCCCGCTAGCAGCTGACTACCAGTTCCCTCCAGGAATTGCGTAGATTTTGCTGCCAAGCTCCAACAACTGACTGCATGTTCCCTCCAGGAATTGTGTAGTTTTTGTTGCTAGTGTCCCAGCAGCCAGCTGCCATTTGCCTCCTGGAATTGTGTAGTTTTGGGTGCCATACTCTTGCTACCCACTCCTTCCAAAAATTATGTTGATTTTGCTTGCCCATCCTTCCCATAGCCCACACTACTCCTCTAAAAAATTAAGCAGCTTTGTCCTCCAACTGATCCATACCCCACGGATAGTCACTATCGATTTTAAATTCCCATCTCCATCACCCAGTGACTCCTACACAGTTTTCATCAGTAGTGCTCAGATTCTTCATCCCAGCTCACACCTCGCAACCTTGTCTCCTCTCCCAGTCACATGCATCTAAAATGATCATGCATCATGGTAAACTAGGAGGTTTTAGGATTTGATGTTGTCTCATCATGAGTGATTGCAGATACAGGTAAATGAAAAAACATGGCGTGACAACAAATGGGATGACCAAAGGGAGTACATGCAAAAGGACATGTTCGCCAACGGACCAATAAATGATGCATGCAAAGACATGTGCTCATGAACGGATGATCATACAAAGATGTGTTAGCGGATGGACGAACGAGAAAACATGCAATATGTGTTCACAGACAGACAGATGGACGAGCATGCACTTTTAGCGAACTAAAAAACCTGTCAAGCATGCCAGCATGCAAGCAAGGAGCAACGTGCAAATGCAACATCAAGCGAATCCAATGACCATTGAAGACTTTCCACACTTTACCATGTGGAGGTGAAGCTGTGACACACCATGAGGACATCCATCACCCAACAACATTGCACCTAGACATTCACACTAGCAGCACCACAAATGTACCAACATTGTCGTGTCGAGTCTTATCATGAGTCATGTCATCCACATCTCTACTGTGGGCCATACTTTCAATCAATGTAATGTAACGTAGAATTCCAAGAGACCCACTTGTCATTTGAAGAGTCATGTAAAGTCAAATGTCCATGGAAGTCAAATGGCCATGAGGGAAGTCGAACAACCACAAGGGGTCAGCTTCACCCTTGGCTATTAATACCCCCTCATTTGTACATGTAAAGGACTTTTCACTTAGGCTCCTCCCACATAGACTTGAGAGTCTGTAATATTTTCTTTGAGGAGTAAGTAGCCGCTCCAATCACCTGCCCACGAGGTTAGTGATGTATAGTGTAACAATGTGTCTTGGAACATTCGTTTAATTCAGAAGCCTGCTAATAGGCCACCATGTTTTCACACATGTATTGTAACTATTGTAAGACTGATCTTGAACACTTGTAATGCATGTTGCTTTAACTTGTGTTTAACACTTGAACTTATTCAATTGTTGTAATACATATCCATTGATGAAAATGTGTTGTATAAGTTGTTAACTTTGTCCTTCCCGTGTTGGTTACCTCCTCGGACATCAAACAAACCTTTCACGTAAACTTTCTATAATAGTCGTCACACACGTGCAGACTCCTATGTTGTGTGTCGTACGTGTTATCTTTCCTTGTGTGTTGTGATTGTCGCATCTGTGTGGACTGCTCTTCCAGAGGGTGTGCATGTCCTGTTGTGTTGTGTGTTCCTAATAGAGTTGGGACTTCCTCCCATCCAACTTGGGACTCACTCGCACCCTCTCCCTCTACAGTGAAAGAACCATTGACATAAGTACACTAGCAATCACTAGGCATGTGAACCTCACTAATCGAAGACAAAGAAGACCACTCTCATGTTCTAACAAGCAAGAGATGAGGAAAATATTTATGATAATGGCAACCAGGCCATCATACCGAATGGAATTCCCACACCAAACAGTGTGAGGTCTAGTTGGGACTTCATACCAGGGTGATCCCCTGAATGTTGGTGGGTCCAACACCGTCAACACATACATAAAAAATAATCGGCTAAAAACATGATAAGCTAGTATGAAGGAAATGATATATAGTCCTTCGTACTCCTTTACCATACTACTACTTAAGATCTTGGTTGAAACAAAGTTTTTCTTCCATTTTCTATCACTGTGATCTACTGAAGATATTCTACATGAATTCTTGCATAGTTTGCACACACAACTCTTCACTCACTCACTCTCTCCAAGCTCACACAACCATCACATTTTTTCCTCATGTGAACCAACCCAATAGACTCATAATCTCCACTACTTGTAATCTTATGAAATGGTTAAGACAATTAATTCCAATTATGTAATGGAGCTCTATTCATATGCCGAAAGTGGTTCGGTTCATTGCTTCTTGACTCAATCAAACTACTTACTTCATTTACTAATTAATATTCTCTTTTAACCATATTCTAGAATCACAATAACATTTTTTTGTCCTTATATAAAAAATATTGATAAATGCACTGCCAAAAAAACCCCAAAATAGCTCACAAGTCAGAGGAATACGAGGAAAATCATTTGCAGGTGGCATATTCTCTTTTCCTTCACTGGACTAGCATATATATGCTAGTTTTATTCATGAAAGTAACATATACATTCAAAAATATAAGTTCTTCACTTGTTTCAAACACCTCTTAGAGTTCATCTTTAGGAGATTTCTTGGGACGTTGTGACAACCTTCCTAAATAAACTTAGCCACTGTAACACTCCAAAAAATTACTCTCACAACTCCATCATCATCGCACCTCAAACTAGATTGAATTGAATACCATCCATCAGCTACTTCAACACTCAATCCATTAAGCTTATCCACAACTACTCCAACATATGCAACCATCAATGATAGACCCTGCAATTGGTCATACAAGATAAAAACTCATCCATACACACGGGGTACTATAAATATAACTTGATAGTCTCCATCACTATCACTAGGTGTATCAGTTCCAAACCCTACCAAGGAATCCACACACAAGCTAAATAACTACACTAACATCTCCAACCAATGCACAAACAAAGTACCATCTCAGTAGCATAAGAAACCAAACATGTGTATAAACAAGACTCTGCATCACATGCTACCAGGTTGAAATCAATCCGAACCAATAATATAAAAATTCTACTAGGCTTACATTAATTCCAACCAACAAACTAAGCCATAATTCCAACTATCTCCCCCTTTGGAATTTATGGCAACCCTAGCTAAACTAGCCAAATGGCCTATGAAAAACTCCTTGAACTTAGTTCCCCTTTGACATCAATGGAAAAGGGTTGAGTTCATTCAATCAACCAAAGATGAATAGACACAAATTCCCTTGGACACTAGCTAGGTAAGATCATAATTCATTAATAGAATACAACACTCCTCGTGACAGCATGACAACAAAACAATAACAGTAATAAATTTCTCTCTCTCCTAAAACAACAACATCAAACTCTCCATGAACACCACTCTCAACTAGCAGCAAAAAAACTAAACTCAATAATAACACAAGCAAAATCAACAAAATACCATAAGTAGAAACACTCTCTCCATACGTACCATAGCATAACCATATGTAGCACCAATATAACATGAGCAACAACACATCATAGGAAGAAACATCAACAACATCACACAACTCAACAGTAGCAAATAGATGTATCATAGCAGAAATAAACTCAATCATCAACATCAACTATATCAACCTCAATATCGTCCAAAACAATAACAACATATTGCGGTAGAAGCAACAACAAACCATATCTAATAAAAAACAGAACACTGCAACACACTCCCCTTGAGCATCATCATCATCCTATCACCAATGCCTTCTAGTTGAAGGCTACAGCTCAAGGATCAAGGGATTGACTATACAATACAACTGATATATAGTACATGACTGAAAGAACACACATCATCCCACATGAATGGCTACTCCATACCTCAACAATTTATGTTAGACACACAAATTCTCTCTCCAACATGACCATGAGATATGATATGAAATACAATGTAGTACATGGTTGTATAATGAGATATAAGGCTATAAAAATATTATGGCATGATATACAATAGGACAAATATGGTTGCGGCAACTCATAATAACATCAACTTGTCATGACTCATAACATTTCTATCACCAACTCATGACAACATAAACTCAATGACATGAACACTTGATTACATGGTTTCATATACAAGATACATGATTGAAACTGATGAAGTACAATATGAAGCATGTGGTTGTTACATATAAACAAAACTGATGCCTCTCACCATGACATACTCAAATAAGTTCATTGACCCACATTACAAACATTTAGGCCATTCAATATGATGATGAGTGAGAAACAATGTATAAATATCATCATGCATACAACCATCCATGTGAACAAGATAGATACAAGTACATCAAGGCAACATCTTCTAGCAACAAATGTAGTGATAATAGCAATAACCAATCATGAACTATGTAATAATGAGTAGTGATAGCATATAATAATGACATCAACTGAGTAGAATAAAAATCCAATATGTAGCAACAACATAAGTATAGCTCATGAACTTCCAACAAGAACATATAACCATCATCTCACATCATCCAAAATGCATCAACCAATGCATCTATATGATGGAAGCAATAAACATGTAAAAAATATGTGAATCATTTGTAGCAACAGGAAATCAACAACTCAAAGTTTCAGAAATTAGATCAACACATCTCACATCACAATATAAGCCTCAAACTATTATGGCACCAAACCATGGATCCATGAAACGATAAATCTGATAAAAAAACCTCCAACTAGCATATCATGTCACTGGTAACCATCAAGACATATATGCATAATGCTAACAATTAAGAAGTAGCTATTAATCTTCCACTTGAACCAACATTAAGATTGTAGAAGGTTTTGTCAATACAAAGACCAGCAATAATGATTCACAAAAATATCTACTAGAAGCACAATAAACATAGTAACAACAACTAAACTCCTCAATGGTGCCGACCAACAAGATATAGGTGATTGATCATGCAATTATGTGACCAATACATTGCATAATATTAGGAAAAAAATAGCAACAATAGAATATCCATAGGCATGAATATGAAGCATAAACACCATCAACCTAGCTGAATTAAAAATTATCTCATCTGCAAATGTATTTCAGCTTCAAATCATTTGAACTAATGCAAGAATTATCAAGACATATAAATTCAAGGTAGTTCCCCTCAACATCTAAGAGCTCATATAATGGCCAATGTTAGATAAATATATCATCATGAGAAACATAGCAACCTCCTACAAACAATCTCATGGACCAAGGTGCCATCAATAAACCACTAGAAAATGAAAGCACATGAGATGCTCCCCTTGCATATGTGTCATCTCTAAATAATCTCTTGCAACAAATAAATTTCAATGCTACAAGATCAATTGACTTAATTCTCATTAAAACTTTCAATATGGCCACACTCTTAATGATCTACATGCAATCCATAATGCAACCATATGCTCCCCCTAAGACCATGTACACCTCATTTTTTAGTGGGAGTGCTTAGCTGCTCCTTTCTTCTCCAAATTTTGTGAGGTTGATCTTTGGCATGTATATTCTTATTTGGCTTCTTGACTGATTGGCTTTGCATGAATTTCTTCCTTTGATTTGATTTCCTAAAACACATGGGAATCTTGCAGTCTTTGGCCTTATGGCCCACATTATCACAAACATAACATCTAATGTGCCCAAAAAATATAGGAAAACGTTCAGAGCTTTTGTTGATATGATTTCTATTCCTTCCTCCACATGTCCTACAATCAACACTTTTATGACCAAAACCATTACATAAGAAACCATACCAATAAAATAAATTTTTATCCTTGGAAATTGATGGGAGTAATATTTGAGGATGCTCCTTATTTGGCTACTTATTTTGCATGAAATGAATTATCTTTTTGCTTCTGCAATTTGTTGAAATGTGCCTGAATTTTTGATAGCTAAAACACTTAACATTTCTCAAATATTTTCTTGGCACATTTTTTGACTCTTGACTTGGCAGTCGATTTTTTTGGTAGTTTCCTTCACTGTTGCTTGACCATTCTTCTTTGAGCTCTTCAATTGCTGCCTCATTTATCCTCTTGATGCTCTTTTCTAATTCAGATTCTAGTTTCTCACAATGGTCGATTTGATTCTTGAGATGGCTACCAATATTTTCTTCATTTTTCTTTACTTTCTCCAACTTATTTTTCAAATCAGGAATCTCTTCTTTGAAAGCATGCTCTCTCTCTTCAAGAATCTGAAGAATTTTTTTCAGATATTTGTTCTCCATATTAAGATCTTCAATCAAACTTACTTGAGCTTTGTTTTTGGCTTCAAGGGTCAATATTCATTTAATCTCTTCATCTTTGGATTCCTGCAATGGAAATAAACCTTCCTCACTCCTTGAGGAATCAACTTGAAAACTTTCATCATCAACTTCTTCAATAACCCCAAAATCATCATCACTAGATTGGCAAGGAAAATGTCCATGACTAAAAACATTGTTGGCAATACCTTTTACCAGAAAAATAGGTTCTCCAATTTTTGCAACATTCTTGGATTGTTTGCAACTCTTCCTTTTCTGAGTTTGCTTCTTCTTATTCTTCGTGATAATCCAACGATCTTCTCTCAAGCGATCAAGATTCACTGAGAGAACCCCACTCTGAAACAAATTGTTGGAAATGTATTCACTACTAAGAGGGAGTTTTTGAATTAGTAGTGATAGTGTTTATTAACTTTAATTTTTTTTTTTTTCAATTGCTGCAACATGATATTCATTTACCCATTATTAGAATAAATTATATATCAAAACACATATGAATTATAAGAGATAATCAAGGAATCATGCACAAGTAGACACAATATTTTTCTGGTGGAAAATCCCCTTTGGGTCAAAAACCACCCTTTTTGTTATTGCGCTACTCAAATAATTATATTAATATTCGATCAATTCAATTACATAGAATATATAAATGGCTACTATTAGAGAAAACTATGATCTTTATCTATGACTCTAAGGACACCCATCTGGTCAACAAGCCTTGACCAACACCCATTGGACTTATGAAGAAATCTATTCTCTTCACTCAATTTGTTGGAGCACCCACTCCACTCTTCTATCCGACCCTCCTTTCACAATATTTTAGACTAGAATAAATCTAAATTGCTCAACTAGAAAAACATAGCAAACTTTAGCAATATAGACTCAATACAATATAGAAAACCCACCGAAAACGAATTTTCACAACTCGCTCAATCACTACAACAATCCAATCAACAATACATGCAGCATACATAAAAAATAATTTGTTCAAAACATGATAAGAAAGTATGAAGGAAATGACCTACAATCCTTCCTACTCCTTTACCATTCTATTGCATAAGAACTTGGTTGACATAATGTTTTGTTTCCATCTTCTATCATTGTGATTTGCTGAAGATATTCTTCTTAAATTCCTGCACATTTTTCACACCCTACTCTTCACTCATTCACCCTCTCCAAGCTCACACAATTATCACATTTTCTTCCTCAAGTGAACCAACCCAATAGACTCATAGTCTCCATATATTTGTAATCTTCTGAAATTGTTAAGACAATTAATTCCAATTCTATAGTGGAGCATTGTTCATATGCTAAAAGTGGTTCATTTCATTTATTCTTGATTCAATAAAGCCACTAATTTCATTTACTAATAAATATTATCTTTTAACCATATTCTAGAAGCACACTAACCTTTTTCGATCCTTATATAAAAAATCTCGATAAAAACATTGTTGTAAAAACCACAAAATAGTTGACAAGAACGAGGAATGCAAGGAAAATCATCTCCAGGTGGAATAAGCTCTTTTCCTTCATAGGACTAGTGTATGTACGCTAGTTTCCTTCATGAAAGTAGCATATACATTCAAAAATCCAAGTTTTGCACCTGTTTCAAACAACTCTTGGAGTTGATCTTTAGGAGAGTTCTTGGGACATTGTGACAACCTTCCTAAAGCAACTTATCCACTGCAACACTCCAACAAAGTACTATCACAACTCCATCATCATCAAACGTCAAACTAGGTTGAATTGAATTCCATCCATATGTTGCTCCAACACTCAAGCCATCAAGCTTCTCCATAATTACTCCAACATATGAAACCATCAATGATATACCCTGCACTTGATCATACAAGCTATAAACTCATCTATACACACGTGGTATCATAAACATAACTTGACATTCTCCATCACTATCATCTAGGTGTATCATCTCGACACTCTTCCAAGGAATCCACACACAAGCCAAATACATGCACTAACATCTACAATCAATGCACAAGCCAAGTACCACCTCACTAGCATAAGCAACCAAACATGTGCATAGACAAGAATCTACATCACATGCTACCACGTTGACATCAATTCCAACCAACAACGCACCAATGATACTAGGATTACATCAATTCTAACCAATAATTGAGCCATAATACCAACATCGCTATCAAAATTTTTGCTACTTGTACAAAGGTAATCAACTTCTTTCCATTTCACTATGTTGTTCAGCTAAATTTGGCCTCAAATCCAAGGTGAGTTCTATGAGTGGAGAACTCTATGCTCCCAAAAAATTATTTTGATTATCAATTCCCTTTCCAAAATTCTAATTAATGCTCAGCTAAGTTTTTTCCTTCTCTAATTATTTCCTTATCAAAACAACTTCTCCTTCAAGCCTCTCACATGCTTTATTATTCTCACTGAGCTGCTAATTTAAAGTATCTTGAATCTTCTTGACTTCTTCAATTTGCAGGAGTAGAGGTTCAACATATGCAACATTTTCCTTGATCAACAATTCTTTCTGAGTTTTATTTTTCTTCATCAGTCTTTCAATCTCTTCAAGAGAAATGGCTATCTCTCCTTCTAAATCTACGTTATCCTCTTCACCATTAGAATTAATAGCTTCTACTTCAATATTTTCTATAGTCATGAGCATGAATTCTTTTGGACCTTCATCATCACTTTCCTTAGCTAAATATTAGTTTCCTTCACTATAGGAACTGGCATCTTGGATGTAGAACTCTCATTCTTAGGCTTCTTTCTTTCCTTTTATACTTTCCTAAACTTCTCTCTTGGATCATATTCCTTCTTATTCTTCTTAGGACACTTGGAAGAATAGTGACCGACTTTTCCACAATTAAAGCATTTAAAAGTTAACTTACCTTTGTAATTTTCTAAGCCTCCCTTGAGCTTCCTCTCTAATATGGCTTCCTCTTCATCTAATTCACAACATGAATCATCATGTTATTTTGGGCTATGTATCTACTTTGAATGCTGATTCCTTTGTTGCAGGATTTCCATTGGAATTTCTCATCTCATAAGTAGTGAGAGTGTCAAGTAGCTAATCCAAAGTGAGAGATTTCAGATTATTCATCTCCTCAATGGCTAAAACATTTGGATTAAATCTCTCAGGGAGTGATCTCAACACCTTTTGAAATATTATAGGCTCTTTTAATTTCTCATAAAGGCCTCTTATAGTCTTTAGAACCTCATCAACCCTTAGGAAGTACTTTATGATATATTCATCATCATGCATCCTTAAAGACTCAAATTTCTTTCCAAAACCTTTAAGTTTAGCTTGCTATACCTTGTTTTCATCTACATAGCAGATGCTCATCTTGTCCCATATAGATTTTTTTGTTGAGAAATCCAAAACCGTGACTAGTTCTAATTTAGGTAGGCTAGCAAGCAAGGAATTCATAGCTTTAGCATTGCATGTGAACTCCATCTTCTTATCTTTAGTAATCACTACCAAAGGATTTTGTTATTCTTCTTCTATTGCATCCCATACATCAACTCCAATTGATTGAATGTAGGTCTTCATTCTTACTTTCCAAAACACATATTTTGTTCCATTAAACATAGGTTCCCTATTGGTAAATCCTCCTTCTTGGTTTTCCATGGTCCTTGATCTTTCTTCTAGCTTTAAATTGATATTAAGTAATGAGGTTTCCTCTGATATGAATCTTTAGAAACTAGGACAATACTGAGAGGGGGGTGAATAAGCATTGGAGGATTTTTACAACTTTATTTTACTGACAAAATATATTGGGGCACGAATTAATACTTTAGCAATTAATTCAGGTTATCATGATGAGAATAACTAGAAGACACACAAGATATCACACATAGATTCTTTAAAACTTTTCTTCAATCTCTTCACAAGGAAAGCTACTACTTGTTGTTACAAAGCTCTCTAGCTATAACCAAAAGGAAGAAACTATTCCCTAATTTATCAACTATAGATGAAAGAGCTACAACCCCTAAGTTTATCAGCTAATATGGAAAGGAGCTTCAATCCCTAAGAATTTACCAACAACTACTAGAAGGAGCTACAACCCCTAATGTGCAAGCTACTACATGCATGACCTTAATGATTTATCTTTCATGCAATTTTCTTACTCAAATCATGAATCCATTCCCTTTTAGAAAACAAAACAATACTTTCACTTCAACCACCCACCAAAACCACCATTACAAACACCTTCAACAATCTCTTATCACTAAACAAATCACAATACACACTAGCAACAATCCATCACACACTAACAACTGATACAATTTCACACATCCTACAAATTTGATTATGCTTATAGAGATTGTGGATTGATATTTTTGGTTCTTTAAAGATTAGTTATCTTGCACTTTTATTTTTGCATGAATATTTTATTTTCTTCTTTGTCTTTCTTCTATCAAGCCATCTAAACCTGCTCTCTAGGTATTCAAAATCTCCTTACCTTCTTATGCAAGAAAAGTTGAGCTTAACTGCTTAATTTTTCTATTCTTTATACAATATTTAGCGAGGAACTTCTAAATTTAATGCACTGCCAAGTTTATCCAAACTGTCACATAACTACCAAATATGTCCATTTCTACCATTTGAGCTTCCAAATCGTTCATCCCTTTTATATCAAGTTTTAGTGTTGCACTTTATTTGGAATAAACAACAAATTCGGTGGAAAATCTTATGTCGCCAACATGTTCGTGTTTTAAAACTTAAAACATAGCCTCAAGTTATTTAACATAAGGCCAAAGCCTTTTTGATAAAGCACCAATATACCGATGTGTTCACATATAAGCCTTCAACAATAGACCCAAGGTGCTTAATAAAATGATGCAAAATATTACACTGCGGGCCCATTGCAATATATCCATGAGGTCTTAAGAAATGTTTCCAAATATATGTGCCCTCAATCACATCTCTACACATAAACAAGTCCTAGTGATAGACTTTAGCCCTCAGCCTTCACTCCAGGATGACTTGTACTGTGGGGTCATAAATCATGTGCTTTGGCTAATTAAAAGGTTGTTGCAATGAACTATAGTTTCCACCGCAATGCCTTCGTGTCCCTGTTCCCATTCATCTAGGAGCAAACTCCCTTATGGATTTTTATTTCGTATTGGGGAAGTGCCTCCAGGGTGACATATCAAGTCGGTATACCATGCACCTTTAGTATTGGTCATGTACTTCCCTGTCTATTTCTAACTATCCCAGAGTTGAATAAGCTCAGAGGCTCCTCCTATGCACTTACTTGAAACCTTCCATTGTCATGGGGATAGGGATGAGATGTCCCAGTGGGAACCAATACCACACAATGAACCAGTCAATGACTAGTCGAGATGGTTTGTTTATGACAACTACCACATACGTCTAACACTTAGTTAGCCCGAATTAATCCTTATGTGTGTGCCTTAGCACTTCCCAAGAAGGCCTCCTAAGGTGATATGGCTTTGGAGAGGACCTACTATAGAGATCTCCTAATGAGAGCCTTTGTCATTTTTGTTTGGAATGTCCACCTCCAGCTGGACTTACGTCATCTTGGTTTTTCCTTTTTTCGAGCAACTTTGAAACCATCTGGGGAATGCCACTAGGGTGAGCTATGTAGTGGGACCTTCAACAACCAATAAATACTTGTCTCGTTGCTTCGTTGTCTAGACACATTTCCTCACACCTTCACCTAGGCTCTCTGCTAATAGCTTTTCTATGTTTGGACAAATTTCCAAACTTATCTTGCTCTGAATAGTCCTCCAACAACTTAGCTATGTAATTTGACTTTTAGGGTACTTGAAATTTCACCGACAATAACTTATGATCTAGGAGGGAATTTTTGAACTTCAAAATACTATTAGAAAATTATTTCATATCTCTTTCCATCTGATTGGGTCCCAAAAGAACTTGAAGTGATATTTTGAGTGGAAAATGGCTTTAAAGTCAATAGAGGTTCTCCATATTTTCATTCTACATACCTTGAGCTTATCTTCATACTTATTGCAATCATTTCTACTTTTTCCTTCATTCTCATTACCTTTTCTGTCAAAGAAAACAAATTTCTAAGAGGAAGAGCATCATAGTGTGATTATGTACCTAATGATGCACTAGACCAACTCAGTTAGGCCTGGAAAGATGACGAAAGTAATTATATTGATTACATGAATCATATTCAACACAACATGTGGGAGATGCATGGTATATTGGTCAGCCTTTGGAGAAGGTCGTGGCACATCCAGAAGCATCTATATCATTTGGAAACTTGTTTGGCTCACATAGAGGGGCACATGCATTATGGATTGAAACATATACCATCCCCTGGATGAGGTCCAAATCATCCAACCTTGGCAAATCCTGACGATGTATGATGTTTGTTTGTTCTCTCTTTGTTTTATGCATGTTTTGGCACATTTTTCTTGTCAACTTATGTAAATCATTGGCATTTTCAAAAGTTTATATGTATATGGGTATGTATATGTTTTCTAATAAATTTAGTAAGAGTGAGGCCAACATAATTTTGAGATGCACCACAACAAGATGTAATCTTTTGAATTAATAGAAAAATCTTGATTCACAAAACAAAACAAAACAAAACAAAAACAATTAGTTAAATTTCCATTTTTATTGTTTCTCAATATAAGTGTAACAAGTTCCTTTTATATTAATGAAAGACTTGTAAGAAATTTTGGGTTTTAATGTGCATGGTAAGAAATTGAATGAATAATGATGTGTTTGTTAATAGCTTGACCCTATTGTTTCATCTTGTTGTGTTGATTTAAGTATTTTTTTATTAACAAATCCTTTCTCCTCATTTTTTTTCCTTTCGTTTTTAATAACTATTAATTTATAGTTTTCCTTTTTATTATATCTTCATTAAAAATCCCCCTGTTTCCTTTGTTATGTATATATCATATCTCACTCTCAATCTCTTCACATGTTACTTTTTCGACACTAGGTTAAAAAATTGTGTTATAAATAAGAATAACAATATAACATACTAATTTGGAGTGAAATATTATCATAAAAATATACTATAGTAGTGATAATATCACAATTACAAATATGACATAGATAATAACTATAAGAAAGAGAGGAACCATAATACATTACTATAAAATTGTCAATGATGTGTGTACCAAAGTGAGGGAATATTTACAACAAGACATTACACCTTGAAGTAATCAATGTTTTTATTAGAAAATATTTTTAAGCATTAATGCTTCTTTGAACTAAAAGAAGCCAAGTGCAATACTACACAACCTACTATGAGAGACATGTGTAACATATGTGTCTAACCCTAATGTAACATGTGATATGAGATAACCAATATAATAGTTTTAAAAAAATAAGAGCCTATTATGGATGAGATGTATCAAATTAATGGTTAAAACTAAAAATTGGGAAAATTTTAAAATTCATATATATATATATATATATATATATATATATATATATATATATAGAGAGAGAGAGAGAGAGAGAGAGAGAGAGAGAGAGAGAGAGAGAGAGAGAGGCTTGCTAATAACTCCCCTACATTTTAGAAAAAATGAAGGGGGGCCCATTAAAAGCGTTGGAAATTTCTCCCTTCAAATTGCATTTGATTGGTCAATGGTTTCACCTATCTTCATTATCTATATTTTACACTTCTTGCTTCCTCAAGGTTTAACCTAGATTTAACATATCTTTCATCATAATCCTTGGGTGGTCACCATCATTGTTTGTCCTTGAATGGTTTTCCTCAAATATTTCCATACTTCCATTTGTATTGACTTCTCCAAGACCTCCCCATGATTCGTAATCCACTGATCTTGATCCCTAGTTTTAAAATCATGATTACATTGAATTTCAACTGCTTTATTCGCCATGGGAATATGGTGTACTTCCATATCAATTTATGTACAAAATTGTAAATATGCCTAATTTAATTAGCTCATTATAATGATTACATTTTACAATTGTATGTTAACTTAATGTAAAACATATAACTATATGTAAAAACACACACACACAAACACACATATATATAGCAATCATAAGAGACCATGTATATATATTTGTATGTATTTTATAACCCACCATCATACATTGTTATTATTATTATTATATTAATTCATAGAATAATTATATTATGTGATCCTTTTGGTGGATACTAAGATACATTGTAGATTTTATTTTATTATTGTATATATAAAAAAGCGTGTGAAAATGTGAATATCACACAGGTTTTTCATTTACCATATATATATCATGTGTTATAAAAACTTTGAAACATGGCCTACCAACAACTTTAGGATCAAACGAATAAACGTTATGCATAAGAGAAAATAATAATAGGTTGAAAGTGTTAGACCTTGAGGAAGCAAGAAGTTAACAACACCAAATATAAGGAAGAGTTCTTAACTAGGTTTTCCCCTATATAGGGTTTTAGCCTTAACTGTCTGCCTACATCTGACGTCCCTAATCTTCATGTTTTTCTTTTGATTATTGCTTAATGAAACAAACATAAAAGAAGAACATAATAAAGTTAATAAGAACATAAGCATAACACAAATAATTATCAACAACACCAAATATAGCCTCATTAATTCTCAAGTCTTTTTGTTTGCAACTTCATATACATCAATAGTACTTTTTCTTAATTTAAAGTGTTCATTGTCATAATATTCCCTCCCTCTTAACTGGGAAGATATACCCTTTCTTCTATCTTGGCTCCCACTTAACTTAGGAAGATAAACTACTTTCTTCTACTATAACATCAGAGAAGCTTCGACCTTTCATAACTTCATCTTGATCATGCTTATATAGACATCATGTGTACCAGAAAAAATTTAATATCAAGCACATCCAAATATATATATATATATATATATATATATATATATATATATATAGATATGAAGTTAACAATATCAAATTCATGTCAATATAATCGAACCATCAAAAAAATCAAATACTTTAGACATCAAATACCTAAACTTAGTTAGAAGACATATACTTATAAACTTAAACTTCTTTGCTAGAGTTTTCTTACAAACCATAGAGTATAACATACAAAAACTTAAATCAGTTTCATTCTATCTAGGGCCTCAATATTATTTTCAAAGATATATGACAATTTCTACTATGATCCATTACAAACCCTGGATTCCATATTAGAATGCAAAGCCTTAGATATCAATAATTAAATGAAATAAAAGTTCTACTATACAATTTAGACTCACTAGGGTTTGTTACAAACCCTATATTAATCACCATATCAGAATCAATATCATTATGTCCTAGAATATCAAACTTCTACTAGGGCTTTGTTACAAACCCTAGAATTTACAAACTATGAGCATCAACAATTACATTAGAACATATACATATCTAGGATTTCATATCATGCATAAGCATAATACAACAATATCTATTAGGTAAACCCAAGACACAAATATCAATACATTAAAGTTAGTCATACAACAGTTTTGACTCTGTTAAGGTTTCAACTAGACAAATGAACATACACCTAGGGATCCATTCTTAGCATCTTACTACATATATTATAATGGTTTTTGTCATAAACCCTAATATACCAAACCATAAAGGTATAGGGACCCATTTTAAACATTAACAACAAACCCTGAATGATTAGGGTTTCTATCTTAACAATACCAAGATTCTAAGAAAGAGAGTAGGATTTCTAGACTTCATCATTAACCCTAATTATACTAGGGTTTCATAACTATAGACATACCTTTAGGTTAGGGTTTTATAGAGAAAATTTTAGGGTTCCATACAAATGAATTTAATGAAGGTAGATTCAATCTAATGATTAATCACCCAAACAAGAATCTCTTATGATTCAAAACCCTATACATGATTATGTTAATAATGTAGAGAAAATTTTCATTAGGGAAATTTTAAGCTCTAAAATGGGCCTCCTAAGGAAAATGTACAACCAAAATAAAATTTATAAGAATCAATAGGATTCAAGATGATGATGTCAACCATGGGGGATTATTCACCGTTTTTGGAGTAAAAAAGTATAAACATTAAAAACTAATAAAATAATAAAGCTTCTTTTTCAACTCGTATTTTTAACTTATCTCCAAAAGTTGTTACTCAATTTTCGAGCGGGAGTACTCGTTGGATGCAAAATTTAATTCCTCATCCAAGGAGTACCCATGTTGCATACTTTTGATGGACCCTACTACATGAAAAATGAGAAATACATGAAAAACATTGCAATACTTGTTGCATGCAAAATTTGATTCCTCATCCAAGGAGTACCCATGTTGCATACTTTCAATGGACCCTACTACACGAAAAATGAGAAATACATGAAAAAGTGTGATTGCAATCATGTTTTTCATTTATTTCTCATTTTTCATGTAGCAGGGTCCATCAAAACTATGCAACATGGGTACTCCTTGGATGAGGAATCAAATTTTGCATGCAATAAGTGTTTCTGCTTGAAATTTGAGTAAACCCATATGGAGATAAGTTGAAAATATGAGTTGAAAAAATAGTTTTGTCTTTTTTTTTCCCTCTAAAATTTAATGATGTAATCTAATCTTATTTTATTATTTCCACTATTATTTTATAATTTCCTTAGGAGGCCCATTTTAGACCTCAAAAATCCCCTAATGAAAAGAAGAATGATCGTACCTTTATATGAACAAAGATTATAGGATAAGACATAACTTGGGTTGATTCTTATCAAAACTTGTAGGACACCAATGTTTGAAGGGTTTCAATATAAATTCTTTCACACTTCAAGTCTATCCTTTGAAGACTTCTCCATGTTCCTTAAGCAATTAGCAAGATTTCCTAGCGAAAGAAAAATATAAAGAGAAAGGTTATTAGCATATAATACGAACACAACTTGATAAGAGAGGGAAACCAAACATAAAGGATAAGACAAGGAGTAAGATACTTATCTTTGCTAAAATGGTGAGGGATCCCTCTTAATACAATCTTGAGTGATAACTACAACTTTATCAAAATAAAAGGTTTTCTAAGAATACCTGTTATAACTACAAATTCTAGAGATCAAAACATAAATGAAAACAATTCAAAACATAGAATAGAATATCAAGGGAGGATATGTGTAAGGGAGGACTTAGTATTATAGGTCCTTGACTTCCAATTCTTCTTCAATATTGTTCTTCTTTGGTGGTTCTTCATCAGCAACATTTGCTCGATCCCTATTTATTTTCTTATTTCTTGGATTCTCAGGACAATGATTCTAGTAATGTCCCAACTTGTGGCAATTGTAACATTCAACCTTGGATAGGTCCATTTTCTTCTTTAGTCCTTTTGAACTTCTTGAAGGTTCTCTTTTTATGATGAGTAGAGTAAGCATTTGAGGTGTTTTCTTCTTCATTATCATTTTTTTTGTTCACCATCGATATTCTGGCTTCTTCTTGGCTACATGTATTCCACATTTGTTCAAATATTGGCATCCTTCCAACTGTTGAGTCCCAATGCAAAGGAAATCCAAGATTTAGGTAGTCCTAGAAGGGTAGTAATTACTAACTGTTTTTCTGGGATAATTTCATCTATTTCTTGGAGTTCATCCCTGATTCTAGATATACTTATGAAGTCTGATGAAACAATATCATCATTTTTCATTTTGGCATTTCTTAGTTCATTCTTGAGGCTTTCTATTTGTCCAATGTTCTTTATTGTGAATAACTTGGAGAGAGCCTCATATATTGCTTGAGCAGAATTTATGTTAGATATGTATGGAATTAAGTTATCCTTAACTCCATCTACTATTAGATTCATAGCAATGATTTCAAGTTCTCTAAATTTCACTTTATCTACATTTCTTGATTCTTCATTAGGCTTCTTGACTCTTCCTTGAACAAGGTCTAAGACTTTATTCTTTTTGAGAATCAAATCTATTCACTTTTTCTAGGCCGTATAGTTGGAGGCTCCTTCTAGTTTGTTCTCTTTCATTGCGTTTGTCATTGTGTTTGTAGATGTTGGAATTATCCTCTTATATGATCTTCTTGAATTACTTTTCCTTGAACCTTTTGTTCAATAGATTTTCAGGTTGCCTTTTTCCTTCCTTCTTTCACCTTAACTCTCATACCATGTTAGAATATTAGAAAGACATAAATATTTCCTTTTGTTGATAATTACTTGTGATATTATTTTCTTATCAACTTTCTTATGTTCTTCTTTTATCTTTGTTTCATCAAGAAAATATCAAAAGAAAAACATGAAGATTAGGGACACCATATGTAGGTAGATAACTAGGGATAAAACCCCTACATAGTGGAAAACCTAGTCAAGAACTCTTCCTTCAGTAGTTCATATGATAGTGAGACAACCAAGACCTTAACCAACAAACCTTTCTCCTCCACCAAGTTAACCTTTCAATGAGATACAACAATCTTCAATAGTCTCTTCTTGTCTAGCCACTTCAACCGAGCATCAACCCAGAATTTTTAGCCCAGCTTCACCATCAACTTCATAAGTTCAACCTCCTAAGAAACTACAAAATTTCAGCCCCTCTAGCAGCGTCACAACTTCACACATGTCGACAAAAGAGAGAGAATTTTGACTTCTTATGCTTGTGAGGTACCTCCTTCTCCTTCACTATCCTTCTTCCTCTTCTTCCTTGAAATTCACAATTTTTCTTGCCTCAAAAGTTGTAGATCGAGCTTGTTGTGTGTGTGTCCTAAATGAATTTGAGTTGCTACCTTTATATAGTGATTTTGCTGCCCACTTTTAAGCTAATTTGAGGCCAACTTGGTGGAGGAGGCCTAATTTTCCTATTTTACAGTAAAATAAATTTCTTCTTGACAAATAAATTGCAAGAAGGGTTCTTTACAATATGACATGGTCAAGGACACTTGACACAAACCTAGAAGCCTGCAATGGAGGCTTTGACCTAAAAAAAATTGACCCAAACATGAAACCTATCATTTAATAAGTCAGTTTTAATAATAACAAAATTTCATTTTCTTTCTTTTTGAAAATACAATATATTGTGACTTAAATACATTTATGAAGACCAAACTTAGTTACATTCTTCAACAGAATGTGGGGTCACCATCACATCGACGCAGTATTTAAGATTATATGTTTCCATAAAATACACCAAACTAATAAAATATATACTCGGCTCTTTATCGACCTTATTCTTGTTCAATACACACAGAGAAGGATATGAAAACACAGTTGATATCCAATTCTATGTAGTGTATTCATTCTCCATGTCATCCATTGACCAATTTTACACGGAGTTGTCTATGGTGCGACTTTTTGGAGTTTCTAGTGCTGGAATTCGGTGAAAATTTTGATGTGAAATCTTGATTTGTGTTATTTAAACTAGTTTTTTGACTGTATATATGGATTCAGCACCATGAAAAACCCATAGGGCACTTCTATTGTGCAGGGTTTACCCATCAATCTTGTGATTTCAATGAATTCCTACCAGATTTTAGAGAAATTAGACTGGAAAAATCCACTCGAAAAACTTCCAAAAAAATTGCGCTAAAAATAACTCCATTTTACACCCCGCATCTTGTTCCAAATACCACCCCAACATATTACATCCCTAGTAGCACACATTTTATGTTGTAAACTAGTCATATGTCACATGTAATGATGAAGGAAATAAATGGGAAGGACGTAACAACATACTTGTCATGTGGATTACGAAATTTATGGGAAAAAAAGGTCTTGATCATAAGCTGCCACTATATTTCTTTAAATATTAAATATTAGTATTTTTCCGGTTATATTTTGTTAATCCAAATACCGAACTTTAAGATCTCAATACACAATGCCTTTGACCAGGTTATTATTTGTGGATGAGTTTGTTTGGCCAATAGGCCACAAACTAACATTCTTATGAGAGATTTGACCATCCACGTGTTAACACCAACATCATTCCCTCCCCGTAGCATTAGAATGAACTCACGCCATTTTAACTCAGGTCATTTCGCATTTCATTCAGGTATACCTAAGTCAAAATCCACCAAATAATAATCTTCCAAAATTCACGTACTCTTTCACATCGTTGATGTGATTACTCATTAGGTCTGCATGGTTAACACTCTGAATGGTTCTTCTCATCCATACAGCAGGAGCCACTAAGTAAAACCCAAGTGAAATATGGGAAATATGCCAACTATTCCTCCCATGTCCATTTCCTCGTGTATTTTGCCCTGCACCCTCCACAGACTTCAACTTCGTTAAGCCCTGCCCTCTCCACAGACTTCAACTTCGTCAAGCCCTGCGATGTGCCATATCACCCATGTTTTATTCTAGAATATGGCACCTCTCCGGTCTTAACTCACCACTAGAGCGGATAATTAGGGTTACGTTTGGTACTGTGTTCCTAAATGGGCGCATTTGATCATTAACGCAAAAGGTTTTGATATAACAGTCAGATTTACATAACAACAAAATGTTTCGAAGATCTGTAATCATGAGAGGAGACTCTATTTTGATTATTTCATATGCCTCTAAGTATTAGAAACTATTTTTTTCAAGGATTCGATTATAATTTTTATTTTGTTCATGTTTGTTATTTCAAGAATAGGTGTTGAAGGAATCAAATCAGGAACCCGCATGCAAACTTTTGGATAATTGTATGGAATCGATTTCTATAACAAATATATGGAAAACGAAAAGAAAAACTTGTCAATGTAGGCAACGATATCAAGACTGTTGAAGAAAAAGAAGTGGATTAGTTCAAATCTGAAGAAAATTGCCAAGATCAGTTTGTTTATATTTTTATTTGTTCAAGATCTTGGTATCTTTAGCAAAATATGATTTTCATCTTTATTTATGTTTCTTAGCAATTGTTATTTGTTTTAATCTATTGTGTGATTTGTAGAATGTGACAAGTTCTAAATAAACGACTAGTGATTTTTAAATTTTCAACTTATATATATTTACATATATTTGAACTTTGAGAGGATATTTGGAAAAGCATGGATATAAGTTGGATTCGTTTTTTGTTTTTTTGTTTTTATAATGAAATTTCTTGGTTTAGAGTAAATACATAATGGTAAGTTTTGTGGTTGTTCTTAATATATTTAAGCTAATATTTTTTTTGTATGTATAATTGTCATAATGGCAAAGGATTAGAGTTAAAAGATGTCAAGGCCAAAATAGTTTGTTGCTAGAAAAATAGTTCAAAGCATTATCTTAATATTTTCCTCAATTTAAGAAATTATTAGGCAACTGATGGAAACTATTATGCAACTCATGGAAACCGATGGATTCTAATTGGAAGGAGCTTTGTCCCATTTCTTCTTTTCCCCAGATGTAATTATTTTATAGAGGAGAACTTTGTTTATTATAAAAGGGATTATGGTAATGGAACAAGAGGGCCATACTATAGGGTCACAATAATAATGTCTCTAAAAATAGATACAACAATTGTGATATTTCTTCTTTTTTTTATTCTTTTTGTAAATTATGTATTTTTAAAGGAAAAGAAAGGGAGGTTTGGCCCGCAAAAGTAGTTGTCATTTTATTTTTATTGAAGTCATTTTTCACATGTTGAAATCATATGAGTTGGATGTCTTTATACTTACTGAATTTGAATATTTAATCAAATTAATATTAAATGCTTGTATGTAGTTTAAATGTTAATCATCTGATTGTCTTGAATGATTACAAAATTAGATCTAATCCTTCACAAAAAATTAGGAAGATAGAGAGAATGTTTTGTCATATTTTTTTGAAATATTGATACCCTTATATACTGTTATAATTAGGATGTCTCTAAATTATTAATGATACCATCATCTTAAGCATTGGATCCCCTTTTTAATTTATTCCCATGATTAGATTAGCTTATTTTAGATTTAATAGGTTAGATATTATTTATTTACCTTTCTCAAGATATAGTTGTTAATACTAATTTTTTTATTCATTGCATTAAAGAACCCCACACTAGGTGGTACTAGAAGCAAGGACCAATGTAAGTTAAATAATTAAATCATTTAACCCTAAACCTCTCATATTTCATCTTTCTTCTTTGTGTCATCTCAAATTCACAAGAAGGAAGGTTGGATGACAACCTAATCTAATGGGATTCCATTTATTCATTGTAGCATCCATGCAGTGCCTAGATTATTGTATGTGGGGATACTTTTAGTTTTTCATTACTGGACCTTCCTCCTAAGACAGTTCATCTCTTATTAAAACTACAATTTGACCATGATGGGAGAATATTTGCATTGAAATACCTTGATAAGTTTTGGTGTAAATGCATCAAATATAATGTTAGCCATTTAAATGTTTTATGTCAGTTATTAATTTTCACTTTCAAGGATCGAATCAAATATTGCTTTGAATCTTTTCCACCCTATTCTATTTTCACTTGGTTTTAATTTGTCAATGAATTTTTAGATGCTTTTGACACTTATGATTTGGATAATGTATGTGAATAATTGAAGGATTTACTAAGAAAAAATTATTTATCTTTTGAAATATTTTCAACAAAGGTCAGTCATGTTCTTTTAAAGTTTCATGTTAGTGATTTATTTGTTGTATTGGGCCTGATTCAACTACATATGGTAAACTAGAAAAATTTTGTAACATTAAATTGCAAGACAAATCTCATTTACACATAAAAAATTTTGATTCTAAAAGTTCCATTCAACAAGTACAAGGAATAGAACCAATTCAAGATACTTCTACTAACAAGCAAACTAATCTCTCTTCCACACAATCTTCTACTACTGTAAAAGAGGGTTTGGTTGTAGATTAAAATGCATATTTGTATTCTTATAATTTTTTCTCTATTTAGTCCTTAAATTCAAATACTAAAGAACACATAAATGATGAAAATGATCTTAGTGTTCCAATGTCTTAATAAAAAAGGATAGTGATATTGAATCTCATCTTGAAGAAGAAAATATAAATATTAATAAAAAAATTGCATGTCATTTCAAGAAAGATTATATACTTTGCATGAAGTTATTCATGAAATTGTTATCATACAAAAGGAAAACCTTGAACATCATGTAATGCTTGATAGGTCATCACCTAGTGAAGATGATGAGGTAAGTGAAGAGGGATCTCTTGAAATTTTCATTGACCATAACTGTGATAGTTCAAGAGAACCTTTTCATTTCCTTGTCTCCAATTCATTTTACTTTATATATCCTAATATTTATATGTTGGTTCCTATTAATCTTTTTCTAATTCATCTCACATGTTGTCATCACAATATGATTATTTTAATATGATAAGTATGGGTGATGTATCTTTTAAGGATGCTATTTATGAAGTAGATTTTTATTCTCCATCACTTCAATCATTCACAAGGGTAATATGTATGTTACATGATGATTTTATTCATGATAAATACCATACATCATTCCTTGTGGAAACTGAAGATCCCACATGTATCATTCATCCATTAATTGAATCTAATTTTCATGCCTCATCATTAAGTTTTGAACCAATTGATTTAATCAATGGAAAGGCTCAAACCAGTAATTCAATGTCTCCAATGAATATCTCCATGGTCTATCCATCATCTACACATCTAATTCTTCAAAATTATAATTTTGATTATGAATTTCATGACATCATTGCATATTGGCTCAAGGAATCATTTCCCTAAATTTTTCAAGGAGATGGTAAGTTTGTACTTACTTTGTTTCTAAATGAAGATCATAAAGGTAAGTATGGCATTTTTACTTTTATTTTGAAATAGTCCAATTCTTTTTACTAATTGGTAACTTCTTTTTCTTTGCATGATTGGAGTCACTTTGATGGTTACAATGGAAATTTCACTTCACTTAGTATTCTCACCATTGATTAGTTTAGAGTGGGTTAGTAAGTTTAGCTTTGTTGTTTAGATAGATTGTTTTTTTGTCACTTGAATAATGGAATTATGAAAACATGTTAATGTGAAACTAAAGATGAGTGGCTATCTCAACACCAACATGAATAGTTTTATTCACTTTGTTTCTTTCACTTTTTATTCTTGGTCATAATGAAATGTTTAATAATCATCAAACAAGAATAATTTAAGGGAATTAATTATTCATTAATATTCTCTCACAAAATTTAATTGTTATGGCTCTAGTTTGTTTTAAAATGAACATCATAACAACTCATTTTCTTTTGAATTTGTTTTGTTTGGCATAAAGGCCAAATTATGAAACATCTCACATAATGTGTAGATTTTTTTTTTTTTAATTTCTATTCAAGTATGCATTCACATTATTAAAAGATCAAATAGGCACTAAATATCTAAAAAAATTAAAGACCCCCTTATCCCTTAAAGTTGGATCTTTTTTATCATTTTTAACTTGCAATTTGATATTATGTGATGTTCACTTATTCTTGGCCTATTTTTATGCTTTTGTTTCATCTTCCTTTTGCATTAATAGGTTTCCCCGATTCCTCTTATAAGATTGAAAAAGGGTGGATTTCATCATTTTCAGGTTTTCCTTGACATAATCGTTGGGAAAATAATGGATGCTCTGTTGTATAAAACTGAATCTTATCTTTAACAAAATGCTTTCAAGGAGATGTCTCTCTTGCATTGACACTCAAATTCCTTTATTAGTTAAGTCGTTGATTTTGATGACTTTTTATTAGAATATGCTCAATATCTATTTGAGTTTTCCATCATTATTTAAAAAATCTATCTAACCCTAATAATAATAAGAAAAAACATATTTATAAAATATTTTAAGACTCTCAGTTCTTTGGGAAAGAACGACTAATCATTAAAAATTAGTCACTGAAAAAAGTTTACACCATCCCTTGCTCTTAAGGAGAATATTTGATTCCTAATCTATTAAGTAATATCTTGTACATTGATCATGACCATAGTTTGATATTAACATAAACAACTAAATGAAGGATAGGAGGTCTCATTAGATGTCACCCTACCATGATCATGGATCCCTACGAAGTGACATTGGCACTACATCACCAAGCCAAGGTAATCGCTTTTGGTTGCAAGTTTGAAAGACAAGAGGTTTCATCATGTGTCGGCTTGTTCACTCTTGTTGGTTTCTTCGAATGGCACTATTGTTAACTAGTCAATAAGCTAGGGTAGTGACCTTTAGTTTCTTTCTAAGAAATTTCATAAAAGTAAAATGATCTCAAAACTATGAACTCATATCTAATAGATGGGATAAAAGAATTTGGTTGGGTTTATAGAAATCCATGTCAAGACTATAGATGTTTCCTAGTAGCAATGGCCATGTATGTGGTATTGAAGTTAATTTAATACTATAATTTATTGTGTTTCATTGTCTTTCCTAAGACTAATTACTAATAAAGTTTATTGTATGCATATAAAACATGTTGCATATAAATAATGGGTTCATATATTAACAAGTTTCTGAATAATGATGAATATGGTCTCGGATATCAACTATACAAGTCAAAGACAAGTTTTTAGGTAATTTGAGGATTATCATATTGAAACATCTAATATTTATCCATCAACATTTATATATTTTGGATCATCTAACCAGGAATAATTGCTTCGCCTAGTAATTCTCTATTTGTTAGTTGGCCAACAACTTCCTACATTTTATCAAAAATGAAAGGGCGCCATCAAACTTTTTGGAAATTCCCCCCTTCAAATTTAATTTGATTCGTCCATGGTTTCACTTATCTTCATTATCTAGTTTTTATGCTTCTTGTTTTCTCAAGGTTTGACCAAAATTTAACATATCTTTCTATCTCGATCCTTAAAGTTTTCCCCTTGATTGTTCTTGAGTGGTTTTCCTCATTGATTTCCATACTCCCATTTATCTTCACTTTTCCAAAAACTCCCATGATTTAAAATCCATCCATCTAGATGTCTGGTTTCAAAATCATGATTACCATAAATTTCAACTCCATGAAAATATAACTTATTTCCATATAAATGTATGTACGTATTTGTAAATATGCCTAAATTAATAAGCTCATTACAATTTACAATTATATGTCAATCTAAAACATATTAACTACACATAAAAACGTGTACGTGTATTATAATATAATATATTATATGATATGATATATACATTATAATGTAATCATAAGAACAATCTATATAAATCTTTATGTATTTTATAACCGACCATCAAACATATATGTTATTTGACCTAACAATTATATTATGTAATCCGTTTGGTGGATACTAAAATACATTGTAGATTTTTTATTATTATTATACATTTATAAACATGTGACAATAGGAATATCACGCTGGTTGCTCATTTACCTTCTTCATGTTCAATACACGTAGAGAAGAATATGAAAACGTATCTTAGGCCGGATTCAAAGAATATGAAAACGTATCTTATGCTTGATTCAATGGAATGTATTCGTTCTCCAGGTTATTTATTGATTAAGGGAGTAATATTAAATGAAAGGTATATAAACTCTAAGATGAATACTATAATTTTTAAATTAAATATGGTTGATCATGATTGATTTTCATATTAAGACAATTTTTATGTTAATAAAAATATTATTAAATATTATAAATTCCAGGGATTAATACTAAAACCCCAAGGGATTATGAACCTAAAAGAATAATATTAAACCAAAGGGATTGATATTATAAAACCAATGTATAAAAACTCAAACATAAATATTATAAACCATAAAGTAAACATGGTTGACCAAGGTTGATTTTCATATTGAAAAAATCTGTGTCATAACACAATGTTGGACAACGGTTGACCATGCTTGACCATGATTTATTTTCATATAAACAAGCTTTAGCCCAATGCGACGTTGAAGTATGATTGCCCATTGTTGATTTTCATATTGCGAAATTCATTGTCTCAATGTGACATAGGACCATGCTTGACCATGCTTGACCATGGCTAGCTATGATTGGTTGGGATTATAAACCTAAGAGAATAATATTATACCCTAGGAATATGAACCCTTAGATTAATAAATGTAAGGGATTCATATTATAAACCCAAGGGAATAGTAAACCGAGGGGACTAAAATTATAAACCCAAAGTATATAAACCCTAAGATAAATATTATAAACCCTGAAATAAACATGGTTGACCATGATTAATATTATAAAGGAAAGAGAATCATAAACCCAAGGGAATAACAAACCCAATGTATTAATACTAAAACCCAAGGGATTAATACTAAAACCCCGAGGGATTATGAACCCAAAGAAATAATATTAAATCCAAGGGGCTAATATTATAAAGCCGAGGTATATAAACCCTAAGATAAATATAATAAACATTAAAATAGACATGGTTGACCATGGTTGATTTTCATATTGAGACAATCCTTGTCACAATGCAATGTTAGACCATGGTTGACCATGCTTAACTATGGTTTATTTTCATATCAACACAATCTTTGTCACAATATGACATTCAACCATAGTTGACCATCATTGATATTATAAACCCAAAGGAATATTAAACCCATGTTTGATATTATAAACATAAGGTAATAGTAAACCCTAACGATTGATACCAAAAACTCAAGGGAATAATATTAAACCCTAAGAATATGAACACTTACATTAATAAACCTAATGGATTGATATTATAAACTCACGTGAATAATAAACCCAAGAGATAAAATTTATAAACCCAAGGCATATAAACCCTAAGATAAATACTATAAACCCTAAAATAAACATGGTTGACCATGGTTGATTTCTATATTGAGATAATCCTTGTCACAATGCGACGTTGGACCATGGTTGACCATGGTTGATTTTCATATCGAGACAATCTTTGTCACAATGCAACATAGGACCATGGTTGATTTTTGTATTGAGACAATCATTATGTTAATAAAAATATTATTAAATATTGTAAACCTAAGGGATTAATATTATAAACCCAAGGGATTATGAACTCAAGGGAATAATATTACAACTAAGGGATTGATATTATAAACCCAATGTATAAAAACTAGAAGAAAAATATTATAAACCATAAACTAAACATGGTTGACCAAGGTTAATTTCAATATTGAGACAATCTTTGTCCCAATTCAACGTTGGTGCATGGTTACCCATTGTTGATTTTCATAGTGAGACAATGATTGTCACAATGCAACATAGGACCATACTTGACCATCGTTCACCATGGTTGATTTTCATATTGAGACAATCATTTTCACAATGCGGCGTTGGACCATGGTTGACTATGGAAGACCATGGTTGTTATAATGTGATTTTGGACCTAGAGGCAATATTTGTCATAATGTGAGCATGGTTATTGACCATGGTTGACCATGATTGACTATGGTTGACCATGGTTGATTTTCATATTGAGACAATCTTTGTCACAATATGTCATTGGACAATTTCATTCATGTATACATAAGTCAAAATTCACCAAATAATAAATTACCCAAATTCATGTAATCTTTCAAATCATTGATCTAATTGCTTTTTAGATTTGCATGGTTTACAATACAACTGGTTCTTCTCATCCACACACCTCATGCCACTGATTAAAATCCAAGTAAGATATGGGAATTACGCCAGCGATTCTTCTAGCATAGGTTTCACCATGTATTTTTCCTTGCACCCCGCTCCTCAGATTTCAACTTCAATGATTGTTGCCATGTGTAATATCACCCTCCATGTTTTCCTCTAGAATATGCCACATGTTCAGTCTTCAATCACCACCTAAGAAAATCACTAGGGTTACATTTGGTACTGCATACCTAAATTAGCACATTTGATTATTAACACAAAAGGTTTCGATCTATCATTCTGTTGTAGTATTCAACAACCCCCCATTTATTTTTATTTAATTATTAATAAACAATGGGGACCCTTCTTTTATTTTAATAAAATTCTTCAAATTTCAGAAAAGTTAGGACATTTTTTGATCTCATATAAAATTTGACAGGCTTGAAGGTTTCCCTTATCGGAACCCATATATTAGAGCTCAACCCTTAAAATGTTATAATAAATATAAAGCCCAATAATCTCTCTCTCGTAAAAGTCAAAGAATTATCGGAAGACTTCCATTAGATCCTTATTACATTGTAACTTTCCTTTTGTCCAATTTAAGATAAAGTCCCTCTCCGATATAGCTTTCCTGATGATTACTTTATTTATTAAAGGGTTCTTACGAAAGGTTTATCATAAGTTATGCGCACCTAAATGAAAATAAGTATTATAATTTCCGTTGAGCGCATGACTGTCATTTGTTATATCGGTGCCACCAACATCATAACTTTTAAAATGTGACACTTCTAATTTTTGACACTTTCTATATCTCCCACGTTTGATTCCTTTCATTTATGATATCTCCCATTGTCGAAACTTCCGATATTCCCATTAAACATCTCTATTGGAACTTTCACATCAGTACCCTATTCCTTAAACCCCCCATATGATTCCTCTGATATGCCACCTCCAATATGAATTTTCTAATATTGCTTCCTACCTCTTTTCAATAACCATTATTTCATCGGAATCTTCATTCATCGGAAGTTATCATTATCCTAAATTTAAAACGCATCCCTATGAATCATTTCTCCAAGATTTTACCTCCGATATTCTAATTTGGAAATCCCATGTGAATTCACCTTTCTGCACTTAATGTTTGAGAGCAGTGAAGTTATTGTTTTCAAAATCATAAACATTTTCATTCTTTTCATTTTGATTCTATCATGATTTTCTTTAAAGAAGAAGATTGTTGTTGTAAAGACTCATTATTTGTGCTAAGTCCTTTGTGAGTAAAAGGTTATCGCTTATCCCTATGTTTTCTTCTACATGCTAGGCCTGACCACCATAACAATGAAGAAATGTCTTAAAGTAGGGAAATGAAAGAATAAAATTGTTGCAAACAACAATCTACCACTCCTCTAACCAAAAGCGTTGAAGACAAAAATGTTATGCCAAGGTTATTTTCTAACAGAGTCTGCACTAAAGACTCCGGACAGTCATCATGGGAATCCATGTATAAATTTTTTGAAGATGAAGGACCCAGGGTCATGCAAATAAAAGTGATTGCCAGCCATTCTACCCCGGTCTCAAACACTACATAGAGTGATGTGGCTAACTCATTCTTGCACAAGATTGTGGCCCAACCTAAAATTATTACTTATACAAACATGGTTCAGTGGTTTGTAGAAAATTCAAGCATCCCTAATAGGAATATTATGACAATGAAGCATACGATCATCAGCTCCTTTACCGGAAAATATTTGAGTAGGATGTACCATCTACCTGAGACAATGTAAATATGATAAGAAATTTGTGGATACATTCATGAAAGAACACGACCATGCATCAGAGCCAATTAAAAGATGGAGGAGGGGTCCAAACAAGCACAAGTGAGAGGAAATGAGTAGGTACGTTGTTGAATCCCTTGCTGGTCATTATTGCGAGGTAGTTGCTATGATATGTAGAACTTTTTCTTACCCTAATACACAAAATTTTATTGACCAATGGACACCACTTATTGGTGGGGCTTAAGAGGGTTTATCTTTGATTGGGGTAGTATACTGTTAGATAATCTAGCCACCCACAACTTATCTTTTAGAGGTAAGCACAAATTCTCTAAGAATGTAATTCCCCCCTTTTACATTAGTGCTTATATCATGGATGCCCTATGTTTCACCATGGACTTTTCTTCTATGGGTTGGAAGTGGACTTTGGAAGACCCAACCCCTATTCACATCTACCATGATATTCTTTGGGATTCAAAATATCTACCACATTTCTACAAAATCTATCATGAAGTCATGCTACCCATCTACCAGATTATTTTTGATAACAAGACCCCACGGGTATCTCCAAAAGACGAAAATGACTTGCTCTGGGTAGGAAATTGGTTTGAGAAAGAATTATTTACCTATGTTCAAGTCTTTGGTATTCTAGATTTCCTCCTGGGTTACCTTTATTCATTCCCTTTAGAATCCTTTGGATGATGATGATATTGAAGTTGTTTTAGCTTTCCCTTCATCCGAGGCTGTGTTAAGAGTTGAAGAAATTCTTCTGCTTGACATCTTTTACAACCATCAGCACAAGGTTGTGGTCAAAAGAGAGAGGAAGAAAATTAAAATTGATCAGTCCCAGGCTTTGGTCCCTGGAAATGCATCTTTTGAGGTATTGTGGAAAGGCTCTTTGGCAAGTCCTTCAGAGGAGCTGGGTAGGCTTACCCAATTCATAGGTGCCTATGCTTCAACTATAACTGACAAAGATACATAAGTATAATAGTTGTTAAAGGAGAAATAAGAAAAGGTTGTGCTTTTGGAGTAGAATTTTGAATTTGAGAAACAAAAGATTGTTGACAATTGCAAGGATAGGTCACAGAAGTCCAAAATAGTTTTAACTCCCTCAAAGTTCAATTGATATGGATTTACAGGCCCAGGACCCTCAGATCTAGGAGTTACAGAGAAATATTGAACAACTGAGTGCTAATATTGAATTAACTGAGTTTAAGAAGGCAAAATATTTGAACACTCTTCATGCTCAAAAACATATTTTGTTTTGTGAGAAATTGGAAACTATTCATGATCTATGCAACATATCTAGTTCCTCGGTAGACCAAATATCAGATGTCAAGAATTACTTTGAGGAAATATAGGAGAAAATTGTTGGTTTCCTAACATGGCAAGAAAGCGTAGATGGAATATTGGTCAATCTTCCTAGAATTAAAGAATCACACAAAGAATTTTTTTTAATAGAATGGGGAGTTTACCTCATGTAAACAGAAGCAACAGTATTTCATGCAAGGGATATTTCAAATAATCTCATTGAAGTAGTTAGCGATAACTTGTTTCAATCCAATCTCGTATCAAGTTTTGTTGAAGGCGCATTTTCATATATCAACCCTCTTACCAAAATGTGGCAAGAATCCCCCAATAAGAGAGCCGGAGTTATCGATTGGCTAAATAAGATCAACTTGGAAAGTCATTGGAAATTTGTAGTCAAATAAAACATTCAGTGGTTGATGCTCTGATCTTTATCCAATATCGCGACACAAATTTTGCCAGCATTGAAAAGCAAAATCTTCATTGGCCAAATGAAAATACAACTCAGGTCTCCACCTGAGTTAAAGAACATGATAAAAATCTACCAGATGCAACAACGCATCAAAGGACAATATTCCTCCTAGGCTTAGAATCTTTGTTGCAATAGATTCTAAATTTTTCCCTTCTTGTTTATTTTGGATACGTTTGTTGAAACCACCTGAAGCTTTTATTGTATTTTCTATATTTTATTTTATCATGAACTTATAAATCCCCTCCATGTGTCATGAGAAGGGGTTCTGAATTTTGGAAATAAGGCTTAAGCTTGCACTATTGTAACTCAAGTTTTTTCTTAATATATAGCTGAACCATCACCATTTTTCTCATGAGAAGAGAAATGATATATCAAGTATTATTATCATTGTGTTATTATTTTGTTTAGAGTTTAATTGCAATTTAATTTTGTTCATTATATATGTGTTATAGCAATTGTGCATTATCGCTATTGATATGTTGGATTGGAATCATAAATTATATGTATGAATAGCAATACCTCATATACGTGACAAATTTATAAGTTAATTTAGTTATCTATTTAATTAAATTAGTTATTATTCTTTGCTTTAACCACATAGTTACATGATAATCTACATTGTCATGTTAATTATGAGATATCTATAATCACATATACAAACAGAATTCCTGATATAGACAATAAGTTTATTAATCTTTATTTTCAGTTTTAGTTATATTAGAGCTTTATACTTTTATTCAATATTTTTCTTATAATTTTAGGGAAATCGGTCCAATATTCAAGTCGGAGCCATCATCAAAAATGGAAAAAAATATGCTCTAAGGTCCCAACTAGGTGGTTTCTCCAATCTTGATGTTAACATTTCAGGAAATCAACATTTTTGGCAGTAGAAGGAGGGCCATGAGACTATGAATGGAAACAAAGTCTCATCCCAAATCCAAAAGTCATTCTAATAGTCAGTCTCCCTCAAAGTCTCCACCAACTTCAAGATCCCATTCTAAATCTCCTAATCCTAGATCTGAAGTTGTTGAAACAGTCACTAAATCTCCTAGCTCACTTCCAAAGTTAGTTGGTCAAATTCTACAAAATCACCTATAGTCCCCTGAAGTGCAAACTTTAATTCATAGATTGGGAGGAATTTCAATTTATGGAGAAAAACCTGCTCAAACCAATTTATCTGAAGGAAGTGTTACTTCATCTCTACAATCTTATAGAGTTTTAACTAGATATCAGAGTGAGAAACTTGGAGTGAAGCCTTTTGATTTTCCATTACCCACTCATAAAAAAAAAAAAAATAATCTAGATACTCAATCCTCAGCTAGTGGGATTACATCATGTTCCCCACCTCATACTCTCGTCGATCTCGCTTCTTCTCATTCTCCTTTAACTTCCTCTTCTAATCCTTTGATTCCTTCCATTCACATTCCCTAATAATAATCAACTAGAGCTATTGTAATGAGTAGTAATATAGGGGAAGCCTCTTCAACTATCTAATATCCTATAGTGTTTACATCGTATACAACTTTTTTGGTTCCTAGTACTCCTAGAATGGCAAACAAACCATGGAACACCATAGGGGCAGATCAAATGACACTACCATTACATCCTCTTCCTAAACATTCAAAGAGATGGTTACCCATGTTTAATCCAGATGATGGTTTACCTACAAAGAAACAGCTTCACAATTTTATGTTGGCCATCAACTTCATTAGAGTTACAAAAGAATATGTAGTTTTCAAACTTTTCCCTTACACGTTTGAAGTATTGTTAGGGTCTTGGTATTTCTCCCTAATTGTTGGATCAGTCACAAACTGGGATATGTTTGAAGAACATTGTTCTTTTAAATTTGGGGATGATCGAGCAACAACTACTTTAATCAATGATTTGTCAAACCTCAAAACTAGCCCAAATGAAAAAATTAAGGATTTTAACTCAAAATTTAACAAATTAATAAATAAAATCCTAGATACATCCAGACCTGGTACTGATGTGCAGATTGAATGGTATGTTAGTGCTCTTCCTTCTAATATCACTATGTTCGTAGATAGAGCTCAAAAAAAACTACTTCTTGAAAACATGAAGGAAACTTTATATGTGGAAAAGAGAGTTCAGGCTCTTGAGAAAAATTCTTGAATTGAAGAAAGAAAAAAGACTAAGAAGGTGACTTTTAAAAATGAATTAAAAAAAAAGGCTCCTAAAGATCATTATTATTTGGAAGGATTATAAATGTTTTTGAAAACAATGTCAAATGAGATGGTTGAAATTAAGAAACCAATTGTTGAATCTTCAAGGAAGTCCTTTCATCCTTTCATAAGGAATCATCCATCAAAATCACAACCTCCTACTAATATATCAAATACAGAATATTATGAAGATGAAGAAGAAGAAGAAACATCTCTATTTGTTGATGAAGCAGAAGAAGAGGAAATAGTTGAAGCTCATGGCTTATGGGACTTCATCTTGGCTACTTCAGATAATGAAGAAGAAGAAGAAGCTTTTCTAGTAAGTACTAGAAGAAAGGGACCTATTGATACTACTTCATCAAGTAAAAATAAAAATTCCCCCTCTTACTAAAGATAAAGATATCATAAAAAAATACTTCTACTCAATCATTCGATTCTGCTCCAACTACTTCCAAGTCTCCCTCATCATCTAAAACTTTAATAGTTTCCAATAGCATTGAATATTGTTGGCTTGATGGAGCCTGACCCAAGTTTGGGGTTAATTAGCAAAACAAATCCCTACACTACTGGACATTTCAGCATCAGCCCACGAAGCGCAGACTCAAGTCTCACCCGAAGCAGTATGGGGGGATGCTGGAACCAAGTTTCCACACCCTTGAGATGTTTGAGGTGTTGATTTGGTCCATCTATGACTACCTTCACGCAGGTCTCTTCACGCACTGTTCTGACCTGCGAGACCTTCGCGAGGTGGTAGAATTGCCTTTCATGCAGACCTAACCAGGGGATGAGATACTTTCGCGCTACTGTGGCAGTGATCTACACTATTTCCCCAAGTTACACCAAATATCTTACTTATCCTCTTATAGATGTTAGTCAAGTTCACGTAAACAGATACTTTAACTCACATTCACTTAATCTACACAGTTATATATGTTAGCGTATCATATAAACAACAAAAATGCAATTTATACCCAATACATTCAATGCATAAAACAGGAAATAAATACACAGAATTGATATGAACTTCTCTTTATTAATGCTCCAATGGTTACAGACTCGACTCACCCTGCGCACTCAGCTGCAGGGGTCTGTGCACTCAACTGCGAACTACTAGGCCTCTACGCACTCAGCTACGGACTACTAGGCCTCTGCGCACTCAGTTGCAGAGCCTTCTCCTATCCTACTACCCAAAGACTCAACTTTAAACTTGAGCTATGACTCAATTCTTCATCCTTAGACTTTCATTACTTCCATCTTTTACAACTTAGAGCCTCACTCTATTTATACAATCCCATGGTCCCCAGACCATGGGTAGATATCTAAAGCCATCATTACATTACAAAATTGAGGGTGGACAACCCTATGACTCTTTTACAACTTTCCGCTCCATGCCCACAAAATGAGGAGTCTTTACATTGACTTTACAAATTTTAACCAAAAATTGGGCTCTAAGCCCCAAAACTTTCCTTGGGGGAACCCGTGCCCAACAGGCCCTGAACACAAACATCGTGAATCACCCTCGAGTCACTCTGTTGGTGTGTAGATCTTTGCGTGAAGACCTCCCAACTCTTCCTAGACTACTGGAAGATTGACAACGCACTCAGTGACTACCTGCTGCACTTCCTGGATGTGTTGTTTAGAGACAGCGGTATTTGAATTACTTCCCTGAATCTGTTCATGTGTCCCTTGCATTTGCACGATCTTTGCTTCAATAGAGGCTGTAATGATAAATGCCTCATTAATCCATGGTTGTACGCACACCTTCAAAATGGCTTCCTTGTGCCGAGCAGCATCCACCTGCTCCTTGAGCGTTTTCGCCTGTTGCATCCGCGTGAGCCTCTATGTAAGGGCCACTGTCTACGTGGTCCCTTTTATTTCATCGTACTTCTGTTATAACTCACGTACCTTTGTTTCCAATCATTGTGCGTTCAGGTCCTCCTGTAGAGTGTTGAGAACCTCAAACAACTCTTCAAATAGCTTAGTACAGTCCTTCACTACACTGTTGATCTCTGCTATTCTTGCTGTAATAGCGCTAACGCATTGTTCCTTCACCTTTGGCAGAGTTGAAGGTTGTGCCTTCAATTGGAACTCCGTTATCTGATGGTTCAGCTCCAGCTGAACCTTGGCCATCTCTTCCTTAGCCTCACGCACCCCTGCTGCAAGTTTCCAGATGCGCGCTTCCACTAGATCTTCTGCTAGGATGGCCAACTCCGAGACCATCTGGCAGGCATTCTCGACCACCTGCACAATCTGTTGGTTCTGCGCCACTACCTCGTTGGATTGCACGCTCAACTGTTCCACATTGATTTGTTGCTCGCTCATGACCTGGAGCATGTGACCTTCCCTAGCTCACAGTTCTATAGTGACACCATCTTGCAAAACATAAAGCGTCTCCCGAGGGAGCACAACCCTGTTTATCCTAACTCACTTTAGCGCACTGACCATAGGCCTGTCGGCCTCATTTTCTGTAACCAGTGCTCTTTCTAGCAGCACTATAGTGTTGGTCATTTGGGCACGCGACATCTCCTCAGTTGCGGTCGTGCCTACTGTGAGGCTGGTTGACAGAGTACCAGCCTATGGAGTGTGCACCTGTAACTCCTGTATCTGTGCCTGGAGGGCTCCCAACACCATCTGGTTTTCCTCCACGAACTGCTAGAGGGCCTCCGTGGTGACATCATGCACTGTCTCCCAATGTCAGGGATATCCCCCTAAGTGAGGGTGATCGGGTTGAAAGAAGTCTTTGAGGCCTTCGTCTTCTTCCATGGTCCCACCTTCTCTCTCGGGCGCTATCACTTTAGCTATGTGGGCACTGTCTGTGGGTCTGCGCCACCTTTCTCTATTTCTGTCTCCTATTCGGGCGAAGGCGACTTTTCTCCCTTGCGTTCCTTCTCAGCTTCCTTCTACTGCTTTTTTGCTGCCTTTGCAGCATCTGACGCCTCCTGGGCCTTGGCTACTACTGCTTCATTCCTTCTCTTCTCTTCCAACTGCATCATCCGCAGTTTTGCCTCCTCCTTTCTTTGTGCAGTGTACTTCTTTGCTTCCACCATGGAGCTGGCTGGAGTGTGCCACTCCAACGGCCATGACTCAAGAACGGTGAATATGACATCGTTCGTCACCAGATAAGGGAGCTCATCCCAAGTCTTCTTTGGGTCCTTGTGTGCCTTGATGTATACGTGATGAATGTCCACCCTGAACTCTACGAAGCTTTGCAGACTGTTATAGATAGTGGGTGATAACCATGGCTTGCGGTTAATCCCCATTCTGATTTTCATCTCCATGAACACCCAAAATATTTTGTTGTCTCTGATCCTTTGCACATCTTTAGTTGCCCATAGTGAAGTGTACTTCGCTACCTCCATAAGATCCTACACAATTGCTGGTAACTGGATGTCCTTGCGCAATTCCCAAGCCACTAGCACTTTGGACAGTAGAATCCATGCATAGTGGAAAGTCTTCCCTTGCTCCTGTGCCTTGCAGCAGTTTTCCAGGAATTCTCTACACAAGTAATCCGCCTAGTTAAATTGGATCCCCTCTGTGCATTACGTGGCAAGTGCAACGACCAGTGCGGGCATCTCATCCATGCATCACTTCCACATAACCTTCCCAGCCAGTATCTATGTCGCGACTCTCACCACAACGTTGTTGATACAAGAGATCACGTACCCTATCTTTTTCTTTTACAACTTGAACTTCTTCTTCATGGCCTCCGCGATGGCCAAATCATCACTTTTACCCTCGGATATGTTCGCTGGATCCTCCCCTTTACAAGGGAGTTGGGTAATTATATGAATAAGATGATTCATGATGGGGATGTGCTCCTCCAGCCACAGACACCCATTATGCACCAAGCAAAGCAGTTTCCTGATGACAAAAATGGTCATTGGGGCGCGATGGTAATGCAGCACCCAAAGTAGGTTTAGCAGTCTTGCTTTCTCTACTCCTCACAACCACTTTTGTGGCTCCAACTCTATGACTCTTGTTGGTGTTTTTTTCTTCTGGTGCATTAGCTGTACGGTTGCCAAATGTGAGAATTTCTCATGGTCCGCGAGATCCTAGTCTTCAAATTTTAAAACTGGCACCCGTCCTAAGTGTGCTCCGTAGAAAATGATGTCATAGGGGAGCAGCGGGGTCTACAAGAAGCTCTTGCTTTCATCTAGTCCCTTGGGCACCCTTGCTTTCCCCTTCCGTGGAGAAGCATACGCGGGCAACCTGGTTAGAGGGTCCATAATGTGTGTTTCTTCCTCCATTTCTTCGTCCTCCTCCTCTACCTAGATTTATTCAAAGTCTTCTTCCTCCTCATCAGCTTCCAAATTGATCTCCTTCCCCTTTTCTTCCATAGTAAGCCTCATCCTTAATGGATTCCAGCGGGACATGCACACCGGTACCATAGGTTGCTTATCTTTCTTGGGTCTCGGCGTGCGCGACAATTTAGGGATTTCTACAACTATCCTGATGCTTTCTAGGGCCTCTCCTACTATTATGGCCTGTGCAGCCTCTTCAACGGTCATCTCTCTAATATCCATGGCTTCCTTTGGCACGACCATGTTGCTATTAAAGAATTCTCTCAACGTCTTAGGTAAGTGCTCAAACAATTCCTTCGACTTCAAAAGATCGAATAAATCAGGCTTCATGAATCTCTGGGTGTGCAATAGCTCAATTCTAAAATTTCCAAGTGTTGTTTGCTAGGTATCCCTTTGCAATTTATAACATCTTTTAAATTTGAATTCGATCATTCCCCCCACATTCGGTACATTAATGCTCCCTTGGTGGCATATTTTCCCAAATCTAGCCCATAAAGTTCGCCTTAAATTCCTGTTGCCCCCTCCATTTGGTGTTAAACCAAGCATTACATCATGAGTAGTGACTGTAATGGTCACTTTCTAGCCAACCCGCATGGCAGCGCAGCTACCCTTGCACTATCGCGGACCTTGTGACACTTCGCTACTGTGCGGAGTCCTGACATCGTGCAGCTCCCGGGCAGAGTAGTTTATAGTCCCGCGCCTCCTTTCAGCTGCCTAGAGCACTAATACTATGCTGCCTGTGACTAGCGAGATGGTCGGGCCACCTGTATATGGCTTCAAATGACTACCATTTACTCTCCCTCAGAAGAGTTCACCATTTAATTTCACCAACTGCACCGCGCCACCATCTGTGATCTCCTTAATGGCATAGCGACCCATCCAATATGTTCTAAGCTTCCCGGGGAATTTATCAAACTTGCTATCATATAACAACACCAAATTATTTACCTTAAAGGTCAGCAACTTGATATTCCAATCGTGCCAGGCCTTTTCGCGCTGCTTTTGTACCTGTTGGTGGAATCTAGCCAAAAATTGTTCTTCTTTGAAATCTTCCAACTGCATGACCCTATCCTCTAGGGCTCCGTGGTCTGTCATACCTATGAGCGCTGCTATTCATAGACTAGGCACGATATACTTCATAGAAATTACGGCTTCTACTCCATAGACCAACCTAAAAGGCATTTGTCCCATCAGTTTATTGCATGTCATCCTATAAGCCCATAATACTGCGGGTACACACAGGTCCTAATCACTTCACTGCGCATTAAATACTTTGTTCAGCACATCGCATACCTGGCTGAACGCTTCCACGTGGAGAACCTTCTATGCGATTGTTCTTCCTACATGTTGTCGCCCCAACATTAAGAGCCATTTGCACAATTGTGCCCCCAACACATACTTATTGACCATACCTCTCAGTGCGAAGTTCATGTGCATTTGCGTAGGTTGTTTTCCATATGCCTGCACCCACCTAGCCATATGCATGTGCGGATCACCCCATCCATTTCACTTGTCTATCAATTGCACTCGAGGCTTCTCAAATCGTGTGCGCATCATTATCCTACATTCGCGCCAGTCATCAAAGCTTCCTTTGTGCACAGCCCACCACTTCACAGGCCTAGCGCCCAGTACCTAGTTCAAGGCCTGGAAGCATTGCTTTTCCAGCACCTCCCTTTCAAATTCATACAAGAAGGAATCTACCTCACTTAACCCATCATAAGTAGGTAGATCTTTCACTTCTATCAATACATAGTGCAGTGACCTTGTCATCATATTACAATTAAGCATGGTTACCTCATGTAACTGGTTCTGCCATCGCTTTATCTCCTCATCAGAATCTGAAGTATAGGAGCTTTCTCGCTGCCATGAAATCTGCCCATCCGCGGTGGGATTTACCTAGTCTTGCTCTCGCACTGTCATCTTGTAGATGCAGTCAAAATCATCATCACTTTCATAGTCATGCATAGGCTCTATATAGCATGATCCTTCAGTAAGGTCCAGGGGTATAACTACGCGTAGAGACTTTTTCTTGAAAATCATCTTGCCCTTCTTCAGATTAATCACCTCGTTCATGTTAATGGCCCAATCAATTCCTAAGAGCGCGAGGTAGGGATTTCTATCATCAAAAATCTCTATCACTTCAAAGTCTACTAGCGGGCTCGCTCCCTCAATATCCACAGTGATTCCCTACAATCGCCCCACGGGTATTATCTTCTGTTGTTTCACCATTCGCAGTTGAATAGGAGACCACTGCAGCGTAGGTCTCCCCATTCACTCCCATTTCTATTTTGGCAGAACATTCGCATCCGATCCTAAGTCCAAAATTACTTGATCCATTTCATATTCTCCAATTTGCGTGGTTAACCTCATTTCTCTCCCCGTCCTCATCTTATGCTTTCCAATCTTTCGGACTACGCGTGGTTCTCCTCGAGCTGTCCCAACGCATCTGTTAATGAGTTCCTGGAATCCTTTTACAGTCTTACTGTTGCGCAGTAACTTCATGCATGTTTCCAGGAACGTCGTAAGCATAGATGGGTCCATTTCTGGCTCCATTCTATCATTTCTTCCTGAAGTGGAGGCATCAGTGAAACTCTTCTTAGCTTCCATGAAGGTTTCCCGAGCGCAGTCCAAATAAAAATCCGCTTCTTTTGCCAAAGCTTTGTGAACCCAAGTACTATCTTCTGGTTGTTTACGTTTGTCATCTCCCATTGTGATTGCACTTCGAAACACAATGTTCACATTTTTTTCTTCCTCACATGGCTTAGACCTCATCATCTGCCGGTTCTGAGTCAGGGGAGGTGGCAACACTCCTTTTTTGGGAAACCTAGCTATTAGTGTAGGACAATATTTCATCTCCTGATCAAACAAGGTACAATACAAACACAATGGATGGGTTGGGTTCATACAATCATGGGCATAATGTCCTAGCCCTCCGCAATTGTGGCATATCAACTGTCCTTGACCTCTTCTAGGTCCTCCTCTGACTCAACCTCATCCGCGCCCCTGAAATCATGTTCGCGCCACTCTTGTGTTATGGTCTAGGGGTCGCATTTCAGCTTGAACTCTGTAGGTGGGAGTTCTATCCATCATTAGCTCATAGCTTCTACAAGTGCACTCATCGTGTCCCACCGATCTACAAAAGTTACAGAACAATTGTTGTGAATTCTACATGTACTTCCGTAACAAGTGGCTACGGGTGGTATTCACGAAATTCTTTGCCTTATCAAATTGATCGCACTTCGTAGTAAGACCTTCACGAGCTCTTCCTGGTCCCCTCACAGAGGTGACTTCAAAGGGAAATTTTCCGGTCCCTTACTTCCTTCGTTCTTGTAATTTTTTCCACTTCGCGTAGCTCTGAAGATCAAGGTAATTGCACAACCCTCATTTCACACAATAACATTTTAATCTAAGTATTCAGAGACTCTATGTACTTACCTTGCAGTACTTTGAGAAAGCGTTGCTCTTCCTCGCTGACTGAGGTGTCAACCGCGAACTCAATAAAGAATCCTCCTATAATTTGATCGAGCCAATGATCAACAACACATGTAATCTTATCCTCCGATGCTTCCAACCAGCGTACTAACTCTGGGATCCACACAATAGGACCGTCAAGTCTCCACTTTCCTTGGCTATTTGATAGCTTCGCGATCCACTCATACAACTTGGTAGGGAAATATGTGAAGAATATTTTGTGGATCTCTGTGTACAGGTAACAATCTAACCACTCTTCTTTAGCCAGTTGCAGATTCCTGTTCTCCTGCGTCACGAACTCGTGAATTTTCATGTCCAACCAACCTTCAATTTCATTCTTAGTTGGATTCCAATGATACGACATCAGACATCTCTATGTAGATTCTGGTCCCGACAACAGAACCATTTGTTGGCTTGATGGGGCTTGACCCAAGTTCGGAGTTAATTAGCCAAACAAATCCCTACACTACTAGCCCTTTTGGCATCAGCCCATAGAGCGCAGACTGAAGTCTCACCCGAAGCAGTATGAGGGGATGTTGGAACCAATTTTCCACACCCTTGAGATTTCTAAGGTGTCGATTTGGTCCAATTGTGACTACCTTCGCGCAGGTCACTTTGTGCACTGTTCTGACCTGCGAGACCTTTGCGATTTGTTAGAATTGCCTTTTGCGTAGCCCTAACTAGGGGTTGAGATACTTTCACACTGCTATGGCAGTGATCTTTACTTTTTCCCCAAGTTACATCATGTATCTTACTTATCCTCTTTTAGATGTTAGTCAACTTCGCGTAAACAAATACTTTAACTCACATTCACTTAATCTACACAGTTATATATGTTCGCATATCTTATAAACAACAGAAATAAAATTTATACCCAATACATTCAATGCTTAAAACAGGAAATATATACATAGAATTGATATGAACTTCTTTATTAATGCTCCAACGTTTACAGACTTGACTCACCCTGCAAACTCAGTTGTAGGGGTCCACGCACTCAGCTACGGACTACTAGGCCTCTGCGCACTCAGCTGTAGAGCCTTCCCCTACCCTACAACACAACGACTTGACTTTACACTTCAACTATGACTCAATTCTTCATCCTTATACTTCCATTACTTTCATATTTTAAAACTTAGAGCCTCGCTCTATTTATACAATCCCATGGTCCACGGACCATGGTGTGGAGTACCAAGGAAGGTATGTTTCGATGGTCATTTTGGTATCTTTTCATCAGAACTCAAAAGCCTTTTTCATGAGAAATCTAGTTAATGATAAGAATTTATAATGAAACACGAGAGATTAATGAAAAGCACTGATAGTCGTCATTTCTATGTGCAGGAGGGAGGAAATACGGGAGGTGGCCATTCCAAAAGTAAAGACAAAGCTGAGCTAACTTCTGTCCCTTTGACGGGAGATCGGAAACGAACCAGATCACAACGAATCAACCCAAGAAAGGACGCGAAGATACCAGCACGAAATAGAAAAAGAAAGAAGTAACGCAGTATTAATGATTCTGCGAATCCCTGCGAATCCCTCAGGATCTGCGATCCTGAGGGATCGCTATTTTGCCTATTTTCTGTACCTAGATATCTCCGCCATCTTCCCTATAAAAGGGGTAGCACTGTTGGCTTCAAGAGAGGATCTTTTAGGAGTGTAATTTCTTTTAAGGAAGATCAGGACTATGATCTTTATGTTCAGTTGAAGACTTGAGTTCCTGTAATTTTATTGCATGCTTTAATATAGACTTGTTCACTCTTTTATCTTTGAGCCTGGATCTATCTTAAGCGGTGTACCCCTGGAGGCTAAGGGCCCGGCCCTGGAGGACACTTGCTCTTGTATTATTACGTGTGGTTTTCGTGTGGTTTGTTCATAGACATACTCAGGTAATCTGTTGTGTTTTGAGAATATTCTATTACATGCTCTGTTGTGATCAAGTCATTTCGTGTTCTTGAACTTTATATTGATGCTATGTTAATTTACCAATTCTTCAAGCATTGATTAATCCCTACATGACACTATTACTTCATTACAGAATTCTTTACGATTGTGTTTTGCATTATAACAAGTCACCTGGAAAGATCTGTTCTACATGGGTATCGAATGTGACTATTCTTTATTATGAGATACAGTCGTATGTGTTTCAACAGAAGCAGATTAAGTATGGTGTGTTTCTAAGGTTCTATAGTATTGTTCCATCATATGAAATTGAGGGATTGGTGTTTTGATTGGCATGGTTAAATAGAGTTGCAGCTTAAAGAACTCAGTTATTACTTATTTCGATTACTATTCTATTCTTGAACTGTTGTTCCATTTACCTGCTGTTCCATTTATTTGCTGTTCCATTTATTTGTTGTTCCATTTATTTGCTGTTCCATTTCAATTTGTTGTTCCATTTCCAGATTGCTAATTTGTTGTTTCTTGAGGATGGACTTAGGCTGTAGAGGACCCCAACATCTGCTACTTGGTCCCCAGACCTCTGATCTGCTCCCGTCAGCTATGAAAGGGATGTGTTATTGCTACCAAGCCCTTGGCTGACGTGCTGTTCCATTTCATTATCACTTCTTTTATCTGCTGTTTCATTTCTAATCATTAAGAACGATCCTAGGCTATAGTGAGCCCAGCATCTGCTATTTGGCTCCCAGACCTCTGATCTATTCTCATCAGTTATGAAAAGGATGGGTTATTGCTACCGAACCTTTGGCTGATGCAATACTTGGTGTGATTTAGTCCTTTGAAGTAGTTAAGTTGTAGACTTGCATTAGTTTACTTTCGTAGTTGTAAATAGCTGTACTACAAGCATTACTCTGGCAAATTCTAGCCTTAGACTGAGACACCCTTTGAAATAGCCAGACGATCCCGGATTGACATATTAATGTGAGGTAACTAGAGGTGAAAGAGACCCTTTTTATAGCTCTACACATGGGTAGATCTCTAAAGTCGACATTACATTACAAAATTGAGGGCGGACAACCTTATGACTCTTTTACAACTTTGCGCTATGTGCCCACAAAATGCGGAGTCTTTACATCATATTTACATCTTTTAACCAAAAGCTAGGATCTAAGCCCCAAAACTTTCCTTGGGGGATCCCGCGCCCAAAAAATATAGTATAGAAGACATGAAAAAGATCAAAGCTAACATTTTCTTATATGAGGTCAGTAAATTAAAACAATAGCAAAAATTATTACTCAATGAATTCAATATTGTCCCTGCATCTCCATCACCTTCAACTTCTGTTACTTCGAAATCCTCGAAAGGGAAAGGAAAATCCCCAAATGTCCCTATGGATAAGATTTATTCTTTCGATGTTAGTTTGATTGGAGATAGATCAAATTCTCACACTCCTCCTTTTCTCTTGACTTTTGAAATATTTAAGAATAATTTTCATAATTGTTTAGTAGATTTTGGTGCATCATCCAATATCATGCCTTATTCAATTTGTCTCAAATTAGATGTTACACATCAAAAATAGGTTGTTCAAATTGTCTAATTAGACTGAACAAAATTCAAAGTCTTAGGAAAGATGAATGTTTTCATAATTAGACTATCTTCAAATCCAAAATTTTGTCAAATAGTCGATATATTGGTCGCAGACATCCCTGAATTTTATGGTCTTATTTTAAGCAAGACTTGTATGAGAAACTACATTGTTACTTTGAAATGAATTGGTCACATCTTTGGCTCCCCTACAATGGAAAACCTAATCAAATTTGTGTTGACTTGGAAAAGAATATGAAGTACTTTGTCACTAATTTAGATGAGGAAAATGAACTAGTGGTGTTCACAAACAATATTCTGGGAAATTATTATCCAGAATCTTTCTTTGGAAATTTCCCAGTTCATAACTATCCATTTCCTATTAATTCTATTTTATCTCAGATAGAAATTTTTTCACAAACAAATTCATGAATATGTATCAATATTTTAGATAATGTTGTAAATAAGTGTGATGAATTGTTTTCGACTCTTTACTTTGATGTATCAAAATGTAATGATGGTGCGGGAGATGGATGCATCCTAGTAAATCCAAATGGAGAAAAAACCATGCTCTAGATTGGAATTTGATTGTACCAACAATATTGCTGAATATGAGGCATTAATACAAGGTTTGCAGAAGGCTATCAGTCTTGATGTCAAGTATATTAAATTTTTTGGTGATTTTGAATGTCTATCATTAAGAAAGTAAGAAACAATATTTATTGTGTTTCTAATCACCTCAAAAAGTATCAATCCTTGATCTAAGATTTAATTACTCATTTCACTTTATTCAATATAAGTCTGGTTCCGGGGAGGCTGGAGCGAGAGGGGTAATAATCAACCTCGAAGAAAAAATAGAAGTAAAATATTCTTGGGGACTTGGGGTTACCTCTAACAACATGGTGGAAGCATTAGCACTATGGCAAGGATTAAAAATATGTTTGGACAATGGTGTCAACTCCTTGAACATAGTGGGCGATTCCAAGCTAATCATTCAAAATTGTATTAGGCTTCTCAAGAATGGCTCCCATCTAGCAGATGAAACTTCCTCAATCATGGTAAGAATAATATATCTGTTAAAAATATTTGATAAAGTTAATCTATTCCACGTGCTGCGAGCCAACAACTAGATGGCAGACATTCAGGAAAATGCAGAAGTTATATTAGGACTCGGTATAGTATGCATAAATCGCCACATAAAATTATGTCCCATCCCTTAGTCGATGGTTTCAGGTCAAAGTTGTATGTTGGGGGTACGAGTCATCAAAACATTATGGAAGCAGTTAAGGAGGCCATCTCCCCTATGCGCCTCTGCGTGGTGGTAGCTATGTTGGACAGCTACCTGAGGTATCTTAACATCTTGAATATTGGGATGGTAGGTGGTGTTTTAACTCATAGTTGTAGTGTCGTTGGACGACGAGTCATGTGCGATGATAGGTGTGTGATGAGGCATTGAATTCTCATCAGTTTTTATAATATAACAGTCTCAACAGGGGAAGATAGCACCATTGTTGTGAGCTTTAGGACTTGGACGGGGGGGAACATGGAAGCTATAGAAATTGATAAGACCCTGCATTGTTCTACATTTATGAAAGACAAGCTGGAGAGGAATGTCGAGGTGGATTAGGTCATTATATACCTCAGCTGGCTTCGGTTAGTTAATCACAAGATATTCGCCACGTAGAAGCGGATTGCTCAAAACTTTCATCAATAATGAATGTCAGTAGGGGTGGTTCAGGTTCTGGGAGCTTGAGGTCTAGCAATGGCACATGGAACGTTGGTATTGAGAGCTTGATTGAGGGCTGCTATAAGCATGTGATAAAGGAAATCATTAAAGAATTAAATGAGAATAGGGAAGTCATTTATGCTCAATTGTTCGGACTCGGTAAAGACTGGGAGCTTATGCAGAAAACAATGGAAGGTCTGTGAATGAATGTTCTGAGCATACAACAAAAGGCTAAAAATATAGAAATCAATGTGTAGATGACTATGGTGGGAGTCTTAAAGGAGGTGTTTGGGATTGGAAATCCCTCTGCCACCAATGTTCATTGTGGCATGGATGTTGTTTTTAAGGTTCTAGCTGGTGATGATGATGAAGTTCATGTTGCTGCTATGAAGATTCAGGGAGAGGAAGAGAACAAACCGAAGAACTTGAACATGTCTATGGGGGGCCTGTGGGTGATGACGGCGAGATAGAAAGCAGTTGAAAGTACTTTTATTTTATATATATGAAATACCATTATAGAGTCTATAATGGAACTTTTTGGAGAATCTATACTTATATCTTTATAAATAGAACATATGTAAATAATTGGGGTAGCAAGAAGGTCCATACTCATTGTAATGAAAGGAAAGATACAGATAGATCAAGTCTGATTTTTGTAAGAGACCTGGCCCATTTCCATATAGTATAATGAAAATTATATTCATTCCCTTTAATATATATATATATATATATATATATATATGATTCCAAGATTACAAAAATTATAGTGTTGATCTCCTAGCCAATTTTGCTTCAATGCTCATTCCTCCTGAAGATCTTAGTCCTGATGGATTTTTGATTGAGTTGAATTTTTGCCCCTCCATCCCAGATAACATAAATAATTGGCGTGTATTCAATGATGACAATGAAATCCTAAGTTTTTTAACTTTTGAAGGGTCTTATTTTGACCAAATCATTGATGAAGACGAACATGATAAGTAACTAAATAATTATTTTGAAGAGAATTCGTTGCCTAATTCTATAGTGAAATTAGAATACTTGTATGATTTGAAAGATAGATTCAAGAAGGTTACCAATTGCAAACTTTAGAGTAGTACTTTAAGATTTGAATTGGTTAATCTAGGGTCTGATCATAAACCCCAAAAAATTAATTTAGGCCTTTGACTTACACCAAATGAAATATTTGCTTTCATCCATCTCTTGAAGATATACAAAGATGTATTTTCCTAGAGTTATGATGATTTAAAAACCTATGACACATATATCATTCAACACACTATACCTATGCTGCTAGATGTAAAACCAATTCAACTAGAACTTATAAAGATTCACCCTAATCTTGATGCTCAAATTAAGACCAAGTTAAATAAGCTACTCAAAGAAAAAATCATTTTCCTGGTCAGAAATTCCAAGTGGGTTTCAAATCTTGTTCCAGTTAGGAAAAAGAATGAAGACATTCGAATTTTCTTAGATTTTAGGAATTTAAATAAAGCACGTGAAAAGGATAACCTTCCTTTCCCTCCAATGGAACAAATTTTGATTTATGTTGCAAGTTTTGAATTGATTTCATTTTTAGATGGATTTTAAGGCTATAATTAAATTCTTGTGCATCCCAATTATAAACTAAAAACCAAATCCAAAACAAAATGGGGAACATATGCTTATCAAAAGATGTGTTTCAGATTGATAAATGTTGGAGCTACATTCCAAAGAGCCATGGATATTGCTTTCAAAGGTTTGATCAATAAATCAACTATGGTGTAATTAGATGATATTACAATCTATTTAAAAAAGAGGAATAATCATCTTCATGACCTAAAACAAACCTTTGAATGATGCAGAAAATTTGGAATCTCTTTGAATCCTAAGAAGGCATTATTTCTCTTAGTGTAGGTAATATTCTAGGCTTTATTGCTTCCAAGGAAAGAATTAAGGTTATTTCAGAAATCCCTTGCCTCACAACAAAAAGTCTATGCAATCCTTTCTTGGCCATATCAATTTTGTCAAATGATTTGTCCTTAACATTTCAGAAATTGTCTTACCTTTACAGACCACAATAAAAAAGAAGTTAGTCTACAAATTGGGACAAACTGAAAGAAAGTATTTTGAATCAATAAAGCAAGCCACCATAGATTCTCCTTCATTATCAACATTGGATTTTTCTAAAGAATTTGTTCTATATATGTTTTCTTCTAAACGGTCCTATGCGGTAGTGTTGACACAACCAAATAAAGAACAAGTCGAAGCTACCATTTCCTTCTTTTGTTCTAATCTACAAGGAGTTGAGTTAAATTATTTAGAAGTGGAAAAACAATCATTTGTGGTTTTTAAGTCAATAAAACATTTTATAGCTTTTCTCTTGAAAGCACATACGAAAGTAATTGTTCCTTTCCCAATGGTTAGACAATTGCTTATTCAGAGATAACTAGGAGAAAAGAGAGATAATTCGGCTATTTCCTTGCAAGAATATGATCTAGAGATAAAGCCAGCCAAAATAGTCATAGGTCAAGGTTTTTGCAGGTTAATAACTGGATATTTTGATAGTTCAACTAAAGAAGATTCAAGTAACAATGTTCAAGTTTCAAAGGTATGTCCTATTGACACTAAATCTCAATATGCTGATTTAATTTTTTATTTGAAAAATGGTTATGCTCTAATAGAACTCAATTACAAAAGAAAAAGAGCTTTGAGTCATAAATCCAATTAGTATCAACTTGTCAAAAATATCTTATTTAGAAGAAATTATGATCATGTCTTGCTAAGATGTTTAGAGAAACCTGAAGTAGAAAAAGTGTTGCAGGAATTACACGATGGATTAGCTGGTGGAAATTATAACAAGGATACTATTGCTCATAAGATCCTCCATGTTGGTTACTATTGGCCGACTCTATTCAAAGATGCCCATGCTTATGTAAAAAAATGCAAAATTTGCCAAATAGCTTCATGGAAGGAAAATGATTCGTCATCCTTTCCTTTGCAGGTAGTTAATATCGAGAAACCTTTTGAGCAATGGGCATTGTATTTCATAGGTGATAACATTCGACAATCTTCTAAATAGCATAAGTATATTTTAACTTCTATGGACTATTTCACCAAGTGGGTGGAAACAATACCTCTGAAGGTGGTCAATTCTGAAACTGTTATCGATTTTATCGGTCCATATATATTTACCATATTTGGCCTTCCTTATACCCTCATGTTCGAAAATGCATCTTGATTTTTTATGGAAATGCTATTACTTAATTCTCACTCAAAAGATTTTAAATTCAAATATTTTTCAAATTACTATCCTCAGGGAAATGCATTGGCAGAATCCACCAATAAAAACATTATAAGAATTATTAAGCAGACTGTTGATGAGAATCAATAGAACGGGCACAAAGGTATATTTTTTTTCTCTATGGGTTGATAGAATTACTCTTAAATCCTCTTTAAGCACTTCTCTCTATCACTTAGTGTATGGAAAAGATGTTACCTTACCTCCTAACTTAGATTTTCCTTCACTAGCCCTAGTGCAATCTATCGAGGAACATCCTTACTCTGCTATACAATTAATAATGTCTCAAATTACAAAGTTAGAGGAAGAAAAATATAAATCCAAAAAAACTCATGTTCAACATCAGCAAATGGTTAAGTCTTGGTTTGATGCAAGTTCAGTAAGTAATAAAAAAATTGAAATTAGTGACTTAGTTTTGAAATGGGATAAGGCCCATGAAGAAAAAGGTAAACACACAAAATTCCAGAAATTGTGGCTGAGCCCAATTCTGATCATTGAAAAACTAGGCCCATCAAATTTTATCCTTCAATATTTACAGGGGAAGAGAGATGTTCTTCCCGTAAATGGGCTAGTTTTGATTTTTTTTTTCTTAAAAATGCATATTCTATTGTAAATATGTAAATAATCATATGTACATATTGGTGTCTTTATGTTAGTTATGTTGAGTAGTACTCTTTTGACTTCATATTAGGGTCTATCATCATTAAGATAGACTTTTATTAATTAGAGGAGAATATTTTAGAAATAAATTATAAATTTAAAGTTTAGTGTTGCATCTATTATAATATTTGAAACCTTTATATCCATTAGTTTGTAAATATTTCATGACTTGAAAAATTAAAAGCTCTTCTTATCCTTTGATCTATCATGTATAGCTTCTTTAAGAAAATAAAGACTATTTTGAAGTTTTAGCATCTTTTGATTTTGATTGCCATCCACAACTCTGAAGGAGTAATTTTACCTCGTTGTCCACTAATTTTACATTTTTTAAAGTGTAATTCAAAAATATTTAAAACTTGAAAACTAAGGGGTATCATTATGAGCCAGCTTACTTTGATCATGGGGAACTAATGATGTTGACACACGACTAGTCACCAAGCCAGGATAAAGGCTTATGGCTACATAACTATTACACAAGAGGTGTCATCAAGATTTGGATTGTTCAATATCATTATAACAAGTGAATGACATTGCCATTATCTAGCTACCAAACCAAGACAATGGCTTTCAAGTAACTAAAATAAAAGTTAAAAAATAATACTAATAACTCTAAAATATTACTATAAGTGATGGGATACTGGTAGTATTTAGGCTAAATGGTAACCCTATCGAGCCTATGGATGCTTATTGGCAGCAATGGCCCTACCAGTGACAATAAGTTTATCTTAACACTAAACTTCTATAGTTCTCTATTTTATCTTTACAACTAATAAAATGACTAACAAAGATAATGAAGGTTCTTATAAATAAAAAGTTTTGAAGTCTTACAAAATAATGAGTTCAGTTTTATTCAAAGTAATCTTAATAAATCTAAATTTAAAATATTTAGATATTTCTATGTCTTTTTCTTTAGTTATTAAAATTTCATTTACTTTTACAGAGATAACTGTTTCGCCTAGTATGTCACCAATTATTGTAGTATTCAGTAACCCCTCATTTATTTTTATTTAATTATTAATAAATAATGGGGACCCTCCTTATGTTTTAATAAATTTCTTCGAATTTCAATAAATTTAGGACATTTTTGGATTTCATATTAAATTTGATAGGCTTGAAGGTTTCCCTTATCGGAACCCATATATTAGAGCTCAACCCTTAAAATGTTACAATAAACATAAACCCCAATAAGGCCTCTCTCATAAAAGTCAAAGCATTATCAGAAGACTTCCATCAAATCCTTATTATATCATAACTTTCCTTTTGTGAAAGTTACGATAAAGTCCCTCTCCAATATAGTTGTCCTGATGATTAATTTATTTATTAAAGATCCCTTACTAAAGGTTTATCATAAGTCATGCACGCCTCTATAAAAATAAATATTATAATTTTCAGTGGCCCCACATTTGTAATTTATTATATCAACGCCTCCAATATCATAACTTTTAAAATGTGACGCTTCTGATATTTCGCACTTCCAATATCTCCCAACTTAAATGCCTTTTGTTTTCAATATCTCCCATTGTAGATACTTCGATATTCCCATTAAATCTCACTATTGGAACTTTCACATCGGAATCATGTTCCTTATGTTAGACTTAGTTAGTTTAATAGTAGTTGAATGTCTTAGAAAATAATTTTCCCATAATGGAAAAGGTCAAACTCACAAACACTATTTTTGTTGTTATGAGTTCACCCAACCACTGCCTGGAAAGTAATCATGAACTTGGTCATCACCTAGTCATAAAAGTTTTAATCATTAATGGGAAGGGGTGTTTTAGTTTGAGAGGTGTCACTAGAATTTTTGAGTCATGTTTTTTAGGGTTTGTTAGAGTGGTTCACCTTAACATATGTTTATAGTCAAAGGGACGATGTTTAAAGCAGTATGGTCACAAATGTCACCATTTTTCTCCCTATTCTAATATCATTTATTTCCCCCATTTCTTATTCCCTATTTTCTTCCTTAGCCCTACTTATCCTACTTGCTTATCCCCTTATTCTTTAAAACTTCTTTCCTATTCCTAAATATTCATGTTATCCATTATCTCTATTTTAGGCCTAAATTCCCTTTTATCCTAAGAATAAGTCCCCTTTTCAAACTAGGCCGAAATTCCCTTGCTAAAGCATCGTTGCGTATGATGATTAAACCTCACCCACATACACCATACACAAAATTTGGTCATCATGCCCAAATCATTCTCTCAGCTCCTATCACGCTCCCAAATTCAAATATTATTGCTTTCAGGTGGAGTGCCAATTAAACACCATGTATAATTACGATGGTAGAGATTAGGAATCATTTTCAAATCACTCTAGGAGGCCGCCATTTTATTTCTTTCTGATCATAGGAAAATGTATCGTTTTATTGTGTAGGAGAGTTGAAGACCGGTTCTGAATTGAAAGGCAGATTGCAGAAGAGTTTGAAAAATTGTGTTGCGATGTTGCTATGCAGAGTGCTATGCAACCACTATGCAATTTGTCCTAAAGCCACCAGCGTTAACACATATGAATTTCAGTAGTGTGGGAGGTAGGAGTCAGTTTCCCAATATATTAATTTATTGTTCAACACTGAGATTAAGGATAGTAAATCACTTGTTGCATTCTCTTTAAAAAACTTTGCTACACACACCCTACCAGTAAACCACACGTACAGTCAAATTTCTAGCTTGAAGTTATGTCTTGTTAATGAGAAAACATAGCCATCATGCAATGCTGAGTGGTCAAGGAAATTTGTAAAGTTAAATAAAGTGTTTTCCCGCTTGTCTTGAACATTAGAAACTTGCTCTGTCATCACTGTCTAATATTGTTGATTGGTGAAGTTTGCACTGTCACAGTTGTCAAGTCTCCAACTCTATTACCTGTACACATAGCTTCTCATAAAGTTTAATTTGAACTTTCCATATGTAGGGTTAATGGATCCCACTACTAGCAGAAAATGAGAGGTTATTGTATGCATTGCACCCAGCACCCTAAACCTAATAAACTCCTCGCCAACCATTAGAGTCACTTTTGAGAATCATGGTTGCATTCCATTCTACCAGAAAGTCCAGAAAATGGGTCATAATACAAGATTGGATATCCTCTTTTCCCTGAACTTCCATGATAACATAGTCAAGTTGGGAAATGTGGAAATGATTGTCACAAAAAAACTCATTGTAGTGCAACAATCCTCCCTACAATAGGTGAAAAATAGTTCAAAGGTGATGAGATTGATATTTCATATTTTAAATAGTGTGTCAAGACTGATTTCAATGATAAGTTTGCTACAAATTTCCCCACCATGTACTTTCATTACCATTAGAGTGAGATTCTAAAAGTTATCTAGAGGTATTTCACATGTGATGGTAGATTCAGCAGTGTGTACCAGTATCATTTGAGGCTTCTAAGGCACTTCACAGACAAAAAACCCATGAACTTGCCTTTATCCTTATTAAAAAGTCTGGAAAGGTTGGAAACAAAAGTTTAGCTTCAGAAGGATAACCATATGTCCAACCTTTCCCATTTATCCCTCATTAAAATTTTGGTCAAGTTTGCAGTTGATAAGATGAAGATTTACTAGTGATACTTTCTATCTATAATTGGTTTACTACCTTAGACAAAATCTTCATCAGTCAAAATTTGTGAGGAGGAATAAGAAGTGCATGAAGCACATGAGAAGAAGGTCACCCGCATAGTGAAAGAGATAAAGTTGGTTGAAGAAAAGGTTAAAAAACCTAGCAAGAAGTCCATGGGAAAACTTGGTAAGTAGGGTAAGAAGCAGATTTCAAAAGACAAAGAGAAAACTCAGGAAACAAAGGTTCAGGTGACATCATCTCAGACCACCAAATGAGGCCTAGGAATAGGTCAAGGGCCAAGAAGAGTGTGGTGGGAGTAGTCCCTCAAGCAGTTGTTGAAATTTCTAAGGATAAGCAAGATGAGAAACAAGAGGACAATAAAGAATAAGAAGTGAAGAAAGATGAATCAATCCAGTTTGAACAAGAAGAATATCCAATGCAATATGAGAAAGATACCATACAATATGAGGAAGAATACCATACGATGATCAAGATGAAAGAAGCTCATTCCAAATATCAAATGAAGGTAGCATCCTTGAAGAAGAAAAACAAAGACTTGAAACAAACAGCTCAACCAATAGTTGAGAGTGAAAATACACATCCCAAACCTATTGCTAAGGACAAAGGTAAACAATTTTCATTTGTTGAACAGGCTAAAGATATTGGAGTGGAGTCCAGTGGGCCCACAACTAGAGCAACCAAGTCAACACTTAGTTATGTGCACCAGATGGAAAAGGTGGCTCAAGCACCTGGTAAGCCACATTTTGACCAGTGGAAAGAGTACCAGAGATGTCTAGAAGAGCTAGAGGAGAGTCAGGAGTAGGTTAAGAGGTTCAGGTAAGAGAATTAGAATTATAATAAATTTGTACAACATCTACTGGAGAATTATGACAAGGAAGTACATGAGGCATCCAAATCCCTTGACAAAGGTAAACATTTTATTAAATAGTCAATTCCTATAAGAAGAAAATGAGAAAACCTCTATTTCAGGAACCCGGTATTCAATGAAAAGCTTAGGATCATGAAGAAGAGTTTCAAGAAGGCATGGGGACTAGTTAAGAAGTACAAGGAGGTACCCAAAGCACCTTGACCTGGAAGAATGCCAAGGCTAAGATCTAAGGCTCCGTGCGAAACAAATATCACTCTTCCAGTGCCCACTGAGCACAAAGATCCCACACCTCAAGCTTCAAAGAACCAAGCTTCCATCAGTAAGACCTCCAATAATAGGAAGACGAGGTAACAAATCATTTCTTGAGTTTTTGAAATTTTATCTTTTGTCTCAGAATATTTAGATTACATAGTAGGGGTACTTCATTTTTTGGGTTCAAGTTGCATATTTTGTTTTAATCAGTGTTTTGGAATGATTTTTATGTTTGGAGCAGCTTATAGTAGCATGCTGGTGTTTTTTTAAGACTGGAGGGCATATAAGAGGAAGTTATGCAAAACGTGCTACGTAGCTACTGCACGGTCTCTGCCTATAGTCTTGCATGAGCATTGGGAAGAAGCTAGTTGTCATAGTTTAAGTCTCTGAACATGAAGTAGAGGTGGCAGCCAACTGAAACCATTAGTTTTCAACCACGCACCATCTTTGGAAGCAAAAAGTGCCATCATAATTGTTTTACAGCTACTACGTAGCCATTGCATAGTCAACAATCAACTTTACTTCTTTTTCTTGTTTCATTTCATGATGATGTTCTTTGAGGTTATGAGTGCTTTCATGAAGATTAGTTTTTTGTATTAAGATAAATCCAAAGACACTTTTATGTTTTTTTTTTATTTTTGATGAAAAGGACTTAAACAATAGCTTTCCTCTTTTTGGTTTTGGATCAATCCACTGTTTGGATCAGTGATGTAGTGAATATAGACACTTATTATGTTTCTTCTATGGTCTATTTAAATCGGTAAATGCATACGAAATAGGTTCTCTTCAGTTCAGTGTTATTGTGAACTGGTTGTTAGAGATTATGTGATCGTGATCAATTTTTATGAATGGAATGCTTATGACTTGAGGGTTTACCAATTATTGTCTGCAAGGATACTTATGGTATGACACTTTGGAGTTATTTTTTCTATTTATCTATTATTCAGTTAGTTCTTCTCTATAATTTCTTGTTTTATGGGTATTGTGATTTCAGTTGGGTTGAAATTCAGTTTAAACCGTTGTAAAACAATTATGTTCATATTTCAGTTGCAAATGGAATATTTCATACCCATGCATGTTGTTACTTTTGTTCAATTTATTTCTTATGTATAAGTAGTATTGTTATGTGCAAGGAAAGAATTTGTGTTTTTTGTTTTCTCCTCTATACTACAACTCATTTCTCTTGTCCAAAGTTTATGCTTGACAAGCCTTTGTGGATGATATTGGTTTTTACTTGCATAAGTAAAGTGGGTAGAAAGTCAAATTGATCACATATTTCCATCCTCTTTGGCCATTCATACTTCAACCAAATATTTCAAATTCCCTTTTCAGATTTGGTCTCTGCTAGAATTAGTGCTTCAAAGTTTCTTATCTCTGAGTTTTACAAGTGAGGGAGCCCCCTCTGGTTGAAGAAGACCAATCTATCAACCAAAAGAGGTATGTGGTTACCTCTGTGATCCTTTTCCTTCAGCCTAAAAGGAAATCATGGAGTGCTAACATAGTGGCATCATTTCTCAGGATCGAAAGGTCTAATTTTCCTAGGGAGTTGTTTTATTTCAGAGTTACACCATAGGCTGAAATTTTCATAGTTGCTTTGATTGTTAGTGAAATTAGCTGCATGAAAATTTATATGAGAAGATCTAGCTTCTAGGAGGTATACGAGGCATAACGTTGATCCAAATCCCCTATGATTGTTTGTGATCTTGAAAGACTGCTTAGGAAGGAGAGGATTGTGGTGGAAAGTCAAGAAAGTAATATCCCTCTTAGAAGATCTGTTTCTTTACCAGAAATTGCTTCTGAAGTTCCTTTGTCTAAAACCAGATCCTACTCTTGTATTCCTAAAATTATAGTGGATTCAATTGTTGTTATTCTTTATACCCCACTTCCATAAAATGAGTTCAATCGAAATATTCTTCAGCAGTTTAGTAAACTCAAAAGTTTGGTTAATAAAGTTTAGGAAATTGTTGAAAAGATAGTCTTGTCTAAAAAAATAGTCCCTTCACAAGTCATTTTAGGTTCTGGTTCTATTTTTACATCATTCTGGGGTCCTCCATTATTTGTTTCAACTTCTACCTATCAAGTTTTTCCATCATCTGTTGTTTCTATCACACCATTTGCTAGTCACCCAACTACTCAGATAGTAGTTATGGTAGTGCAATATTCCCCTCCGGTTTTTCCTGCTCAGCTTCATGAATTGCCTCTTAATTACTTTCAAAGGCTTCCCCAATATGATGGTACAGGAGAAGTTACTGCTAAGCAATATGTTGATAAGATCAGTGCATTTGTATATTTGGAGGAAGTGGACCATGATGATGTTAGAGTCATATTGTTTGTTCAAATCATTTCTGGTGATGTCAATATGTGGTTCAGGATTTCTCACCCATGAGCCTTTTCTAATAATCAAGAGTTGGAAGGTGCTTTTCTTGCAAGGCGGGGTGAGAAGAAGAATCCCTTGCAAATTTTGGTTGAGTATAATAATCTAAAAAGACATCCTAGAGAAACTGTCCAAGAGTTTTTAGTAAGGTTCAATAAAGTGTACAATTCTATTCCTATAGAGATAAATACCCCTCCCAGGCTAGCCTTACTTCATTATCTTGATGCTTTTGACCCTAAGATGGCCTACCAACTTAGGGAGAGGAATCCGACAACACTAGAAGACATGAAAAGTAATGCAGTCAGTGCGGAGTCTAATATGTTGGTAAACAAATCCAAAATGAAAGCAGAGAAAAGAGTCATAATAAGAGAAGAGCTTGTTAGATCCGTTGATGTTAAATTTGACACATTGGTCAAAACCATGGAGAAGCGGATGGAGAAAATATCTCTAACTGACTGAGCAATAGTTAGAGAACCTCAGATTGGTCCAAAAATTAGAAACTCAAATTTTTAGAGGGAGATACAGGTGCCAAATAAACCAAGAGAGAAAAAGTGTCCAGAGCAGTATGGTCAAGATCAACATGAGGAGGACAAGCAATCACTAGAAGATCAAATTCTATTTTTTGTTCATGGGCAGCAAGATGTGTATTTAACTAAAGAAGACAAAGAGTATGAGTTGTTTGAAAATTTCTAGGTAGAGGATGAAGAGTTGGTAGAGGGAATTACTCCCCTAGGGCTTTTTGGGTGAAACCCTAGCAGACTGGAAGTTTTCTATTCAAAGAAACATGCATTCATACAGCCATTATGCTATTATAAGCAAATTCTATGATAAGGGTACGTACCTACGGTCCTACGTTTGAGAAGGCCCTTAGGGTCCAAACCCTTCTTGGAGTTCCCTTCTTCTCTTTTGTCTTGCAAAACAAACAATTCAAAGAACACAGCAGTGACGAGCCCCAAAAATGGACAATTATTTGGGCTCATTCAACCTCCTAATTTGACTTAATCCACCATTCTCATTAGTTTATTGCATGTTTTTGATTATTTTTATGTTAATAGAGTGAATTTGGTTAGTCATTATGCCAACAAGTCTAATGGGTGCTTTGTGTAGCCTTTTTGGTCAACTTGGAGACAAAATTGAAGGTCTTAATGAGCACTTGGCAGCCAAATTCGTGGGAGAACAAGCTAGAGGATTTGTAGGAAGGTGTCCCCTTCATTTATGGGCCCTTACCTCGAATTCTCCACCATCAGCTCGGAGTTCAAAGGCCACCAAATCAATGAGCTCAAGGGCAGCCAAGCAAGTCAAGTAGGACTGCTGTTAACTACAAGTCTTGGGCAGCCAAGTCCCTAAATTTTAGGAGGACTGTTCGGTCCTCAAATTGTATAAATAAGAAGGCTTAGGGCCTCATTTTGGTTAGCTAGTGGTTAGTAATATTTGTAGCCAATAGTTAGTCATTTCATAGTCTTGTTGTAGTCATTTTGTAGTTCGATTTTTAGGCCATAGATTAGTTTTGCTGTCAGCTCATTTTCAAGTTCTCCTTGTGGACAGTTTTGATGTAACTCTTCATTCTTGATTAATAAAGATGAATCCAGCTTTGCACCAGCTCTAAATCTCTCCTGGGAGGCTGTAGCTCTTGGGGTTGGGCCCATCTCAAGCGCTCAATACCTCCCTTGTTTATCTTTATGTGTTTTCTGCGTTCTTAAAATGAAATCTGCTCTTTAGATCTTGCTTTGTTATTTTGGTTGTTTTTGATGGTTAAAGTAGCTTTTTATGGTTAGAATCGATTGGTAGGAGTTTGTCATGCATTTAGATCTTTTTGAATGTTCTTACTCACGTGATGTACATGGTTCTCTTTCCAAAAAAAGCTGTTGTTTATTCATTTCATTGACAGTTGGATTAAGTTAGCTAGGACTTGGTTTGTTTGCAAGGATTCATTGATTCGTGAATGAGCATTGTGCAGGGCATCTCTATCACCTTCATCACCTCCTCGTTCATCTGAGCCTCGTCCAGATCAGCTCCTCCATCACCAAGTCTGTTTCCTCATCTCCCATCTGCTCTTTTGCCACGAAACCCTACCTTCTTGCTTTTCCATTGCCTACACCTTCGTTGATGCAAGTCATCCTTCCACATCATCTCACCACTCCATCCATCAGTTCCTGGGTCACTTCAAACCCCCATCCTACCTCCATAACCATCCATGCATCTTCCATCAACCATCCATCCTCAAACATCCCATTTCGAAACATCCTGTAGAAGAATTGCAGAACATCCTGTAGAAACCCCTGCAGACTTCCTGTAGAAGTTCATAAACACGGTTGCGTGTCATCCAGACTTTGTGAAACTCTCAGAAAGAATGTTAGGGATCCCTTAGACCCTCTCTGTACCATCCCAACCTTTCCCAAAGCATTTCATCCCTTGATCCATCCCTGCACAGTGGAAAACTAGTTAGAAGCACATGCATGATAATTTCAACAACTTAAGCAAAAATACAAAAATATGTTTTCTTCAGATAGTAATAACTTAGACACATGCATTTTACCTTCTTAGAAGTAATGGCATCTCTTTCAGTAGTTTGCATGCTCTCCTTTGCAACAGTAGGACTAGCTGGTAGAATTAGGGTTTGTTAGGGTTTGTGTTTCCTTATGGCTTTCAGTTTCTCTCTGCAAGTAGATTAGCTTCGTTTGAGTTAGATTTTGTCCATCAGTTAAAAAGCTTCTTCTAAGAGCTCATAGAAGTTGGCTTAAGCTCCTAGCGGACTTGTGCCAGCTGACCAAGTGACAGCTGCGGCAAGAGCTAGTACTTGTGCATACAGCACCGTTGCTTCCAAGTTTGTTACGAACTACCGGGTTGATAAAATTAGAGATAGGAAGCTCCAGGAGTTGTAGCATTATTGCTACAATACTGGAGCCCACCATCTTTTTGGCGCCGTTGCCCGGGAAGCGTCAGAGTATTGGTGACTGTCGCTTTTCTTCTATTTTCCACTACAAACTTCTTCTAAGTAGTTTATTTCATTTCCATTATGCAATTTCGTTTATGCAAAAGTAGATTAGCATTTCCCGCTTTCATAGATTAGCATTTCCCGCTTTCATAGATTAGCATTTCAATTCTGCAATTTCATTTCTGCAAGCGTAGATTAGCATTTCAATTCCGCAAGCGTAGACTAGCATTTCATTCCTGCAATTTCATTTGAGCAAAATAGATTAGTCATTTCCTGCTTTCATTTCAATTCCGCATTTTCATTTTAGCAAGATAGTTAGTTGCAGTTCAATCTATTTCAGTTTTGCAAGTAGAAGTAGAAAAAAACAAAAATCAACCAAAAAGATTTCATTTCATGCCTTGTAGGAGTAGAGATAAGTTAGAAAAATGATTGCACAACACCCCCACTGCTTCACACAGCCAAGATTCTCTCTTCTTCGATGGCTGTGATTGAAGAACCCCTGGGTGGACATCAAGACATATCTGAAGAACCTCTAGGGGAGAAGAAGAAGAAAACATTCCTCTGGAGCAAATGGCTACAAGCAGAAATGTTGGGAGCAACATCTTGTCCAAAGATGAATTTGAAAATCAGATCAAAGATTTCAAGAGTGATATGAGGCAGTTTCTTGCCATGCAACTGGATACCTTGCGGATCCAACAGAAGCAAGAGGAAGCCAAGAGGGCTTTGGTCATTTTTTGTCCTAGGTGCACTAGAAAGCATCCTAGGAACAAATGTCCATTGTACTCCATAGAAGTGTGTTTTGTCTGTGAAGAATACCATCCCACAGCTCAGTGCCCTTCCTTACCCAGATTCAAAGCTGCATATCAGAGAGCCAAAGGAGCCACTGAATCACTCTATTACATGAACCAAAGTTGGCCGCATGGACCTAGATCTTACCAGCAGGAACTGCAAGGGACACCCGAGACCTATTATGACCCCTATCAAGCCACTTTCATGCCTTCTTGGGGTCCCCCTGCTCATCCTTCTTGGTTCACACCTCCTCCTTGTTCCTTCACAGATCCATATTATGCCCAACCAGCTGCTCATTCGTTTCACTCTTATGCTCAGCCACAGCCTCAGTGGAATGCACCTTATCAGGAGTGGAGGCCCCAGTACAACTCTCATCCCGCTTATTTCCCTCCACCACCTGCTCATCCACAACCATCGCCTCCTCCTCCACCAAGGCAACCCCAAATGCCTACCCAACCGCAATGCCATCCATCTCCATCTCAATTTCACACCTCCACTCAACTACCCGTACCATTTCCAAAGCCATACCATGGAGTAGCTCAACCCATTTGCAAAGTTGAGGCACAACATGTCCAAACAACTCCTCTTGAGCTCCAAGATGTTCACCATAGCTCAGGAAGAGCCTTGCAAAAAAGAGATTATCTTGAAAGCATTGAAGGACCACATCTGGAAAAACAAGATTCAAAAGAGGAGATCAAAGAACCATGGGCTGCACTTCATGAAGAGAAGAGATCAGAATCAGAGATCGAGAAAGCCTCCTCATGGTTACCATTAAATCCTCCATGTACTCAAGAGAAAGATCAACAAAAGGAGGAAGATGAGAAAGTCATGATAGAAGGTGACATGAAGAATGATCCAGATCAGCAAAGGGACCAAGGATATCAAAGCTATATTGAGACATGGCTCCAGATAGTCACTAAGTTGCAGCAGTACTCTCTTCCTCAGTTATGTTTGACCCCTTCAAGGTCAGATCATTTGGTCTCTGAGATCTGGATACCTATCAGAGCATGCATTTCGAGTCTTCACATCATCTTTTCTCTAATCTCGATGTGCACATGGCTCCATTGGAAGTTTTCTTATACTTGAGAACGATTTTGTTTTTCAAGTAGGGTAGGGTAGAAAAAAAAGAAAAAGAAAAAAAAGAGAAAAAAGAAAAAGAAAAAAATGAAAAAAGAGGAAAATAGAAATCTAAGGTGAAAACCTCCTCGGAGGCGCCTTAGATTGGCTCATTGATTGAAAACCTCCATGAGGCGGTCAATGGGTTGGAAAAAAGAGAAAAGAAAATAAGATCTTTGGGTGAAAACCTCCCTTGGAGGCGCCCAAGGCAGGCAATTAGGGTGAAAACCTCCATGAGGCGCCCTAGTTGTTTTTCGAAAAAAAAGAGAAAAAAGAAAAAGAAAAATAAAGCTAATCTCCATTGAATAATTTCATGTTGCAGCAATGACATTGCAGGTTGCAAGAAGGACGTTTCATGACAGGAGGAGCACTCAAATCAAGGTCAAAGGAATTTCTTGTGCCTTCTACAGGAAGCTCTGTATTTCTATAGGAAACATCCTGTAGAACCTTTGGACGAGCCAAATCCAATTTCAAAAGTGAATCTAACGGTGGGAATCTGTTGATTAGGCCTACAAGCACTTGTGTGTCCATCCCTTGCCTTTCTCCATCATTTTTCCCACCTCCTTGTGTTTCTCATTGTGCTTCTACAGGAACTTCCTGTAAAAATTGTGGGAAACTAGGCATGCATTTCAAAAAGTGGTTTGGTGAACATGGTAGCTTCCTCAAGGGTTCAGAAGTCCTCATGCAATCTTCCAACTCCTCCTCCATCATCTCCATACCTGCATCACAGCCCAAGCTCAGTTTTCCCTTCCATGCAAGCACATGCAAAAAGCCTTGAGGCAAAAAGCCATAGACCAAAATTTGTTTTTGCCATAACTTGAAAACCATGCATCCATTTGATAAACCGTTTTATGGGAAATTGTACAAGGTTGATGAAAACATGCCTGAGCAGTTTCATGCAATTCCGGTGCACGGTTTCCAAGAAATCAGCCTCCATCACCATCAGCCATTTTTGCATTTTCTCCATATCCGTGCATCCGTTTCAAAACCTGTTTCATGGAGATATGCATATGAGTGATGGTAACCTACCCAAGCAGTTTCAACTGATTCTGATGCACGGTTTCCGAGAAATCGAGCTCTGAAATCTTCAGCGATTTTCCATTTTTCTCTAAATCCGTGCATCCATTGATCACGATTTTGCTATGGGAGATGCATCATGATGATAGAAACATGCTCAGCAAGTTTCAGATCGATCCGCTTTGCCGTTTGGGAGAAATGGCGAAAACAAGTTTTGGTTTTGTGACCATGCAGTAGCAACAGCTTGAAGGTGCAGATCTGAACATGGAAATGATTGCATGCAGCTCAGATCCGGCCAAAGGACACCTGCACAGGAAAAAACAATCAAAGATTAGCAGCCAAGCCACATGCAATCGGAAAAACCAATGCATGCAGCAATGACAGGCCACAGCAGCTCACGGCAACCATTCAACTTCGAGGTATGTGATTGATCTCATTCTTCTATTGCATAAGTTTAATTTGAAAACTGCATGAATTGATGGAATGGTGGAATTAAGCCACGAATAGAACAAGTTTAACCCAACATCCAGTTCTCTAGCACTCATGGAAAAATCACATAGCATGCGTGGATAGTCATTCACATGGAAGATGGAAAACACCGGCAATGGTAGATGTGTTGAACTCTAGTGAACAAGGCATTAGTTGATTAACAAATAGAAGACATGCAGTTCATAACATCACTTCAGTTCGAAAAAGCCAGCGCGCATGTTTTTTTGCCACCTCACCACAAATCACGCAGTAATTCAAGGGACGCTCGGCTGAAACTCTCACCACTCTTTGTTCAACTACGGTCAACTGAAGCGCATGTCCACCATTTCCAGATCAGTTAAACAATGGTGCTCTACAGATTTCTGCCTTTTTTTCTCGAGATCTCTACAGTTCCTTAAAAGATTCCCGCCTGTTGCACTCTACAGGCGTTTCTACAGGATGTCATCTACAGGAAAGGCAGAAAACAGCTCTGCAGAAGGAAAACCCGAGATTTTTGTCAAAATTCAAGCTTGAAATGAGAAAAGTAGTTAAAGCTCGTGTCCAAGGTTACCAGGGTTCTTGAAAGTATTGATTTCGGAGTTTTTCAAACGCATTATAGATCTGTTAATGATGGAGCAATCTGTTTGAATTCAGAATCTGATCAAAAGAACATATCCAGCCACCTTGTGTGACTATGAGTTGCAGTCAAAAGCATGCATGGTGTTTGCAGGAACTACAATTACCAATGGCTGCTGCACATGCATTGTTGTGAGCACTGGCATGTTTATAGAAATAGGTAAAATTCAGGCACAAATTCAGGAAGCTTCAATGGAATGTCATGATCCCCCTTTGAAAGGAAGTTAGATGAATTTGGTGAAAGACTGACAATAGTGATTGGTGCCATTTGTATTCTTGTCTGGATCATGAACTACAAATATTTTCTTTCATGGGAAGTCATAGATGGGTGGCTAAAACAATATCAGGTTTTCCTTTGAGAAATGTACGTACTACTTTAAGATTGTTGTTGCTCTGGCAGTTGTTACTATACCAGAGGGATTGCCTGCTGTGATTACTACATGTTTGGCTCTTGGCACTCATAATATGGCACAAAAGAATGCTATTGTGCGTAAGTTGCCGAGCGTGGAGACTTTGGGTTGCACCACAGTGATTTGCTCTGATAAGACAGGTACTCTTACAACCAATCAGATGTCTGTCAGTGAGTTTATAGTCATAGGGCACAGTGCTGGTTCACTTAGAGAGTTTACTGTTGAAGGAACAACATATAATCCTGAGGATGGAAAAATATTGGATTGGCCTACACATAATATGGGGGAAGATTTAGAAACTCTGGCAGAAGTTGCTGCAGTTTGCAATGATGCAGGGATATCTTGTCAAGGTCACCAGTTCCATGCTACTGGTATTCCCACTGAGGCAGCCTTGAAGGGATTGGTTGAAAAAATGGGAGTTCTAGACCCAATGGCAGGTGATACAAGTGCCATTCTCAACAGTGGCACAGTGAAATTGGGCAATTATGATTGGTGGATACAAAGATCAAAGAGGCTGGCTTTATTGGAGTTTGATTGTGATCGAAAATCCATGGGTGTTATTGTCATGGAACCAATGGGACAAAATCGTCTACTAGTAAAAGGCGCCATGGAAAATTTGCTTGAAAGGAGTGCTTTTCAACAACTTGCAGATGGATCAGTTGTTGAATTAGATGATGCATCAAGGGAATTACTCTTGAGGAAGTTTCATCAAATGAGTTCAAAGGCTTTGTGTTGTTTGGGCATTTCTACAGGAAGTTCAGAGAAAGGGCAGCAGAAGGAGAAATTGGTCGATATTTTAGCTAAGGAGGCAGCACTTGTGTTGGCCACCCTAAGCACATCCATCCCCTCCATGAACACTCATTTTTTTCAGGGTTCGGGCACAATTTAGTCACGGTTCAACCTTCTACAGGAAGCTACAGGACTTTCTACAGGAAGTTCTATATTTTTACCAGAAACATCCTGTAAAAGCCTTTGGGCAAGCCAGAATCAAGTATGGAGAGGGATTTGAAGCTTGAAGTCTGTTGAGGAGGCATGCAACCACTCTTCTCTTCCATTCTCCATGGGTTTTATCTCCTTTCACCACCATTTCAACCATCATATTAAATATACTTACACAATCATACCAAGGCTGAGAATTCTCTAGGAAAAGGAGCAGACAGTGAGGAAGAAGAGCAGAAGGGCGAGAAGACGAAGGCTGCCACAGCCAAGCTGAAAGGAAAAGCACCCTCAGCCAAGCAGGCTAAGACAGTGCCGACTGTTTCTACAGGAAGACAGAGGACTGTTTCTACAGGAAGCTAGCAGACTGTTTCTACAGGAAGCCAACGAACTGTTTCTACAGGAAGTTTGAAAAGAGGGAAGCCAAAGGAGAAATCAGCCGAGATGTTAGCCAAAGAAGCCACCAGGGCCATCAAAGATGAGGAGAGAGATTGGTTGCTCAGAGGATGAGCAACACTTTCAGTAGGGGGGTGATGATGAGCCCCAAAAATGGACAATTATTTGGGCTCATTCAACCTCCTAATTTGACTTAATCCACCATTCTCATTAGTTTATTGCATGTTTTTGATTATTTTTATGTTAATAGAGTGAATTTGGTTAGTCATTATGCCAACAAGTCTAATGGGTGCTTTGTGTAGCCTTTTTGGTCAACTTGGAGACAAAATTGAAGGTCTTAATGAGCACTTGGCAGCCAAATTCATGGGAGAACAAGCTAGAGGATTTGTAGGAAGGTGTCCCCTTCATTTATGGGCCCTTACCTCGAATTCTCCACCATCAGCTCGGATTTCAAAGGCCACCAAATCAATGAGCACAAGGGCAGCCAAGCAAGTCAAGTAGGACTGTTGTTAACTACAAGTCTTGGGCAGCCAAGTCCCTAAATTTTAGGAGGACTGTTGGGTCCTCAAATTGTATAAATAAGAAGGCTTAGGGCCTCATTTTGGTTAGCTAGTGGTTAGTAATCTTTGTAGCCAATAGTTAGTCATTTCATAGTCTTGTTGTAGTCATTTTGTAGTTCGATTTTTAGGCCATAGATTAGTTTTGCTGTCAGCTCATTTTCAAGTTCTCCTTGTGGATAGTTTTGATGTAACTCTTCATTCTTGATTAATAAAGATGAATCCAGCTTTGCACCAGCTCTAAATCTCTCTTGGGAAGCTGTAGCTCTTGGGGTTGGGCCCATCTCAAGTGCTCAGTACCTCCCTTGTTTATCTTTATGTGTTTGCTGCGTTCTTAAAATGAAATCTGCTCTTTAGATCTTGCTTTGTTATTTTGGTTGTTTTTGATGGTTAAAGTAGCTTTTTATGGTTAGAATCGATTGGTAGGAGTTTTTCATGCATTTAGATCTTTTTGAATGTTCTTACTCACGTGATGTACATGGTTCTCTTTCCAAAAAAAGCTGTTGTTTATTCATTTCATTGACAGTTGGATTAAGTTAGCTAGGACTTGGTTTGTTTGCAAGGATTCATTGATTCGTGAATGAGCATTGTGTAGGGCATCTCTATCACCTTCATCACCTCCTCGTTCATCTGAGCCTCGTCCAAATCAGCTCCTCCATCACCAAGTCTGTTTCCTCATCTCCCATCTGCTCTTTTGCCACGAAACCCTACCTTCTTGCTTTTCCATTGCCTACACCTTCGTTGATGCAAGTCAGCCTTCCACATCATCTCACCACTCCATCCATCAGTTCCTGGGTCACTTCAGACCCCCATCCTACCTCCATAACCATCCATGCATCTTCCATCAACCATCCATCCTCAAACATCCCATTTCGAAACATCCTGTAGAAGAATTGCAGAACATCCTGTAGAAACCCCTGCAGACTTCCTGTAGAAGTTCATAAACACGGTTGCATGTCATCCAGACTTTGTGAAACTCTCAGAAAGAATGTTAGGGATCCCTTAGACCCTCTCTGTACCATCCCAACCTTTCCCAAAGCATTTCATCCCTTGATCCATCCCTGCACAGTGGAAAACTAGTTAGAAGCACATGCATGATAATTTCAACAACTTAAGCAAAAATACAAAAATATGTTTTATTCAGATAGTAATAACTTAGACACATGCATTTTACCTTCTTAGAAGTAATGGCATCTCTTTCAGTAGTTTGCATGCTCTCCTTTGCATCAGTAGGACTAGCTGGTAGAATTAGGGTTTGCTAGGGTTTGTGTTTCCTTTTGGCTTTCAGTTTCTCTCTGCAAGTAGATTAGCTTCCTTTGAGTTAGCTTTCATCCATCAGTTAAAAAGCTTCTTCTAAGAGCTCATTGAAGTTGGCTTAAGCTCCTAGCGGACTTGTGCCAGCTGACCAAGTGACAGCTGCGGCAAGAGCTAGTACTTGTGCATACAGCACCGTCGCTTCCAAGTTTGTTACGAACTACCGGGTTGATAAAATTAGAGATAGGAAGCTCCAGGAGTTGTAGCATTATTGCTACAATACTGGAGCCCACCAAGCAGTACATGGACAAAAACTTATAAAGAAACCATCTTCATGTTATAAAGAAAGGTAGTTAGTTATGAAATCCAAACAACCATTTACACATGAATTCAAAACATGAATATCATTAACATAAAGAAGATTCATTTCGGGAACCAAGACATGTGTTTCTTTTATTATAGACAAATAAAGTACATAAAAAGGAATATGTTTACCTGAGTCACCTTCAGCAGGCTCCAAGCAAAGCTTCCTTCCGGATCCGTTCCAGCCTCAAGCCTCTAACAAAACTCCTTCCATGACTCTCTCCATGATGTCATAAATGGTGGATGAACATCAACACACAAGGAAACAAAGGTTTCCTATACAAAATGGGGGGAGTGCAGAAGGCACAAGGGACTTCAGACCTGGTCAAGGGAAAAATCTCAGCATAATAACCTTTCTCTCTATTCTCTCCTCTTTAGGCCTTCCCTTTGAGGTCTTTTTATACCATCTCCAAAGTAGTTTTTTGGTTAGGAGTTGGTTGGGAACAGTTGGGCCACGGGCACTAACAGGTGATCAGCAGGTAAAACCCACGATCTCCGCCCGAAAAGAAGGAATTTTATATTTTTTAAAGTGTTTTAATACATACACGCGGGTTGGATATAGACAGACCCGCGTATACACGCGTTTAACTCAGGGTAATGTCGCGTATAAGGGATAAAACACTGTTTTTTAAATTTTAGGACCAGGTCTGGAAGGAGGGGTTGCCCTAGGCCATGAGTACAACATCACAAACCATAAGAGTGAGATTTCGAGCTATAACAGATGCCCCCTAATATATGAGGTCAGAAGGGGTACATGATGGCCGAAATATATTATGCGAGTACATGGAAAGGAAGTCTGTCAAAAACCGAGGAGGACTTCACCAGAATTTAGCCTGCCAAGCCACCAAAGGAGATCAGAAAGAAACACTGCCTGAGGCGGGCATACCCATGCTCAGAAAAAGTAAAGCATGTCCGCATATCAAGTACAAGCGGATCCACTAAGTATACAAGTATAAATGACTGAAAGATACATAATGGATCATCTGATCATAATGAACAAGTACATGTCTGAATATCACATTTAAGACTGTCAATGATGCTGAAAGACGCAACGGATCACTGATATCAAAAACTGATCCCAAAAGGTACCAACTGAACATGATGGAATAGGATGGTACTACACTACAAACTCAGGTGCCAGCATATAGAATGTCGCCATGACTGACTGCAACATATAAAGTGGAGTGGTATCAACTAGCAGCGACAGGAGCAACTGTCAAGTGAACCAATGAATGCTGATACAACCTGAGGTCTTCACCGACCGCCGTGGTACATTTCTACACCATGGGAATAAATGATCTGAAGTCGACCATGTGAGAAATCATTTGATTACCGGTCATTGATGTATACCATTAACAAACGCGAGACTACTCACTGATAATGATAATGAGCGTCAAGGTACCCAGTACAATCTAACAAGTGTGAATAGATGAGCTGGAGTCGAACACCTGTAAGAATCTATCGATCAGGAGACAATGATGGTTTCCCACTATCGATAGCAAAGGATCTACCACTAATGACTGCAAACCCCAAGGTACTGCCAAATGGACTCTAGATCTTTGCCCCAGAGCAATGAGTCGGAGTCGATAGGGAAAGATCCGCTAGAAGGAAGGCATTAAGGCATCCTTCATCAATCTAGCGCGAGTGTAACCCATAGGCCAATAATGTGGAAGGAATCGGACGAAAAAGATGTAGTAACCCAATCCGGCGTACACAAGATGTGGCTAGCGCATGGCAGAAACCCTCTGAACCAACCAATAATGAAAGCTGACACAGAGGCGAGGTATCCACCAATAGGGTCAAATGGAAACCAAGGTACTGCACGAATCCCAATGTGTGATAATGTAAGCTGATGTCAAACACAAGGGAAACCACTCATTCAAAGACCCATGATACTGATCGATGCTGAGCACAAGGTAACCTATCAATAATGAAAATAGGGCCAGGGTGCAGCTCTAGGCCTGTCCTCAGAGTAAGGTGTCGTCGTCGATAAGGAGAAGACCCGCCAGCAAGAAGTCAATGGGGACCTTCTCAAACTGGCACTAGTAAAGGAGCAATATAACTGATGTGATGATAGACATGACACTGACAACCAGGGATGGCTGACTAAAAAATGAGTCAAGAGACACCACAGAGAGGCCGACTCAGGCTAAACTTCCCTTGAACAAAAGCACGACTCAATGTGACTATGTGGGAGCATATGATGACTCTGTACAAGTTCGCCATGCAGGAGGCACGAACGAACCCTCCATATGATTGGAAGAGATAGCCAATCGGGGGAGAACTGACTCAATAACAAGGTTATGGCGTACCTAAGTCAAACTAAATCCCACCCATGCGGAGGAGACTTTGTTTTGAGTGATTTGTTCAAGGGTGACACGACTGACTCTAGCTGCCAACAATAAATGGAAATAATGTCCCGTTATCGCTCTTTTTGGAATATTTAATTTTTTTGTCTTTTTCTATTAAGCCGGAAAAAGAATAAAAGAATGCTATGGTACAGTGGAAAGACCGAGTGTCGGTGAAACAGATGATCTAGTTCCCGGGAAAGGAACGTTCCTATGCTCAATGCAGGGAGGTGAAAACTGGTCAGTGACACTCAAAGGTATGTTCCTTCCACGGGTCAAGGTGTGTCAAGCTGCATAAGTCAAAGGTATGCAAGGTTGATTTTGCAGACATCATGGTCAAAAGTTGGCTTAAACACAAGTCCAAGTGAAGCTGGCTCTAGGCCAAAAGGTGCAAGTGGTCAACATGCAATGCAGTAGTACAACTCAACACAAAGGAGCCTCTAGGGTAAAAGGCCAGAACAAAGCGGAGAAGCTAAGAGGAATGAGTCTTCAACGCTTAAGTCATGGCGGGACTACAGAGGACTCCCAAGACTACTCAAATCAGAGCATCATGGGCAACAAATGTTAGTGAGGTGCTAACTAGGATGCCCATGTAAAGGATGGCTCTACCATCGTGTCATGATTTAAAGAATCGGTGAGTGAAGATGGCTTGCGAACCATAACACGATGGGATCGACCCTATGGCAGATGTATCGGTCAAATGGAGGCTAGTATGCATAATGCAACGGAAAAATGGTGTCCCTAACCTATATGCCAGTGAGAACACGATACCTGCCATGACGGGTCAGCAGTCATGGAACCGTCTCGAACTGTCGAAAAACGTCCAAAATGTCCTGAAAAACAAACCAATATCGACATTCCAAGCTCCCAAGTTAAAAGTCACATGAGGCCAAACAAAATAAAATTTTGAAAAAATTTTGCATTTTCAAAACTTATAAAAAGCATTTTGGACTCACCATTTTTACCATTTGAGTTTGAGAGCAAAAGATTTGGAGCAAAAGGAGCAAACTTCCCACAGCCAGATTCAACCGTTCAAATTCATCGAATACCTCCAGGTAACCCTTATACTTAGCTTGCAATTGATTGTGACAGGTTTTAAGATTTATGATTGATGTTTCACCGTTAAACTTTAGTCAAACATTCGCTCGCGGCATATACGCGGGTTGGTAATATTGAACCCGTGTATACGCGAGCTCTATACGTGACTGCGTGCACAGGTACCCGCGTATACGCCGCGAATCATTTTTAAACAAAAACTAACGGTTTAAAATCGATTTTTTCTCAGGATGCCTATCACGTGGTGCGAAAGAGAGCACGCAGCAGTAGACAATGAAGTTATGAACAGTCCAGAAGCATTAGATGCACTCCGGGGATGCGGTTTGCTTAAATTTTTCAAATTGCCAAATATGAAAGCGAACACGCGATTGCTTGAGATGCTCATTGATTATTGGGATGTCGATGAGGAAGCTTTTATGATCGATCAGATGCCGCTCAGGGTAGAAGTGGAGGACATCTATTTTATCACGGGCCTTTCCCGAAGGGGAGAGGTAGTACAGTCCCGGGGCAGGTCACGGAGTGCCCTCTCGATAGAGGACTATGTACAGATATACTGCCCTGGACATCCCAAGAAGGTTGGGAGCCAGATTTCCATCACACATGTGGCGAGTTTGTCACTTAGGATAATCCTGTTCACCATGGCTCGGGTGAACGGATCATCCTCTCTGCATCAGGCATCATGGCAAAACATGAGCATGGCAGTTGACTGTCTCACTACTGTGTTCGAGTGGTGTACTCCTCTTCTGGCCAACATGAAGAGCCAGCTCACTTCTATCAGGAGGGGTCAGACTAAAAACTTTGGATATGGAAGCATCTTGTGTACTTTCTTTTTCGAGAAGGTTCCCGCACTCCACCCCAGGGTAGCAGTTTCCATCAACACCCCACGCGATCCATGCATGGGCCGGTGGGCTGATTTGATGAAACGTCTGGGGGTGGGGAGGTCCCAAGGACTGCCTTCGACGATGACTTCTTCTCCTGGTGGGATCAACAGATCGTCGCCGTGGATGACTACCCCTATGCTGGACTGGATTTCCGAGGAGATCCTGATTTAGCGTTACCACCGAATGCAGCATGGGGTGAGATTGGTAAGATTTTTTGATTTTATGATTTTTTGGATTTTTCAAATATAATGATGAATTTTGAAAAATATTTTTTGATGAGATTCAAATGATTGATATGATGATCATGTTCTAGACATTGGGCCTGTACGACCAGATGGATTCCCGCGGCATGGACAGCGTGGCCGAGGAGCCGAAGAGGCAGTTGCTGATACAGAACGGACTCTAAACAACGTCCAGCGACACTTGGCAAGACTGAGCTGCCGAGTACCGATGGCCGTCACAGAGGACCTTCCTGAGGATATGCAGCGTCATGTGGTTGGGATGCCACGTGACTGGGTTCGCATCTTTCGGCGCGTGGCCAATGCTATAGTGACATACTTAGATGCTCATCCTGAGCCGAGGCATTAAATATGCCGGACATGATTACGGGCATTTGAATCCCAATTTTGTATATTTTTTGGACACGCATATGTACACCCGAGACGTTTTATGATATATATATATATATATATATATATATATATATATATATATATATATATATATATATATATACAGTTTAACTTTTTGATGCTTGATTTTATTGTGATGAATGATTAATATGCCAGTCTAATGCTTGATTAGCGATAGAATCAGCTAACCAATTATGAGATCTTGGAATATGCAAATAATTAATATCAGTAAATGATCTTTGCAACAACCTCACTCTTAAATACTGGCGATATAAAGATGGATCCCGTACCCGATAAATGTTATTTAATTGAGATACTATCAATTGAGAATCAAGATAAACTACCAACGAGTCGATCCCATGAGAGTTTGCCTCGGATAATAAATTAATAATAGCAGTATACTCGGCCATATTGTTTGAAGTAGGACCGATGCACACGCCTCTTGATGCCATCAATTGACCAGTTGGATAATAGAGTACCCAAGCTGCGGAAGCAAGATTCCGAGTGTGCCGACTAGCACCATCGGTGAACCCAAAATAAACCAAATCATCCATCAACACCTGCCAAAGCAGACCAAAAAGTGCTGATATCAGAAAACTCTCGATGATATATGTACAAATATACATAAAATACAAAGAAGCCATTGCCTGGCCAAAACTAAGCAAAGTACTTCTTTAGGTAGAGCCCGTCAGGGGGCTCCGCCAACTTACTCCTAGGGATGTTTATAGGTACGATGATCGAACCAATCAATATACTCTCTTCGGCAAATGAATGTGTTGGAGCCAAAGGGACCGTACAAACATCACTAGTCGAACTGGAGGACCGAGATTCGACTTCATGCACAGGGGAATGAAAGTGTAACCGACGATGTAAATCTTCCAAAGGTCGACCTACGGCCGTCATTGCTTCGAATACCGCTTCATCCGATGGAAAAACAATATCCGAGCAATCTGATGCAGAGGTGGAATCAAGGGTCCAAAAATGAGCCACATCACCATCTATCTCCTTCCCAGAGGAAGAAGTAGAATGGTTATCTGCAGAGTTATCTATAGATTCACATCTAAGCTCTACTGCAGATATAAGAGATTCTATTCCACCCACCTCGTCGTCACCTGATGTGGTCACAGATGAAGCTAAGGTTCCAGGATTCGAAGAATAAGGAGTTTGGATAAACTCTCTCCGTAAAGGATCCCTGGAGGATGAAATTGTATCTATACCAGCTGCAGGAGGGGGAAGATTAAACGTACCCATCAATGAAGAGTACATCCCGACTCCTAAACTCTTAGTAGGTGGACGGGGGTTACCCACTAAAGGAATAGTAGAGTCAGAGTTTGCTTGAGGATCAACTGGGCAATAGTCCAACTGATCAACCTTATCCCCCTCATGAGGAAAGCAAATGACACGAAACAGAGCTGAAACAACGACATCCATCTCATATACCCAGTTCCTTCCTAAGAGGAGATTATAGTCTAGGTTAGCATCTATGACCTCTACTTCAATATTCACGACCTTTCCTCCAACACATATAGGGAAGGCCGGGATAATATCGTATGGCCTATGAGAATGACCATCAAATGCTGTCAATAGGGTGGGTGAAGGAACAACCAATGGTGATCCAATGGCCTTCCAGCATGACATAGACATGACACACATGGAAGCTCCCTCATCTACAACCGTTCGAAAAATATTTGTTTCCTGGTAGGTAGACTTTATCTGGAAAGCCATGTGATGAGGAAGTCTCTTTTTGACATTACTCATATCAAAAGTGAGAGCTAAGGAATTACTTGGATCCACTGCCCCCATTCCCGATAGAAAGGCACTTCATTGAGCAGGACATGACTAGAGAACATCTAACGCGGACATAGCACATGGACTCTGAGCCAGATCCTCAACAATGGAGTAATTCTGGGCTGCCCTAATATTAGGGTTGATAGTCGCACGTTTTGCAGAACCTTTCGGTACCCAAGGTATAATCTCAACAGAAGGTCGCTCAATATGAATCGGGTTGTTAGTTTCAGGAACTGATTTACCCTTGGAAGTTTCACCTTCACCATAATCACGTGACCGAGTGGTCACATTAGCGTGAGCACCCATCATGAAGACATTTGATGACTTGTCCCCTTCCTGGTTGCCCCCTGCGGAGGTACCAGGGTTTGAACTCGCGCCAGCAAGAAGTTGTTGCCCGTGGGGAAACGGGTTAGTTAACACAGCTTGAGAACTAGAAGTCCCTTGTTGTCCTAACAAGCGCTGAGCGTCTTCAATCTTGGGGCAGAGATGAGTTAGATGGTCTCCATTGCACAACTTGCATGGAAACTTAACTTTCTTTCTCGACTCATTTCCACCACCACCGGCGTTGTTGCCGGATTTATTTGCATCAGGCTTCCCATCCTGGTTCTTTTTCTTACCTCGTCCTTTCTTTTTCCCATTGGAATTTTGATTTCCTTTGGGATTATCAGATTGGACGGAATTTATTGAAGAAGTTTGGGAAGCGGGGGGATTAGACGATATGACTTGGTTGTTAGAAGAAGTTTGCAAGGACAACTGCTGCAATTGATTCAACAAGTTCACGGTAGTCGTGTCTACTGACCCGACGATACCATCTGTGTGCGGACCTGGATTCGACTTAGCTACATCAACCTTAGATCCAGGAGCATCTGGCAAGTACTTTTGTAGGATCCCAGACTGAGAGTAGATCAATTCTAATTGTTGTGCCCTAAAAATGGCTTGCTCCTTAGAATAGACCCCAGACATGGAGACATCCTTGGAGATCTCGGGTTGTAAAGACTTCAAAAACTACTCGAGACGGTACTCCGGAGGGATTTCGGCTTTAATGAGCCTCTTTCTCCGTCTCCATTCCTGAATATGGTCAGAAATGTGGGTTGCCTTATCCTGACGAAAGGTGGCCAGAAGTTCAGTTCCGACGTCATAGCGGACAGGCAACTGGAAGTGATTTAAGAAAATATTGGCGAAGTCAGCGAACGATGTAAAGCTGCCCCCTGGCAACTCTATATACCATTTGGCCGCATTACCAGTCAAGGTGCGCTGAAAGAGTCTCAACCTAATCGAGTCATCGATAAGGGAGTTAGATGAGCACCACAAATGGAATGTGGTTACATGGTCGCCTGGGTCTTCACCACTCTTCCCTTCGAATTTTGGAATGTCTGAAGGGAGTTTGGTTGGGACCGGAGGCCAGGCCGGATTGTACTTGATTGGGTCATCTGTTAACTTAGTGAGATCTGACAAGTTTAACGTTGCCAGAAACGGAAGCCTAGGAGGACCTTGGGGATTCCACCCAGACTGGGCAGAACTCCCAAAGCTCTGAAAAGATTGTCCTGGAATTTGGGAGGCACCAGGCTGCCCGAAGTAACCAGTAGAACCGGCTGAACCAAAAGGCAAGCCTTGTGGTCCAGCAAAATTCGGAGTTTGACCAACTCCGGCCGTATAACCTCCATAACCAGCAAAGTTTCCTCCTAAAGGATTGTAGGGAGTTGATAACCCCTGATACGGATTCCAAGCCGAAGCAAGGGGAGGAATACTTTGAAACATGCTAACCGTGGAGTACGGCCTATTCCCTTGTTGGCCGATAAACGGATTCCCAGTTCCCGCGCTACTAACCCCAGGGTTATTCCAACCTTGGAAAGGATTGCTGCTTTGTCCTACAGAAGAAAAAGGCATGGATCCTACCGTCGGGTTGGAATGTGGTATATGACCACTTCCAAAAGGAAAACCCTGGAATGAAGCCGATCTGCCCATCATGGATGTAGCGGCACTAAACGGAACCGATGGAATACCCTGTGATTGGGTGCCAAAAGGGAAGAATCCAGTACCAAAAGCATTGGTTTGGGCATTTCCACTCGTGGATGGAATGGAGGTAGACCCAACTAAAGATGTGCTAACAAAAGATACGAACAAGGAAGCGAAGGGGATGGAAATGGTTCCTCCCCCTTGCACCGATGTTGGGGTTTGCATAGTCATATCACTTGTAGAAGCCATGCTTCCAGTAGTGGTCATCGATGGTAAGCGCGTAGCGTAACCTGGACTTGATGGTCTATGCGTCGGAGTCCCAACGTATTGTAATACATCTGGATGACTAGATGGTAGTGGAGAATTTGGAGCCACTAATGACTCTGAAAGTTCTTCTACCTCTATGTTATTCTCCGCTTGAAAGAGAACTCGAGAAAGGACTAGAGTGTCCCTCTCTCGCTCAGAAGCGCCAGGCCTTGCTTGGCCGCTAATGCCCCCGAGAGGAGGATCAATCCCCGATGCGTCAACCGGCGTGGGATGGAACCCACCGGTAGTATTGCCTCTGTGCCTTCTAAGAGAAGGCTCTAAACTTGGTGGCGAGAGACCACGAAGTCTTCGAGACCGTCTTGGAGATCGGTCAGCCACTTTGAATTTTTTGTTATGATCTAACTAAAGACTCAAAAAATTGAAAGCTAGGCCAACTAGGAGCACAGAGCACACACTATAAATTCCCTAAAGATACAGCCAGTCAAACAACTTCCAAGTATTTCCGCTCCGGGTGATTAAGAAAGGACACCAAAATACGAGAAAGTGAAATAAGGGGCCTTCCGAAGATAGTCTGGGATGATGAGGGCCCAGTCCTATCAGCGAAGGTATTAGAGGAAGTTACGCTGACCTCCTAACAATAGCCTGCGCCGGTGCAAGCCCCCAAGCTTCGCAAGGGTGCCCTCCAGTAGTACTGTCGAGAGTGATGCAACGTCAACCTCAGGTGCCACGGGATTCTCCTCCGCAGCCACCTATGTAGTTCCCTAGGAGAAGCAACTATGGATACCAACTCGTCGCAGAAGCCAGGCAGAACAGTCGTGAGGTAAGTTCGGACAAGTAGGAGAGGGGGTATCTCTCTTCCCTGTATTTACAGACCCTCGTGCTTAACTCCCAGATCTGGAGCTTTCCTGGTCTTCCTAACGCTATTGGATTTTCTCTCGTTATTCAGACACCTATGTTTGACTTTTATATGGCCTTGGAGAGTTAACTCTCCACTCGCCTAATCCAAGGCCCTAAAATCCTAATCTTGTTGGTGTAACTGACTAAAACAAAAAGTTCTAGTGAATTTTAGTTAAAGCTTGATTTTATTAGGCTATTCTTTAAGTCACAAGGTAACAGAAGTGAAACTAGTGGTGTTTTTTGACGCAAAAGAAATTAATAAAAACTTAACTACATGCACATGCACTTTTTCGTTTTTCGATGAAGAGCAATTTCTATAGGGTTCAGAGGTACTTCTAATAAAACAAATTTTTCTTTTCTTTTCGTTAATGCACACTTCACACTCACAAAAGCTAACAAAGCTATGTATGCCTAAAAGGGGATGCAAATCTATCCTAATGCAACAACTATATGCGGATGCAAGATTCAAAACTACTCTAAAAACAAAAATGAAAGTTGCTTGCTTATCAAACTTTATCTTGCCACTTAAGATGCCTAGATGGAATATGAGATGTTTCCATTCATTTCGTCTAAACACTAAAAACAAGTTCTAAGACAAACATAAAGCACTTTCACTTCTCTAAAAGGAAACCAAATGAAAAGCAAGTTCAAGAAAGCAAAACTAAGATTTTCAAAAGATTTTCTTCAAAGCAACAAACAAAAAAGTATTTTCAAAAAATGCTCTCAACAACACTAAAACTTGTGATTGAAGAATAGGCAATTAAACACTTTTGCGAATCAACACCACTTAATGGATGAAAACCCAACAAAAATAAATGTGTTTGAAATCACTCTTAACAATCAAAAGTAGCAATGAAAGCCTTGGAAATGAAAACCAAAAAGATCAAAAAGACAAATTCCAAGAAAGTGTCAAACAACAACTTTCATGAAACAAAGAAGTAGATGGTCACAAAAAGCGATTTTGTCAAGCAAACAAAAAGTCACCAAAAGCAAGATTAACACAAAGATTGAATTCAATCTTCCTACCCTGATGAAACAGAGCAGCCAAGATTCCTAGCAAGAAATCTTGCGTGCTTTAGCCAAAAACGATGATGCTTGCAATCAACAAAAAACAAGACCAACACTCCTTATAATCAGAGAGAATTCAGAACGAGATGCTTGCTGTAAAACAAATAACTGATACTAGAAAATGACTATTTCAGACTAATTCAAACCACCAGACAAACCTTAAGAGGCCAAAAAGATTTACAAATCTTGAAAATTGGAATATATACGCGACTGTACTATAGTACAGATTGCGTGTATACGTGACTGTGTTTGAGGAAACCTGCGTATACGCGGGTTCACTCAAAGAAACAAGCGTATATACGCCTCTGTATCTAAGAAAAACAGCGTATATGAAAAGCTTCAAGAAAAATAAAAAAGACAAACTGAAGAAACTGGCAAAGCTTAAAGTTCAAGAACAGACCAGACAGTAACAGCAAGCAAACAAGGCAGTTGAGCCCTGATTGGCTTGAAAAACACCCAAACTAGGAACAACAAGAGTGTTGTCCCTAGTGGGGTCGCCAATTCTGGTAGAGGGAATTACTCCCCTGGGGCTTTTTGGGTGAAACCCTAGCAGACTGAAAGTTGTCTATTCAAAGAAACATGCATTCATACAGCCATTATGCTATTATAAGCAAATTCTATGATAAGGGTACGTACCTTCGGTCCTACGTTTGAGAAGGCCTTTAGGGTCCAAACCCTTCTTGGAGTTCCCTTCTTCTCTTTTGTCCTGCAAAACAAACAATTCAAAGAACACAACAGTACATGGACAAAAACTTATAAAGAAACCATCTTCATGTTATAAAGAAAGGTAGTTAGTTATGAAATCCAAACAACCATTTACACATGAATTCAAAACATGAATATCATTAACATAAAGAAGATTCATTTCAAGAACCAAGACATGTGTTTCTTTTATTATAGACAAATAAAGTACATAAAAAGGAATATGTTCACCTGAGTCACCTTCAGCAGGCTCCAAGCAAAGCTTCCTTCCGGATCCGTTCCAGCCTCAAGCCTCTAACAAAACTCCTTCCATGACTCTCTCCATGATGTCATAAATGGTGGATGAACATCAACACACAAGGAAACAAAGGTTTCCTGTACAAAGTGGGGGGAGTGCAGAAGGCACAAGGGACTTCAGACCTGGTCAAGGGAAAAATCTCAGCATAATAACCTTTCTCTCTATTCTCTCCTCTTTAGGCCTTCCCTTTGAGGTCTTTTTATACCATCTCCAAAGTAGTTTTTTAGTTAGGAGTTGGTTGGGAACAGTTGGGCCACGGGCACTAACAGGTGATCAGCAGGTAAAACCCGTGATCTCCGCCCGAAAAGAAGGAATTTTATATTTTTTTAAGTGTTTTAATACATACACGCAGGTTGGATATACACAGACCCGTGTATACATGCGTTTAACTCAGGGCAATGTCGCGTATAAGGGATAAAACACTGTTTTTTATATTTTAGGACCAGTTCTGGAAGGAGGGGTTGCCCTAGGCCATGAGTACAGCATCACAAACCATAAGAGTGAGATTTGGAGCTATAACAAGATTTTCTACTTGCTCAGTATCATATTGATGTATTGATGATTGAATCCGAGGAGTAAAGGAATGGATATCAAAATTCCATACTGCAAGTGCGGTGACAATATAAATTGAGGAACATAATTGTGGGCATCAATGTAGTGAAAAAAGAAATACCAATTAATGTCACATCAATGAAATAAATGGCAGCTAACAATGTGAACAAGGATGTGCCTAATACAAGTGTTCAAAGGAAGGATGTCCCTAGTACAAGTTCACAAAATAAGGAGTCTCCTACCACTATATTATAGAGGAAAGAGGAAACTCCCAAAGATGCTACAGAAAAGAAGACTCTTGCTTATAAAGAGATTGAAAAGGTATCAAATCCCTTTAATATTGAAGCTAAAATTGCTAAATTAAAGATCCCTGTCGGGCGGTATAAATGCAACATTTACACCAACATTTAATTTCTCAATCCGGGTAAGTAAACTTAGAGGCGTGGCATAATATATGCTAGATTACGACCTTAGGGATTTGTTAAATAAAAACCAAGCTCTTGCAATAAATTCAAAATAAGCATCATTCAGGAAAAATAAAAAAGACTCTTTAGAGAAAAATAAACACACTCCGGGAATATACTTCTAGCTCCTCTTCTGGGTTGAGTTGACTCTTGCAGTAAGTCTTCCTCAGTTTTCTAGGGAATAAAGGAATGTAGGCCCCATTCAAAAGAGAGTGATTCAAGCAATAAGGAATGCAAAACCTCTTAAAAATTATGGCTATGTCGCAAACATGAAACTAGAAATCACACGGCAACTTCATTCCAATTAATATAAGGAAATAATTGAATGCTTTAAAAAGAATCAAGATAATAATGCACTCCTTCTCTTAAAGACAATTCACTACTTTAGTTGCAAGAGAAATATGCAATAAGAACCAATATATAATTTGTGTTATTTATCTTGATCTTCTCAAATACTTCCTTATAATAATGCAGCATTTAATTATAATGAAGAATTTTGTGAGCATTTTTTCAAGAAGATTCACAATCTTCCCTTGTGCTGATTTGGGCATTTGCTTGCAAAAGTGCAAGAATAAATGTTTTTCTGCAAAAGTGCAGGAATCTGTCTCATATAATATTCAAAGGAAATTATGAATACATGTTAAGTTAAGTTAGCCAAAATTATTTCTCAACAATTATTTCACCATTGCGTCCTGGAAATATACTTTGTTATGCAGCAATGAGATCAGGGTAAATATTTGTAATAATAAATAAGAGACAGTTAAAACATTCACCATTTACTTTAGTTCGACCTTTATGAAAATACATCCAAAAGCATTGATATTAAACTTAAATAACGAGAGAAGAAACATAAAGCTTGTGGAATGAAATTGAAAATTAAATGACTGAAAAAGAAAAAGAGATATGAAATGAAATTGTGAAATTATCTAAGATCACACTCACACCAAGCAAACTAAAATGCAGCAAAAGAAAGTTAAGAGGTTTGGGGCAACAGAGTGGCTGGTGGGTACCACCATCCAGCTCGTTTCCCTTGCAGCGGTTACTTCACAATGTTTAGAGCAGTATGGAGAAACAAAATTACTCAGAAGTGATTGCCAAATAAACTCATTTCAAAGTGGAAACCAGAACTCATAATTTAATGCCAAAGAATTTCATTTCAGAATTCTTGTTACAAATTCATAAAACAATGTTATGCTCGTTCTAATGGTCCCCTCGAGGGATGATCCCACTAGTGCATAGCTCCTCCCTTCCTACACAACAAGATATATTCCCTCCTCATTCAAGCAAATATGATTTACATAATACAATCTTCCATATACAAAAACTAGCCTTCACTCCTATGTGACTCCTTCCTTTTATAATGTTCTTTCATGATAATTTTGGCTCTATTCCTTAGAAAACAACATGGATATTGAATCCCAACTAATATTCATCAATATAATATCAGTACGACCATTTACCCATTGAAGGAATGAAGATCTAGCATGAATTTCCCAAATTTGGCCATTTTCTACAATTCTGGAAAAATCAATTTTTTTAACAAAATGCCTCCAAAGAACTCTGCGTATCTCCTTAACAATTACAAATTTCGGAAACCTGTTTAGAGGAAATATAGCTTGTTATAGTTTCAACAATAACCTCTCTTATAATTTTTTGTTTCAGATCCATTGCCTCAGAAATCGTGCCCGAAAATAACTGTTTGAATACGAGATGCTAAGATTCTAGAAAAACAATATATTTTTAGAAAGTTGCCTCAATGACATTTATGTAGCTTTAATGCTATTACAAATTTTAGAAATCAATTTGAGGCTTTATCAATTTGCTATACTAGGACCAAAATCCATGTTCTAGAATTTCTCCATTCGCCTTCCCCTGCATGAAAAATGAGGCAGAAGTTGGCAGTTTGGAAACTACCGCGAATTTGGGGCTGAGACATTAATTATTTCCTAAACATAAATCTGTATGGCCTAGGTGTATCTTATCTTATGTGGAAGTGTTAAAACAATATTTTGAACAAAAACCTCTTTCATATTTCCCTAGAGATGTGTCAATGTATGAAAGCCTCAAATTAGTGTAGGCATGTTGGTGGAGGCATGTTGGTGTAAGCATAGCTGGTGCAGGCACAAATGGTATAGGAACTGCTACTATGGGAATGTTAGCACCTGCCACAAAATATCTTGACATTAATGAAATTTTCACATTAAATTCACAAAACAAGAAGAGTTCATAGATCAACAACTGTCAGCTCTAAATGCCTCTAGATAATAACTTAATAATGTGCAAACGAATAATAATGATTATAGACACTTAGTACATGCATAAAATTATTCAGTTAAATAATGAAAATTTGCACAAAATGGAGGCTCAACAGTCCCCCATGTTGACCTTCTTTCATGTCCTCATGCAATCCAAACCATAAGATTATAAAACCATGGAAGAAGGCAGGGGGAATGTTTATAGATCATACTATGCTTCCTCATAAAAGAGTCAGCAAAAATATCCGTAAGGAAATATTAAGATATCATGGTATGTCATCAATTCCAAAGCATTCCCTTAAGTATGCAACATCACTATTATAGTGCCAACTAAAACCATGTTACATCCCTTATGAAAGTATCGAGTGCAGGAATGATAAAATTACAACAAGATCAAGTATAGGAAAGAAATGTTTTGTACCATACATTATGGGAAAAGAATATTGCACCTTTATGATAGAAATCACATCCCTGTTGTCCTATTTCAATTGAATTCCCTACTTGTCATAGATTTCAGAGCTCTTATTTCTATCCATAGTCTTATTAAGACTTAAGATAAAAAAAAAATAAAAAAATAAAAAATAAAAAAAAAATAAAATCAAACCTTTGTTGAATAAGGTGCAATTTCAAGAAAATTACCATAAGATTCCTGCACCTAATACAACAATCTTGTACCTAGGTCATGTAGTGCTTATTTAGAGGCAGCCACAATCAACACACATTGTTGTCCATCAACACCTAGTGAGTAATCATTGTTGAGAAATTCATCACTCTAAATACCATAAAAAATAAGTGAGTTATGATACCAGAAAAGGGAGATAAAAATAGAACAAAATGACACCTTCCTGGACCAATCAACAAATTGAACACTCTAAATTTGTTGTCATGTAGATGCGAAAGTAAATTTCTCCTTAATCTAGTACAAAGAATTACCTCCACTAAGGGTACCACATCATTAAAGATTCCTAATTTTTGAAAGATAGAAACCAAGGCATCATGCTCAAATCATCTTAAACTGTTGTCCAAGCAATAAAATGCTGATTTTTAGCAAAAGAGAAATATAACTGAGTAAATATTAGTATGCAATTAGCTTTAATACCACATACATGGCCCTACTGCCTGCAGGCATCTATAGCCTCAATAAGGATGTCTTTTAACGCAATGAAATGTTTGAGTCCCACTTACTAGATATAGATTTAGAGTTATCTTATTTAATTTTTAAAAATTAGATAAAGGCTACTCTCCTAGATTGGTAACCAGTTGATGGCAGTGCCACTCACAAGAAGTAACATGGATGAACAGGTCGGCTCATGATGAGAACTCCTATATTCCAGCTTTTTGGCTGAAAGCCATTAGTATGGCTTGGTGACCAGCACAATAATGTCATGCATGTTAGGACCCATGATCATGGCAGGTCAAATCATCATGAGACCTTCTATCATCCCCTAAATATTTTGAAATTCTTATTGTAATTAACTTTTAAGGTTAATTAATAAGTGTGGAGGTAGATTTACTCCTTAAGGGTATGGGATGGCGTGAAAAATTTTTAATAACTAATCATGACTAGCTAGTTACTTTACCGTAAAGACTTATGAAAAATATCCCAGATAATGATTGAAATATTCTTTAAGTTAATAATGCTAGTGTTCTCATGAATAGCTTATTATGATCTTGACAGGAGTGGTCCACCATAGGGGGTTCTCCAATAGTACCTTCTAAGGGAAGCTAAAAATATATATCTCATATGACAACTTCGTTAGAGTGGTTAATCATGGTTACTTCTGCAAAGTCATAAGGTATTAGAGTGAATCATACTCAACAATATTTGTCACATATGTTTGTGTTAACAACCAATGTGGATCAAAAGTAGTTTCAGTGGCTATGCTTTGAAAGTCAAAACCCCAATTGCATTGTTGTAAGAACTTTATTCATCGCATTTCTTTATTCTTCTAACCTACTCTACCCTAAGAAGCGGAAGACTCACTTTTAAGTATAGGAGGACTTCTAGTGCAACCAAGTGTGCAACAAGAGGATAATCATATTCATGTTCAAATTTAGAAAGTATATGCGAGAAAATACCAGAACATGATATACTAGCTATTGAAAATGCAACAAGATGATGGAGCTTAGTGGAAAGGAGTCGCCTTCACTAAGTGGGCCCGCAGGCTATTTTTGGCGCAAAGTCTATATTTAGACTATGTCTATTTTTAGACATATGGATCATGGTCTATGAGTTGCAGGATGTTGTTTATGGATGATTGGTCATGTTGGTAAAAAATAGATGGACTTCTATTTTTAGACATATGGGCGAAGTCTATTTTTAGATTTCCAAGTCTAAATATAGGACAGTCGAATATTATTATCTCTTAATAATATTTGGACTATAAACATTATCTTATCCTCCTGCAGCACTTCAATTCGAGCTACGAATGTGGCACATGCAACTGCCAGAAGGAAATATGCTTTTCTTATGGGTTAGTTGAGCTATTTCATGAAGGACTTCAGTTAGAACTCATGTGGTTGAGTTTGGTGGAGTTGATGGAGTTGTGTTCAGTTTGACTTAGTTGAACTAGTTGTATTTAGTCTAACTGACAAATAGACTAATGTTGAGTGGTGTGAATTAGTTATTAATTAATTCACTAATTATTAACTCACAAAGAAACTAAAGAATACATCAGTTAACTCAGTGCATGGACAGTTCAACAGAGATAGTATTAGAGGTAAGTGGAAGGGTGAGTTGTGACTATCAGTTGTGCATGAGATTTGCACAATCAATGGGATTGAGTTATGCCAACGAGGATTGTGCAGTATGGGCCAATACCAAGGGAAATATAGCTCGTGCTCACGTGATTTCCAGTGTGGGTGATCATTTCTCTTGCAGGATTGCGCAGTAGAGGCAGGCAAAGCAGTGGACGAGATTTGAACTTGTGACTTGTTCAGATCTGAGCTAGTTTTGTGTGTAACAGGTGGAGATAGTACTGAGTACTTGTGAGGAGTATTGTACTATGTAGTGTTACATGTTCTCAATCAATATAATATACAGATAGTTGGGGGTTTTCAGCTGTAAGCTTTCCCCGGGTTACATACTATATTAATGTGCGCATGCGATTGATGTTTCATTGTTTTTAATGCTGCTAAATTGATGATCAACGTAGAGGAGCTTATGTATTATGCATGTATTCCGCAATAGTGTATAATCAGGATAATATCTGTGAATAAGTGTCATATTATTCAAAATTTCTACATGGTATCAGAGCACTTTGATTTGTAGGAAAAGTTCTACATGGTATCAGAGCATTTGATCATCAGATCTATTATTCAGAAAGTGTTTACATTTTATTTCTTCAGGTAGAGTCTGTAATCGAGCCAGGTAGCTTCTGGATTCATCCTTCTTTTGGAAGGTGAGATATCCGGTGAATGCCCATACAGTCGATCTTTGTACAAGAAATACTTTGTTCTCACGAATTCTAGATCAGAGGAGGTTGAATTTTGAGCTGGTGGAATGGCGCTCAAAGATAAACTCAGAAACATCTAAGTGTGAGAATGGAGACAGTATGCCCTAGTATCTCACAAAGTTCACCCAATGCCAGGATGAGCTGGGAAGTGTGGGGGTGACTGTCGATGATGAGGACTTGGTGAGCTTGGCTCTCCTTGGTCTTCCGAAGAGTTGGCATTCCTATCAGGACTCTGTCAATGGTCAGGAGAAATTGCCAGGATGGGAGAGACTTTGGTCGGATCTTGTGCAAGAGGAGATCAGATGGAGCACCAGAGACAGTTCTTCATCCATGCATGATGAGGAGAACTGTGCCTTAGTGAGTAAGGTGAAGAAGGGGAAGGAGAAGGGTTCTCTTTCTGAATCCAGTTCTTCCAATGATGGGAAGAAGGTTGACAAGTCGAAGGTGAGATGCTTTTGTTGTCATGAGTTGGGCCATTATGCTACTAATTGCCCAAAGAAGAAGTCCAAGAAGGGATCCAGGGAAGGATCTAAAGGTGAGGCACTTGCTTCACAGTTTGAGTTGGATTTCACACTCTTCGCATGCATGGTTTCATCCATGGTGGGAAGTGGTTGGTTTCTTGACAGTGGAGCTTCTTTCCACATGACCGGTGACAAAAGTTTGTTCAGTACTTTGGATGAGAAAGATCTCCAGATACTCATAGGGATGGGTAATGATGAGAAGTATAGTGTCTCAGGTGTAGGAACGGTTATTTTTCAGAGGGAGAATGGAGCTCGCCTTACCTTGACCGATTTCAAGTATGTACCAGGACTGAAGAGAAACTTGGTGTCGATTGCGATGCTGGAGGACAGAAGCTATGATGTAGTCTTCAGTAAGGGAAAGGTTTTCCTTAGACACATCATCACTAGACAGGTGAAGCAGATTGGTTCACGGGTCACGAACCTGTATGCTCTTGAGGTTCAAGATGCATGTAAAGCCTTGATCAGTGAGGTAACTGATGGAGACTTGGTGGTTGAGAGGGAGCGTATATTACCTCTCAACATGCAAAGCCAAAAGAAGTCTCAGACGATTGTAAAGGAGCCACGATTGGTGCAACAGCTTCAGGAGATTGTGGAGTAGCCACAACAAGGGAAGCTGAGAGGAGATCGAGTAGAGACTTCTACTCATGCAGAGACCTCCAGTAGGGGGAAACTTCGATCCAGGTGGGCTAAGGGATCACATGCAGCCATACCTCTAGGTAGGAGGTGGGGCAATATAGAGTGATCATCCCAAGGAGGAGGGGCACGATCCTTGAGGTACCCAACCTCTTGGATGAGACCTTGCTACAGGAGCCCGGATGTGGAGTAGAAAGAACTGACTGATTGGGTAGAGACAGATGTGGATGGAGTAGCAGAGAGAGCGACAGTGTAGGGAATCCTAGGATAGCACATAGCTAGCAGGCTGCAACAATGCGAGAGGCACAAGTGTTTTGCACAGTGCTAGGTGGCACAGAGAGGTGTGTAATGGTGCGAGATGCATGGAGATGTTGCAGTAGCACAGATGTCAGAGAGGGAGCACTTGTCAATAGCAGGTAGAGCTTCAGCATCAGAGTATGTTCCTAGCCCAACAGAGTGGTTAGTTGGGAGTGTTTTTGTTCCAAGTGTTGTTGGAGCAAGTGGACCGGGCAAATGTGTTGCATGTAGAACATTCCAGAGTTGCAGGTAGGGGTTGCAAATAATCCATATCTTGTTGAGAAGGAGTGTTGAAAATGCAACAAGATGATGGAGCTTAGTGGAAAGGAGTCACCTTCACTAAGTGGGCCCGTAGGCTATTTTTTGCGCAAAGTCTATTTTTAGACTATGTCTATTTTTAGACATATGGATCATGGTCTATGAGTTGCAGGATGCTGTTTATGGATGATTGGTCATGTTGGTAAAAAATAGATGGACTTCTATTTTTAGACATATGGGCAGGAGTCTATTTTTAGACTGCCAAGTCTAAATATAGGATAGTCGAATATTATTAGCTCTTAATAATATTTGGACTATAAACATTATCTTATCCTCTTGTAGCACTTCAGTTTGAGCTACGGATGTGGCACATGCAACTTCCAGAAGGAAATATGCTTTTCTTATGGGTTAGTTGAGCTATGTCATGAAGGACTTCAGTTAGAACTCATGTGGTTGAGTTTGGTGGAGTTGATTGTGGAGTTGATGGAGTTGTGTTCAGTTTGACTTAGTTGAACTAGTTGTATTTAGTCTAACTGACAAATAGACTAATGTTGAGTGGTGTGAATTAGTTATTAATTAATTCACTAATTATTAACTCATAAAGAAACTAAAGAATACATCAGTTAACTCAGTGCATGGACAATTCAACAGAGACAGGTGTTAGAGGTAAGTGAAAGGGTGAGTTGTGACTATCAGTTGTGCATGAGATTTGCACTATCAATTGGGATTGAGTTATGCCAATGAGGATTGCGTAGTATGGGCAAATACCAAGGGAAATATAGCTTGTTATCACGCGATTTCCAGTGTGGGTGATCATTTCTCTTGCAGGATTGCGCAGTAGAGGGAGGCAAAGCAGCGGAGGAAATTTGAACCTGTGACTTATTCAGATCTGAGCTAGTTTTGTGTGTAATAGGTGGAGATAGTACTGAGTACTTGTGAGGAGTATTGTAATATGTATTGTTACATGTTCTCAATCAATATAATATACAGATAGTTGGGGGTTTTCAGCTGTAAGCTTTCCCCGGGTTACATACTGTGTTAATGTGCGCATGCGATTGATGTTTCATTGTTTTTAATGCTGCTAAATTGATGATCAACGTAGAGGAGCTTATGTATTATGCATGTATTCCGCAATAGTGTATAATCAGGATAATCTCTGTGAATAAGTGTCATATTATTCAAAATTTCTACACCAGCTGCAATAACTGATGCGATGCTACAAATTGTTGAATGATAAGGGAGGGATGAATACTAGAAATCATCTGAAACCAAGAAGCTATGGGATCCATATACTCTTGGGAATTTAATTCATGGGAAACATTTGGTACATCATGTAAATCCTCGAATTTTCTTTGTTCATCCTCTAAAGTGCAGGATGGATCAGGTTGGTGTTCTTCAATCTCTGCTTCTGATGGATTCTCCTCATCAAGCATGATCCATAGCTTTTCGGTATCCCTAGGAAGATATTCTGGTTCTTCATGGTTCTCTTGTTCCAGGGGAGTATATCAATTTCTAATTGATGCCAAGATGTGTTCTTTTTGTGAAGCAGAGACCCCAGCTTTTGCCAGAATTTGAGATAGTTCTTTGAATGACATCACACTTCCTGGCATTTTCCTGCTAGATGGAAAGTCTTGTCAACACTTGGACTGAGAGTGGGGAGTTCTTTTAGCACCTGAAAAACACAAAAGATAAATTGCAGTAAAAAGAACAAACCAAAATTGTAAACTAAGGAAATCACACTTGTGGAAATTAAATAACCTTTCTTGCAAAAAAAAAAAAAGTAACACACTTTGCAGTAAAAGAAATTGATCATAAAAACCCACAAGGCTTTGGATTGATGGTGAATGGGTGCACTGTTAAGGTACTCCTTGCGATAGGTCACTAGTTCAAATTCCTTATGGGTGCTTACCTACCAAAAAAAAAAATGGTGAAACCCATTTAAGAAGTGATGCAGGAGGAATGACAGACAATCGGAAGCCGGGGAAGGTGGTGAGGGAAGGAATAGTCTGGCAGAGAGACGCGAAACAAAGACTCAGGCGTCGTCAAAGTGTTATGGCGGAGGGAGGAAGAAGGGGAAGACAGGAGAAGGAGGGAGAAGGGAAGACCACCTGGAGGGAGCAGGAACAGATTACGGTGGCGACTGATAGCTCTGGAGAGAAGGAAATGGAGATAGGGAAGGAGGAATGCAGGGCGAGGGTGACTTTCAAAGTTGGGCAGAGCAGCAGAAACAACAACAGAGGCAGGCCGGGTAAAAGAGGTAAAGGAAGGAGACGCAGGGGACGAGGAAGAACGAGGCAGGATGAACATGGCGAAATGGAGACTCCAGCACCAGATCAGCAGAAGAGAGGGCGACGTTCTATCAGGCAGGCAGCTCAGGCAGCGGAGACAGCCTACAGCAAAGGAACAAATGAAGACATAAGGAGGATAATTGATGCATTGGAGAACAGAGTGTTGGAAGAACCCTCAGATCCTGAAATGGAGGAGTGGAATACCCTGCTGCCGGACCCTGGGAACACGAGAGGGAGATTAACGCTGTACAAGCAAGCATTACATATGTACTGGGTGATGAAGCATCTGCTTGCCAGAGCCATGGAGCAAGTTGCAGTTGAGATGACAGAGATAGCCCAAGGGGTGCCGGATATGAAGAAAGAGATGGCCAGTCTGCAGTTCATGACTCGGAAACAGGACATCAAAATAGAGGAAATTCGAGGTATGCTGAAGGACCTGACAAAGGCAAAGCGAGATGAGGAGACTAAGCAAGAAATTATGGTAGATTGAAGTGTCTGCCCAGTTACTCTTTTTGAATTTTGCTTGCTGTTATAAGCTGTAGTGAACCAATGTGCATGGTAGTTTGTCAGGTTTTTGAATCTAGACAGCTAGGGACAAATTGCAGATAGAATACTGTCATGATTTTTGATAGGCTATGTTTTTACGTTGGATAAGTAAACTTCTTCAGACAATATTTTTGAGGGACCAACAGACCCGGTTTCCCTACGGGGCGGGTTGAGGTCGCCTTTGCTTGTATAGTTTAAATTCATTGTATATAATAGAAAAGGAAACGCCATAGCTTACCAAAAAAAAAAGAAATTGTTCATAAAAACTCAATTGCAATAAATCAAGCATCACACTTTGTAGAAAGAAAAATTACTCATAAAAACTAAATTGCAGTAAAAGAAACAAATCAGCCATCACACTTTGCAGTAAAGGAAATCACTCATTTGTAGGAAGGAAAACCTGGCTTGTGAGCTCTCTGGGAATGTCATCGAGTATGCTTCAACAAGCAAGGGGAATATTGTTAATCTAGAAATTAAATTGCGAAGGAAAGGGAAAAGCATGAAAAATTGTTGAGGCCTTATCCTACAGCGCCTCCCCAACAACGGCGCCAAAATGTCGGGTGGTATAAATGCAAGATTTACACCAACATTTAATTTTTCAATACGGGTAAGTAAAATTAGAGGAGTAGCACAATATATGCCAGAATACGACCTAAGGGATTTGTTAAATAAAAACCAAGCTCTTGCAAGAAATTCAAAAGGAGAATCTTTCAGGAAAAATAAACAAGACTCTTCAAAGCAAAGTAAATACACTCTAGGTATCTACACTGGCTCCTCTTCTGGGTTGAGTTGACTCCTGCAGTAAGTCTTGCTAGTTGTCTAGGGGACAAAGGAATGTAGGCCCCATTCAAAAGAATGTGATTCAAGAAATAAGGAATGCAAAACCTCTTAAAAATTACTACTATGTTGCAAATATGAAACTAGAAATCACACGTCAACTTCATTCCAACTAATCTAATGAAATAATCGAATGCTTTAAAAGTAATGAAGATAATAGTGCACTACCTCTCTTAAAGAAAATTCAATACTTTAGTTGTAAGAGAAATATGCAATAAGAACCAATATATAATTCGTGTTATTTACCTTGATCTTAGCAAATACTTCCTCATAATATATGCAACATTTAATTATAATAAAGAATTCTGTGAGCATTTTGTCAACAAGATTAACAATCTTACCTTATGCGGATGCGGACATCTACTTGCAAAAGTGCAGGAATAAAAGTTTTTCTGCAAAAGTCCAAGAATCTGTCTCATATAATATTCAAAGGAAATCATGAATACATGTTAAGTAAGTTAGCCATAATTCTTTCTTAGCGATTCTTTCACCATTGTGTCCTAGAAATAGACTTTTTTATGCAGCAATGAGATCAGGGCAAATAATTGTAACAATAAATAAGAGATGTAGCTAAAACATGAACCATTTACTTTAGTTTAGCCTTCATGAAAGTACATCCAAAAGCATTGATAATAAACTTAAATAACGAGAGAAACAAAATAAAGCTTATGGAATGAAATTGAAGATTAAATGACTGAAAAAAAAAGGAACTATGAAATGAAATTGTGAAATTAACTAAGATCACACTCACACCAAGAAAATTAAAATAGAGCAAAAGAAAGTTAAGAGGTTTGGGGCAATGGACTGGCTGTTGGGCCCAACCATCCAGCTCATTTCCCTTGCAGCGATTAAGTCACAATATTTAGAACAATATGGAGAAACAAAATTACTCAGAAGTGATTTCCAAATAAACTCATTTCAAAGTAGAAACCAAAATTCAGAATTTAATGCCAAAGAAATTCATTTCAGAAGTCTTGTTACAAATTCATAAAACAATGTTGCGCTGGTTCTAGTGGTCTCCTCAAGGGATCATCCCACTAGTGTGCAACTCCTCCCTTCCTGCATAGCAAGATCGATTCCCTCCTCCTGCAAAAAAATATGATTTACATAATACAATCTGCCATATACAAAAACCAACCTTCACACCTACGTGACTCCTTCCTTTTATAATGTTCTTTCATGATAATTTTGGCTCTATTCCTTAGAAAACAACATGGGGATTGAATCCCAACTGATATTCATCAATAGAATATTAGTACAACCATTTACCCATTGAAGGAATGAATATCTGGCACGAATTTCCCAAATCTGGTCGTTTTCTACAATTCTGGAAAAAATCGATTCTTTTAACAAAATGCTTCCAAAGAACTCTGGGTATCTCCTTAACCATTACAAATTTCAGAAAACTCTTTGGAGGAAATATACTGTTATATTTTCAAAAATAACCTCTCTCACAATTTTTGTGTTCAGATCCATTTCCGCAGAAATCGTGCCCGAAAATGACTGTTTGAAATTTGAGATGCTTAGATTTTGGAAAAACAATATTATTTTAGAAGACTGCCTCAAAGACCGTTATGTAACTTTTATAACATTAATAATTTTAGAAATCTATTTGAGGCTTTGTCAATTTTATATACTAGGACCAAAACCCATGTTCTAGAATTTCTTCATTCGCTTTCACCTCCAGGGGAAACGAGGCGGAAGTTGACAGTTTGGAAACCACTACGAATTTGGGGCTAAGGCATTAATTATTGCCTAAACATAAATGTGTACGACCTGGGTGTATATTAGATTATGTGGAAGTGTTCAAAAAAATTTTTGAACAAAAACCTATTTCACATTTCCCTTGAGACGTGTCCATGTATGAAAGCCCCTAATTAGTGTAGGCATTTTGGTGCAGGCACAAGTGGTATAGGAACTGCTAATATAGGAATGTTAGCACCTGCCACAAAAGATCTTGACATTAATGAAATTTTCACATTAAATTAGCAAAACAAGAAGAGTTCATAGATCAACAATAGTCAACTCTAAATGCCTCTAGATAATAACTTAATAATGTGCAAAACGAATAATAATGATTATAGACACTTAGTATAGGTATAAAATTATTTAGTTAAATCATGAAAAGTTGGCCAAAATGGAGGATCAACAATATCCTTTTCCCTTGGTGAATTGGTAAAGAATAATCAATATAGATCTCAAATTTTAAAGGCACTTAGATTAGACAAATCCTCTGATACAGTTAATATAGACGATGATCATCCAACTATTATTTTTGGACAAAATATTCATGACAGAGGGCAAGATGGGGATGTTCCTCCTTTCTATGTCAGTTCAAATGTGCATGAGAAAATACTTCATAATGTTATGCTGGACTCTGGAGCGTCACGCAATATAATGCCAAAAGTGATCATGGAGAGGTTAGGCTTAGATATTACAAGACCATACAAGGACTCCTATTCACTTAATTCCAACAAAGTGAAGTCTCTGAGATTAATCAAAGACATAGCAGTGTCTTTAACCCAAATTCTTTTAAAATGTATGGTGATGGATATCGTGGTAGTGGATATACCTCCCGTGTATGGCATGCTTTTGTCTAGATCCTGGATGGCGAAATTGCATGGAGCATTGCAAACAAACATGTCCTACATCAAAGTTTCAGTTTTTGGAGGTCAATCAAGGAGGTTCTATAGGGAACTGCTCATGCAATATATGATCAGTAGTAAGTATAAAGCTGTGAATAATCAAGTATACATTGTTCATTCTGATTTGGACTTGTTAACACCCAGGTTGTTCCCTTTGACTCCCAAGGGAATACGGCCGGGGTAACCACTAACCAATCTTTGGATTACAACTTCTAGCCAAACTGTAATCAGAGAGGGCTCTCTCTTTAAGGTTTGTCTCTGTTTTGTGGAGATTTTAGGCTAGGTATGAATTCAGGGTCTGGTTTTGTGTTTTGGTTGAGGGATGTCTTCCGTACATAAGGTGGAAATTTTCAGATAGTTCTAGTCCATTGGGCAATGGATTCTGTGGCTACAGGTTGTCTAAGGGATTGAGTTGAATTGCTGAAACTGCAGGGCCATTCAAATACATCATGAAACATAATTTAAATTGTGATTATGAAGTGTGTTTAACCAGTGAAAAGCAATTAAGAATTCTCCACTAAGCTGGGGTGTAAGAAAGAGATATATTGCACAGGAGCATACTTGAATTCCTAAAACAACAATCACTGTGAAAGATATAGTTTGGAGGTGCAGCAGTTAAGAATTACACCTTATGACTATAACTGAAGAAAAACATTTATAACAACATGGATTGAGTTCAGGGTATTCTGTGAATAAATCCTGGAACTATTCTTTTTCTTTGCCATTAACTTATGAAACACAGAAACATGTATGAGCTATGAAAAGATAACAAAACACATAACGAAGAGTTTTTAAGGAGAATCTTATTGTGCCATGAAGTAAGCAGGAATCCTGTATCTTTTAGCAAAACACTAGAATGACTCAGACAACGCAGAGCTTTGGAAATTCCATCAGCCTTTGTATTAATACTCTGAAAATTTACAGCATAAGGAACTCTAGAAGAGAAATCAACAACAACCCCTGCAAACTTATGCGAGGGGGGTATATATACAAACGGTCATACAAAATATCTGAGGCGTTGAGTCATCTGAGAAATAAATATGTTCACCAACTTGTACAGAACAACAGATAAGAAGTTATTACAGCTTTCAATACAACCTAAATGCTCTTCAATTCTGTCAGAAGACTTTTTGACCTTTGGAGGCCACTGAGTCGGTTGAATGTTCTGTTATAAATGCTGGATGACATGTCTTTGTAGCTCTGTCCTTCTGTATCTTTTCGGCCCTGTCACTTGTGACTGTCAGCGCTGCTTTAGTGGCCGAATAGTTTTGCTGAGTTGGCTCAACCCATTCTTCTCCATGCATGCTGATTTTATCAAAATTTTCCTGTGCATGATAATTTATGTATTTAAAAAAGAAAAACTTGAATATAGGCTCTGGTTTACAGTATTGTTTGTATCATTTTGGTCCATAATTCCTGTGCGGGCAATTGATGTCTTAGGATTGCCTCTAGAGTCTCATCTGCCTCTGTGTATTTGTAGAAATTTGGAGGCACTTCAAACAAATGTTGGATCTCATTCATGATGAAAAATAGGTTCTCAATCCTGTTGTAGAGACTCTGCCCTGATGCTGGCCCTGATTCTTCTGAAGTGCTGGGTCTTTCTATAATCTGATTTGTAGCAAATGCGTTGACCCTTTTGGCATAATGTTCATGGGAAAGTAGTCTTCCTGCGCTGTTCAGTAAGCTAGGAAGACCTATGTTTTGCAATGCCACAAATTTGTCCGTGAACTTATTCACCTCTGTCTGCATATCCTGGCTTCTTCTTTCCAGTGTTTGCACCAGGTTTCTTAGTGTGAGGACCCTCTTTATCAGCTGGATGGTTTCAGTTCTACTGGAGATTCCCATTGCTGCCAGCTGAGCACTTGTTCTGTTATTAAGCACATTAATCATTCTGTTGGCAACCTCAGGCATATTACCTAGAGATGCCCTTGATCTCTGGATTTCTCTGTGTGCTTTTCCTATGAGCTCTATTTGCTCATGAATGGCCTCAATGTATTGCCATTGATCAGTCATTGATTGGCCAATGTTGGCCCATAAAACTGTCTTAAGCTCAGCTATCACTTTGTCAAGTGTGAGCTCCTTCTCCAGCTCCTTCATCTTATCCTTAAGGGCCTTTATTTCCCTTCCTTTTTCGGCTACAGTCTGCTTGGGTTTATCATATCTTTCATTGAGCTTGGCTAGACTCTCCCTGGCCTCATTTAGCTCTGCCATTTGGGCTGCCAGGGCTTGGATTTCATTCTTGAGCTTCTGCATATCCAGGCTTGGAGCCTGCTCTGTTGTTGGTGCAGTTGCTGATGTAGATGGTGCTATCTGTTCAGTAGGAGGAGCCGTAGTCTGAGGAGGTTCCTCCAGGTTAATTATTTCTGGAGGAGGCTGAGATGTTTGTCCTCCTTCTTTTTGTTGTAATGCTGCCTGCAGTGCAGCCTGTGCAGCCTCTGATTCTCCCAATTTCTCTTGTGTTTGGATCAGCTGCTTGTATAGGGACACTAGCATAGCTGCTGCATCTTGGTCATGTCTCAGCTAGGCAACTTCTCCAATTTGTGGGTGAATGGTTGCTGGGACTTTTACCATTTTCCTTAGCATTGCCATATCTGCATCTCTCAACTTCAATAATGCTTGTACAGCCTTGATGTCCTTGGGATCATGCCCAAGTTCTATGATTATCTCCTCTTAGGCTTTGATTCTGTTGTCCTTTGCTTGAGAGGATGCTCTCTCCAACTCAAGTTGGGCAGCTGTATTATTTAGGCTATTTTCTAGCCTGTAGTTCTCCAATGTCTTATCTGCCAAGGAGGCATACACCATCTCACCCATTTGCTTATGTAATTCGATTTTATCCATTGGGTGGATGTCCTTGGCAAGGACCTCAAGGTTGGTTCTTATGTAATCTGCAGCTGACTGTGGCTGCAACACGACTGGCATAAAGTGGCTCATGATCATCTTGCCCTCCTGGACATCATATGCAGATATTAGTCTTTGCTGGTTAGTGGGATCCATTTTCAACAAATGATTGTATAGTTGTATTCTTATGGGCTCATTCCTCTTCTTTATATCAATGAACTGCTGCTTGATGCCCACCTCACCTCCTCTTTGCTGGCTTGAGGAGCTGACTTCTCCTCCCACTGTCCTCTCTTGTTCCTGCTGGAAGGAACTTGCAGATGCCTCCATGCTAGGTGGGACCATGCCCAAATATTGCCCTATTGGCATTTCTTCCTCAGAAAGGGGATTCATTCTGTGTCTTTTCTCCCCATGAGTTGTTGATGTTGTGAGGGGAGTCTCTCTGTCCCTCTTTCTTCTTATGTCTTCTTTTTGTGGGGTTTGGAGGACTGAGGCCTCCACTGTCGTCTCCTGCCTAGGAGGCAGAGTGTCGTGAGCTTGCTGCCTGGTGGATTTTGGGGCCTGTGATGTTTGCTCTTGTTGCATTGGCTGTTCTTTTTCTTGCTGCCCCCCTTGTTGCTGTTGTTCATGTGGTTGTTGCTGCACTTCCTGCTGCTGTACCTGTTCATGAGGTGGCTGCTCTGGCTCCATCTCTTTCTCTTTGCCTTTCCTAGAGATTTGATCAGTAGCTTTGGCTGCTTGCTGATGTGCTGTGGAGGATGAGGCAGCTGCTCCCACTTGAGTGCCTGGAAGAGCAAATACCTGTGCACAAAGCTCTAAGTCAGCCATCTTTTGAAGATTTTTAACTGCTATTTGATTTAATTCTTCTTGTGTGACAGCTTCCTCTAAGGTGCCTCTCCTCCACTTTATTTGATTTGCATATTTTTCTATATGAGGCAACCTTACATGGTCATAACTGGCTAGCCTATACTTGACCCTTCTTAAAGTTATGAAGTGATTGGGGTCATAAGGTTTCCAAATGAAACTGGTCTGTAGGCCAAGGGATTCTAGCATTCTGTCTGCTTCTTGCCAACCTTCCTCCCTTTTGTTGTAAATGAAGTGGCCTAATTGGTTTCTTACTTTGAGCTGTGCCTTCTTGCCTTTGCCTGAAAAATGTAGCACATCAGCATTCCCAAACTGTCTGAAGTATTCAAGGGCAAACAATCTCATGGGCACATATTTAGGCAGTCTGTAAGGGGGCAACTCACACCCATATATTCTGATGACTGTGTGGTTTTGGTAATAGTACCAATCCCCAATGCTGTAGACCTTGGAAAGCTGAAGAATCCTATGCATTTCATCACTTAGTCTAGGAGGAGGTGAGCTCATAAGCAGAGACATGGCTGGGTGGATGAATAGGTCTATAAACTCACAATAAGTATATGGAGAACAGGATCTGCAATGGATAGCAGAGGACCAATAAACTACTGACCTTGGATTACCTTGTGCATCCACTCTCTTCATAGCAAAGTGAAATTTCTCATGTTGATAATACAAAATTAAGTGGTAGATGTAAGAGGTGTATCTGAACACCCTTTCTCTTGCCAAGTTCATTAATTGCTCATGTATTTTGTCAGATATGTAGGTGGCATAGTCATAGCAGATTGGAGACTTGCCAGGGGAAAACATGAGCATCATCACTAGCACAGTTTCATCAACAAATTCAATTGAATTATAGCCCAGAATGGGACTGATCATGTCTACAAGGTCCCTGCCCAATTGGTTGAGGTAAACATGAGAAATGGGAGGGTACTTCACAGTGTCAGAGTCAATGTACAATTGATTCAGTTTGGTGACATGAGCATCTGTCAATTCAGCTCCTTGCTTTATCAGATCAGCCAGTGATAAAGGGACTAATTTCTTCTTAGTTTTGAAGTGCAGCATCTCTCTGATGGCTTCAGGGGTGACATAGAAAACAACTGAGCCTGAAGGGTCAATCACAGCCCTCTGAGTGGTGTCGTAGCATTCAGCACATAGGTGGATTAGGTCAGGAAAATGGTTGACCTAAGGGAGCTTGAAGAGAGGGAGGAAAGAATCCCAAATGCCCAATACATCTGTTCCAGTCTCATGTTTAATCTTCAATTCGTTTAACAAGTGGATGTGGTACTTGCTGTGCATTAGCATTTCTTCTGATATCTGATAATCCAGGTCTGCTAATGGTTTCCATTCCAATTCTCTCTGAGGGGCATTTAATGGAGCAATGTTCAAGGCTACAGGAGCTACTGGTGCATCCATGGTTACTTTAGGCTTCTGTTTGTATGCACTGGTGTTACTATGCAGAGCAACACAGAGGAGTATTTTTGCAATATAAAGGTGAATTGCAAGGAAGAGAGGGTAAATTGTAACAGCAGCAATTGGAATACTGCACAGAGGACTACTAGAGCAAATGCTCGGCCTTAAAACTCTCTTCAGGGTGAATTGGTGCGACTTGGGTTCTTAGTTCACGAATGCGCGAACTAACTGTATGTTTTTGTGAGCATTTGGCTAAACAAGGCTCTGCAGGTGAATTTCGACTTTGTAATTGAAAATGGAGGCTAGCCACAGGGGATTTGCTGGTAAATTATGAGCTTTCCCACTCTGTTAACTTTGCTTCAGACAATTATGGACACAACCGAGCGCAGGGGAGGTAAATTTGATAAATACCTGGTGAATTGCTTGGCAAAGTTTGCAAATGCAGGTGGGATGGAAGCGCCGACAGTCTCCTGGTTGATTTCAACTGGTCGACGATGGATTTGGACGTAAAACGCATGCAGGGGGAGTAACAGTCTTTTTCGCAAAAGTAACGAAAAACATGAATTTTGGCCAAAATATAGACTTTTGGGTTTTTTGGCGCCTTTTTTGGATGACATCATGCTGACGTCATCAGGTGGGGTCAAGGTTGGATGATGTCAGCATGACGTCATCAGGGACGTGGCGGCTTGAGGGTGGTCCACGGGGATGATGAGGTGGTGGTCAGGTCAGAGCAGTGGCGGACAGGGGCGCTGACGCGGTGGTGAGGTAGCAGTGACGTTGGGAAGGCAGGTTCACGGAAACCAGAAACGGTAAGCGGTTCAATATCGTACCGCTCTCTATACGGAAGTGGAATTGTCAGAGGGTGCTTCGATACGATTTGGGGGTGACGCGTGGCAGAGGCCTGACGTCACCCTCTGACAAATTTCGGAAGGTAACTTTCGGACGTCGGGCCCGTTCCGAAATGCATGAGAGCCGTCGGATGAAAAGGGCCAGATCCGACGGTCGACGGATCGTTAATGTGCCAGGTCAATACGGAAGGGGGCGGGAATAAAATAATATTTTTCTTTGGAGGATGCACCTGGCGAGGACTTTAGGACTTTCGGCAATTTGTATGGTTTTCAATGTATTTTTAATGCAAATGCGCTTTTGCGCCAAACTTTGGATAAAGCCGAAATGTGGGTTTTTCATGTATTTTTGCAAATGAGCGGGTTAGGGGTGAAAATGGGTTTATTTACAAGGTTCTTTAGCAAATGAAGGGGTTAATGGTTTAGATAACTTCTGAAGGGGGAAAAGGGGTAGGGTTTGGGTTCTTAAACTGACCAGATGTCAATTTAATCCCTGACTGTGAACATATGGCTATAATGCCAGGGGGAAGGGATATTTATAGAATGCTTGGGGTTTATACACCATAGTGTTTATAATAATAGGGAAAGGACAACATAGGGGATTTAGATACTAAGAAGTTAGGGGTTAATATGAATGGAAGAGATGAATGAGGGGTGATATCACTAAGTTTATGTGAAAACAACTTAGCTTAGGGAGTAGATCAAAATGAAAAGAATTTTAGACAAGAAATGTGGCTTTTAAAGGAATAATAACCAACATAAAACCTTAAATTCTTTCATGAACACAACTGATGAAGGGATGTTAGTAATGAATGTGAAAGGAGAGAAAAGGGAGTTAGTCATGCTCCTTTGCTTTGCTGCAACATGATGGAGAAGAGGAGCTTCTCTATGCACTGTTGTTGCTTTATGCTAGACGAGCAAGATTCAGTTGAAATGAGTGACATTTCTGCAACCCCATCTACCTACCCATCTACTTGCCTAACATTTTTTGTTTCTTCATGGAGGGTGCACTTAGACTTGCAGAACCTTATGTTCCTTTTCTTTTCTTTTGGCTTTTTCTTTTGACTTTCTATCTACGGCTACCCTTATTGCTTCCAAGGTCCCAGATTAAGCAGTTGGGAACCTTACTTTCTCTACCTAGCTACTGGTCTGCCAAGATTACACAGTTTGGACAGACTTCTTTCTCTATTCTACAACAAAAAATTGAAACATGGCATGATCCAGATTAGGCTTTTGGACCATCCATCCAAAATTGAGTCAACATCATGCTTTTGTACACACCTTGTCTTCTTATGGAAATATGGGATCTTTGAATCACCAAAGCAGAGCATATTTGGAACTTTTATTTGCCAATCATGAAATATGAAACCTATTGGTATAGGTAGCTAACAGTGGCTCCACATGGGGATGGTTTTTCCATTTGAAAGACCAAGAACAGCAGGTCAGAATGCCTTGGTCCATGAGTTCTCTTACCAAACTTGGAGTATTCCTCTTTGAAATCTCAAAATTGTGCTCTTCCCCTCTTGGTGCATCTCTGAACTTATTTGTCTTTTGCTGACAACTAACAAAACTGGAGAAACTGCATTTTTACATGTTAACAGAAAGTAATATATACACTTGAATATGTACAAGGGAAACTTAGGCTGCAGTTATGGATAGTAGTCAAAATAGTGCTCCAACATCCTGCCATTTACAGGACCTTCATCCAAATCAGCTTCATCAAGACTTTTAAGGAAATAGGTATTATTTCCTTGCACTGCTTGAACAACAAATCGTCCTCTCCAAAGGGAATCAAATTTTCCATGTTTTCCTTTATCTTCCCTTCTTGAATCCCACTTGAGGACTTTATCACCTATGTTGAAATCTTCAGCCTTAGTCCTTCTGTCAAAGGCTTTCTTTAACTTTTCTTGTAAAACTTGAACTCTGTGATAGACTTGGTCTCTAGTTTGTTGCAAACATATAATTTGATTTACCCTTCTTTGCACATCATTTGCTTCAGCCTGGCTTTCTTGAAGAAGTTTCATGACAGGGATCCCTAGTGATGAAGGGAATTTGGCTTCTAATCCATAAACCAACTCATATGGGCTGATCCCAATTGATCTTTTGGTTGTTAGTCTATCTGCCCATAGGGCATTGACAAGCTTTTTATGCCAATTCTTCTTATTTTCTTCCAACACCTTCTTTATGATGTTCACAAGGCTTTTATTTGATGATTCAGCAAGGCCATTTCCTTGGGGATAGTATGCAGTAGAATGGCCCAGGGTAATGTGAAATTTGTGGCAGAAATTCACCATCTTCTTAGATCTGAAGGCAGCAGCATTGTCTGTTATTATCTTATCAGGACAGCCAAATCTAGAAAGAATATTGGTCTCAAGGAACTGAATGATAATGGAATCATTTGCTTGTCTGCATGGAACAGCTTCAATCCATTTAGTAAAGTAGTCTGTAGCTGTTAGAATCCATCTATGTTGGCCTGAAGATGAGGGGTGAATTTCCCCAATGAAATCCAAGCCCCATTGTTGAAAAGGTCTCTCTGTTGCAATAGGCCTCAAAGGAAGTGGCAGTAACTTTCTCTTTCCCTCAAACACTTGAAATTTATGACATGAGGTGGTAAATTTCTTGACATCAGAGAAAATAGTGGGCCAATAGTAACCAGCCCTCAGTATCTTATCCACAGTGGACTTCCAATACAAGTGTCCACCACAGTCACCTGCATGAAATTCTTTAGTGACATTGTTAGTCTCATTCTCAATCAGGCAGTTTGACAATATACCCTCATGGTTTTTCCAAAGAAAATTGCCATCCATAACACAAAATCTTGAAGCTTTCATTTTTAGGAACCTACATTTAGTTCTGGACAATCCTGGGGGAGCACACAGGTTTTGTAACACATAACAGATATCAGAATACCAAGGGGATTGTTCGAAGGCTACATTGATCTTCGGAGTCACCAGCTCCGGTTCATTGTCCAGCTGGTTTATGTCTAAGGCTTGGAAGTTTGCTTCTGTCATTAGTTTGGCCAAACCTTGCCCTTTTACTAGTTTTGTAGGTTTTATTTCAATATCAAATTCCAAAATGTTGGCAATCCATTTTCCTCTTCTGCCTTCTAAGTTTTCTTGAGTGAGTATGTCTTTCACAATGGGACTTGGCACATAAGCTATAACATGGGAATAAAGGATGTAAATCCTGAAGTCTTTAATGGCCTTGACCAAAGCATAAGCTTGTTTTTCCATGATCTGATATTTCAGAGGTGCATCTCTAAGAGCTCTACTAAAGAAAGCAATGGGTTTCTCATTTCCTTGGTCATCTTTCTGTAATAGAACAGCAGCAATGGTATGCTGGGAGGCAAAAGAAAAAATGATAAATTCTCTATCAAATTGGGGATTTGTTAAGACTGGGGTTTGTGTAAGGGCCAATTTTATACCTTCAAAGGCTTGATTTGCTTCTACTGTCCATTTCACTTTTGAATCCTTCTTTAGCATGTTGTTCAATAATCTGATCAGTTCTGCTAAGTTTGGGATAAACCTTCTTAAGAAATTGATCTTCCCTAAGAAAGCTTGCAATTCTTTGATGTTTCTTGGGTGGGGCATTTGTAAGATAGCTTGTATCCTATCTGGGTCAATTCTTACGCCATCCTTTGAAATGAGATGTCCTAAGAGCTTACCTTCTTCCAAACCAAATAGAGACTTCTTGGGATTCAAGGAAATTCCATATTTCCTACATGTTAAGAAGATCTGCCTTAAATGCTTCAAGTGTTCTTGGTCAGATTTTGAGAAAGGTGTGAGGTCATCCAAATAAATGACAAAAAAGTCATGAATCTCTTTGGCAAAAGCAATATCCATTGCCCTTTGAAATGTTGCCCCTGCATTTTTCAATCCAAAAGGCATTTTTACATATTTGAAAGTTCCCCATGGGGTTGTGAATGCAGTTTTGTCTTGATCATCAGGGTGCACTAGGATTTGATTAAAGCCTGAGAATCCATCAAGTAATGAGATCCTTGAGGCCCCTACCACTCTTTGGAGAATGTGATCCATCTTAGGTAAGGGATAGTTGTCTTTGAGGGACACTTGGTTTAGATTTCTAAGATCAACACAAAGTCTTATCTCACCAGTTTTCTTTCTTGTAGGTACCAAATTAGAAATCCAATCAGAAAACCTGATGGGTGCTATGATGCCAGCTTTAAACATTTTTTTCAGTTCTTTTTCGATTGAAGGGAGAAGCATGGGATTGATCCTTCTCAATTTCTACTTGAATGGCTTTTGATTAGGCTTGAGAGGGATGGTATGCTGGATAACAGAGGTGTCATAGGATTTTAAATCCTCATAACCCCATGCAAAGACATCTTGAAACTCTTTCAAGAGGTCAATGTATTTAGGTTTTTGATCAGGAGGTAAGGATGCTGATAATTTTATTATTTTGGGCTTCTCAATAGTTCCAATGTTGCATTCCTCAATGGCAGCATTAAGGGGCTGCATTTTTGGTTTTCTAGGGATATCATTTGTGTCAAAGATGTCCTCTAATGGAGTTAGGCCTGTTGGAAGAAAATTGTCTTTCAACTCTATGATCTTAGCCTCTGTAGTAGCTATTTCTTCATAACTGGTTTGTTGAATTTCTTGTATGTTGTTTTTGTTAAAAATTGTTGGATGTAGGATTTGGTGAGTTGTCTTAGGTGATATTGGCTTGTTATTCTGTTCATTCTGTATTTGTGATTGACTTGCTCCCTCAGTGTCAATGTTTAATCCTACAAATTCTTGTTGCAAGGTCAAGAAATTATTTATTTGTGTGTCATCTTCAAATACTTGCCAATATTTAACATTGTTTGGAACAAAAGGTCTGTGTTTTACCTCAGCTGTAAAGCAATGGCTAGGTTCAAAGGGTAGTTTATAGGTGCTTGCAAATGTGGCCAAACTATGGGCGTGCAGGTTATGGGTTCTAGGAATTTTGGTGATTTGAAATTCAGTGAAGGAGTTTAGTATTTCAGCAGCAGCAGATCTATAAGATCTCAGTCTTTTGTCATTGGTGACAAAATTGCCCTTTACTTGTTGGACAACTAGGTCTGAATCTCCTAGTATTGAAACTTTTATGGCTTGAAAGGATTTTACTAGTCTGAGGCCTAGTAAGAGAGCTTCATATTCTGCCATATTGTTGGTGCACTTGAAGTTTAACCTATAGGCTTGGCCTTCTGCATGACTGTTTTGTTTATTATGTATCCAAACTCCAGCTCCTGCCCCTAATTTGTTGACTGACCCATCAAATTCAAGGAACCATAGGACTTCTTGTTCTAGGGGAGACTTAATAACTTCTCTGTGATCTGGGATTGTGAGTTGAAGTTCTGGTTTTTCATTTAGTTTGTCTTTTAGGACAGTCTCATCACTTGATTGGATCAACTTTATTTCTAGAGCAGCAGCTTGTTCATTAATGTCCTGATCTTGTTTGAGTGTCTTGGTTTCATCATCATTTGTAAGACCTGAATTATCATTGAAGAGAATATACGAATCTATATCAGAATGGATAGCATATATGGGAAAGTTTTGAGGTTTTTCTTCACTACTGACCATGTATTTCATAAGTGACTCTCTATATAACCTCTTGGGTTGACCAAAGACTGATATGGTTGCATACGACATGTCTAATTGTAGGGAACCTTGGAGTTTAGCCCCCCATGATCTTGATAACAACATCCCATATTTGGGTGGGATATCAGCAACTACAACGTCCATTAGAATTGTTTTATTTGGGTACTGAACTAGGGACACACATAAGTCTTTTATTAAGCCTAAACACTTAACTTGGCTGGAGTCAAATGAGAATAGGTCCTTATATGGTCTTGTAATATCTAGGTTCAGTCTTTCCATGACTGATTTAGGCATCAAGTTGTGAGAGGCACCTGAGTCAAACATTGCATTGTGTAGTGTCTTATCATGAACATGCAGGCTGACATAGAAAGGTAAGACCCCTGTAACTGTTGTCTTTCCATCAACCTCTGGACCGAAAAGCAATTCTGGGGTGTCATCCAACACATTGACATTATCTTTATTACGAGTAATTTGAAGGGACTTCTTGATTTGTTGTCTATAAATGTCATGCTTGGCTAGTTCTGAAAGAGGAATAGCTACCTTCAATTTGCCAATTTCAGCTTCTAAGTCAAAGGGTCTTTCAGATAGGGTCTTGGTATTTTGGTTAATAGCCCTTTCCTTTTCAATGGAATCCTTGATGCCCTCCTCTTGATTCTCTTTTTGATCTTGAGGCTTATCCCTCTTACTTGTCTTTTGAGAAATGTTGCTTGGGTTGTGTTGGAAGGGTGTTGTATCTACTGGTTGTTGTTTTGAGGGGGGTGTTTCAGTTATTTCCTCAACTGTTACCTCGTCTGTAATTGGACCAGTTTTGTCACTTGGTTCTGTGACAATAGCTTCCTTAGGCTGTGGAGTGTCCTTTGTCTTGTCAGGCTGTGTCACATTTATAGTTCTGCTTCTTAGCTTGTATTGCTTATGAACTTCATAAACAGCCGTGTCATATCCTTGTTTAAAGTAAAATGACTCACCTGACCTGGTTTGGAATTGCTGAATGTCATCATCCTTATGATCTTCATGACTCAGAAAAACTTGCTGCTCATCATTCAGGCCCATCAGGTTAATGTGGGTGTCATCTGTTTTCTCATTCGAAGTGGATGCCTCAGTATAGTTTTCCTGGAAGGGAGGTCTTATGTCTGGATCAGAACCGGCCTTGCCCACGTTTGGGTTTTGATTTCTCCTAAAATTGGGATTTCTGACAGGGTTATTTTGTGGTGCTTCCCATGATGAATTTCTCTCAACTGATTCTACTCTATCCCCCAATCTCTTCATACCAGTGAGTACTACATCCAGTTTTTGATCAAAGGCCGAGGGTTCTTCTTTGAAGGTGGTTCTCTTTTCCAATCTTGCCCTGTTTCTTTTGGCAATCAGGTTAGCTTCTACTGTGACAGCAACCTTTTGGGCATCTTCAAGGGTTTCAGGGGCTCTTTCCTTCAACTTATATGCCATATCAGGGTCAAAACCATCAGGAAATTTGTACAAGGCTAAATCAGGAGGAGGTCTTAAATTCTGTGGTATTGCGTTATATACATTATTGAATCTTACACAATATTCCAAAACGGTCTCTTGAGGGCCTCGTTTGATTGTGTCATATTCACCAAGTATGTGCAGGGGATCTTTCTTTTTCTCCCATCTGTTAGTAAAGGCTTGATAGAGCTCATCAGGGATTGTGATGGTATTTACGGCCAGTGATCTAAACCAAGTTCTTACATCCCCTGTCAGGCTCTGAACAAAGATTCTCATTCTCACACTGTCATCATCTATTTCATAGTTCTCAAAATGGTCTTGCATCCTTCTGGCATGCTGAATTGCTGTGAAAGGGCCAGTGGAGTCAAAATATGAGATCTTGGATTGGTAGTCCTGAGGTAGAGCTGCAGCATTAGCAGGCAACTGCAGGGGTGCATATCTATTAGCCATATTTGCAGGATTTATAGGGTTGACAGGGATAACTGGGATAACATGAATGACTGGTACAACAGGGGTAGTGGGAACGGTAGAAACTAGAGTGTTGGTCAAGGGAATATGTGTAGTGGATGGAGGTGTGAAAAGAGGGCTTTGAGATGTGGATGGTGAACTGGGGGAATCAAGGGTAGATCGAAATAGAACCTTGATTGGAGTTGGAACAGGGTTTGGATAAGCTGTCTCAGGACTTGAATCAGCAAGAGTTTCCTGTCCCTGCTACTTCCTAATGATCTTAGGGATTGTATTAGGATTTTCAAAAACAGTTGGAGGATTTGGGTCAGGATTTGACCTTGTATATTGTGGATTCTTCTTGGGAGCCAGCTTCTGAACTTGTTTTTGAGTTATGTTTTTTGGAATATTTTTGTGTCTACAAGGGCCAGACAATATTTTGGAGTGACTGTGTATATCTTAAAGCTAGCATGAAAATTGACTTGAAGTAGCTTAAAGAAATATACAAAAACTTAGAAAATCCTGAGGAACTCCCCAATGGAGTCACCAATTATGTTAACACCCAGGTTGTTCCCTTTGACTCCCAAGGGAATACGGCCGGGGTAACCACTAACCAATCTTTGGATTACAGCTTCTAGCCAAACTGTAATCAGAGAGGGCTCTCTCTTTAAGGTTTGTCTCTGTTTTGTGGAGATTTTAGGCTAGTTATGAATTCAGGGTCTGGTTTTGTGTTTTGGTTGAGGGATGTCTTCTGTACCTAAGGTGGAAATCTTCAGATAGTTCTAGTCCATTGGGCAATGGAGTCTGTGGCTACAGGTTGTCTGAGGGATTGAGTAGAATTGTTGAAACTGCAGGGCCATTCAAATACATCATGAAACAAAATTTAAATTGTGATTATGAAGTGTGTTTAACCAGTGAAAATAAATTAAGAATTCTCCACTAAGCTGGGGTGTAAGAAAGAGATATATTGCACAGGAGCATACTTGAATTCCTGAAACAACAATCACTGTGAAAGATATAGTTTGGAGGTGCAGCAGTTAAGAATTACACCTTATGACTATAACTGAAGAAAAACATTTATAACAGCATGGATTGAGTTCAGGGTATTCTGTGAATAAATCCTCGAACTATTCTTTTTCTTTGCCATTAACTTATGAAACACAGAAACATGTATGAGCTATGAAAAGATAACAAAACACATAACGACGAGTTTTTAAGGAGAAACTTATTGTGCCATGAAGTAAGCAGGAATCCTGTATCTTTCAGCAAAACACCAGAATGACTCAGACAACGCAAAGCTTTGGAAATTCCATCAGCCTTTGTATTAATACTCTGAAAATTTACAGCATAAGGAACTCTAGAAGAGAAATCAACAACAACCCCTGCAAACTTATGCGAGGGGGGTATATATACAAACGGTCATACAAAATATCTGAGGCATTGAGTAATCTGAGAAATAAATATGTTCACCAACTTGTACAGAACAACAGATAAGAAGTTATTACAGCTTTGAATACAACCTAAATGCTCTTCAATTCTGTCAGAAGACTTTTTGACCTTTGGAGGCCACTGAGTCGGTTGAATGTTCTATTATAAATGCTGGATGACATGTCTTTGTGGCTCTGTCCTCCTGTATCTTTTCGGCCCTGTCACCTGTGACTGTCAGCGCTGCTTTAGTGGCCGAATAGTTTTGCTGAGTTGGCTCAGCCCATTCTTCTCCATGCATGCTGATTTTATCAAAATTTTCCTGTGCATGATAATTTATGTATTTAAAAAAGAAAAACTTGAATACAGGCTCTAGTTTATAGTATTGTTTGTATCATTTTGGACCAGAATTCCTGTGTGGGCAATTGATGTCTCAGGATTACCTCTAGAGTCTCATCTGCCTCTGTGTATTTGTAGAAATTTGGAGGCACTTCAAACAAATGTTGGATCTCATTCATGATGAAAAATAGGTTCTCAATCTTGTTGTAGAGACTCTGCCCTGATGCTGGCCCTGATTATTCTGAAGTGCTGGGTCTTTCTATAATCTGATTTGTAGCAAATGTGTTGACCCTTTTGGCATAATGTTCATGGGAAAGTAGTCTTCCTGCGCTGTTCAGTAAGCTAGGAAGACCTCTGTTTTGCAATGCCACAAATTTTTCCGTGAACTTGTTCACCTCTGTCTGCATATCCTGGCTTCTTCTTTCCAGTGTTTGCACCAGGTTTCTTAGTGTGAGGACCCTCTTTATCAGCTGGATGGTTTCAGTTCTACTGTAGATTCCCATTGCTGCCAGCTAAGCACTTGTTCTGTTATTAAGCACATTAATCATTCTGTTGGCAACCTCAGGCATATTACCTAGAGATGCCCTTGATCTCTGGATTTCTCTGTGTGCTTTTCCTATGAGCTCTATTTCCTCATGAATGGTCTCAATGTATTGCCATTGATCAGTGATTGATTGGCCAATGTTGGCCCATAAAACTTCCTTAAGCTCAGCTGTCACTTTTTCAAGTGTGAGCTCCTTCTCCAGCTCCTTTATCTTATCCTTAAGGGCCTTTATTTCCCTTCCTTTTTCGGCTATAGTTTGCTTGGATTTATCATATCTTTCATTGAGCTTGGCTAGACTCTCCCTGGCCTCATTTAGCTCTGCCATTTGGGCTTCCAGGGCTTGGATTTCATTCTTGAGCTTCTGCATATCCAGGCTTGGAGCCTGCTCTGTTGTTGGTGCAGTTGCTGATGTAGATGGTGCTGTCTGTTCAGTAGGAGGAGCCGTAGTTTGAGGAGGTTCCTCCAGGTTAATTATTTTTGGAGAAGGCTGAGATGTTTGTCCTCCTTCTTTTTGTTGTAATGATGCCTACAGTGCAGCCTGTGCAGCCTCTGATTCTCCCAATTTCTCTTGTGTTTGGATCAGCTGCTTGTATAGGGACACTAGCATAGCTGCTGCATCTTGGTCATGTGTTCGCTGGGCAACTTCTCCAGTTTGTGGGTGAATGGTTGCTGGGACTTTTACCATTTTCCTTAGCGCTGTCATATCTGCATCTCTCAACTTCAATAATGCTTGTACAGCCTTGATGTCCTTGGGATCATGCCCAAGTTCTATGATTATCTCCTCTAAGGCTTTGATTCTGTTGTCATTTGCTTGAGAGGATGCTCTCTCCAACTCAAGTTGAGCAGCTGTATTATTTAGGCTATTTTCTAGCCTATAGTTATCCAATGTCTTATCTGCCAAGGAGGCATACACCATCTCACCCGTTTGCTTATGTAATTCGATTTTATCCATTGGGTGGATGTCCTTGGCAAGGACCTCAAGGTTGGTCCTTATGTAATCTGCAGCTGACTGCGGCTGCAACACGGCTGGCATAAAGTGGCTCATGATCATCTTGCCCTCCTGGACACAATATGCAGACATTAGTCTTTGCTGGTTAGTGGGAGCCATTTTCAACAAATGATTGTATAGTTGTACTCTTATGGGCTCATTCCTCTTCTTTATATCAATGAACTGCTGCTTGATGCCCACCTCACCTCCTCTTTGCTGGCTTGAGGAGATGACTTCTCCTCCCACTGTCCTCTCTTGTTCCTGCTGGAAGGAACTTGCAGATGCCTCCATGCTAGGTGGGCCCATGCCCAAAGATTGCCCTATTGGCATTTCTTCCTCAGAAAGGGGATTCATTCTGTGTCTTTTCTCCCCATGAGTTGTTGATGTTGTGAGGGGAGTCTCTCTGTCCCTCTTTCTACTTATGTCTTCTTTTTGTGGGGTTTGGAGGACTGAGGCCTCCACTGTCGTCTCCTACCTAGGAGGCAGAGTGTCCTGAGCTTGCTACCCGGTGGATTTTGGGGCCTGTGATGTTTGCTCTTGTTGCATTGGCTGTTCTTTTTCTTGCTGCCCCCCTTGTTGTTGTTGTTCCTGTGGCTGTTGCTACACTTCCTGCTGCTGTACCTGTTCATGAGGTGGCTGCTCTGGCTCCATCTCTTTCTCTTTGCCTTTGCTAGAGATTTGATCAGTAGCTTTGGCTGCTTGCTGATGTGCTGCGGAGGATGAGGCAGCTGCTCCCACTTGAGTGCTTGGAAGAGCAAATACCTGTGCACAAAGCTCTAAGTCAGCCATCTTTTGAAGATTTTTAACTGCTCTTTGATTTAATTCTTCTTGTGTGACAACTTCCTCTAAGGTGCCTCTCCTCCACTTTATTTGATTTTCATATTTTTCTATATGAGGAAACCTTACATGGTCATAACTGGCCAGCCTATACTTGACCCTTCTTAAAGTTATGAAGTGATTGGGGTTATAAGGTTTCCAAAGGAAACTGGTCTGTAGGCCAAGGGATTCTAGCATTCTGTCTGCTTCTTGCCTACCTTCCTCCCTTTTGTTGTAAATGAAGTGGCCTAATTGGTTTCTTACTTTGAGATGTGCCTTCTTGCCTTTGCCTGAAAAATGTAGCACATCAGCATTCCCAAACTTCCTGAAGTATTCAAGGGCAAACAATCTCATGGGCACATATTTAGGCAGTCTGTAAGGGGGCAACTCACACCCATATATTCTGATGACTGTGTGGTTTTGGTAATAGTACCAATCCCCAATGCTGTAGACCTTGGACAGCTGAAGAATCCTCTGCATTTCATCAGTTAGTCTAGGAGGAGGTGAGCTCATAAGCAGAGACATGGCTGGGTGGATGAAGAGGTCTATAAACTCACAATAAGTATATGGAGAACAAGATCTGCAATGGATAGCAGAGGACCAATAAACTACTGACCTTGGATTGCCTTGTGCATCCACTCTCTTCATAGCAAAGTGAAATTTCTCATGTTGATAATACAAAATTAAGTGGTAGATGTAAGAGGTGTATCTGAACACCCTTTCTCTTGCCAAGTTCATTAATTGCTCATGTATTTTGTCAGATATGTAGGTGGCATAGTCATAGCAGATTGGAGACTTGCCAGGGGAAAACATGAGCATCATCACTAGCACAGTTTCATCAACAAATTCAATTGAATTATAAACCAGAATGGGACTAATCATGTCTACAAGGTCCCTGCCCAATTGGTTGAGGTAAACATTAGAAATGGGAGGGTACTTCACAGTGTCAGAGTCAATGTACAATTGATTCAGTTTTGTGAGATGAGCATCTGTCAATTTAGCTCCTTGCTTTATCAGATCAGCCAGTGATAAAGGGACTAATTTCTTCTCAGTTTTGAAGTGCAGAATCTCTCTGATGGCTTCAGGGGTGACATAGAAAACAACTGAGCCTGAAGGGTGTTGTTGGGAAAAGTATCCAATATGGAATGACCCTATCCCACTCTAAGGGTGATAGATCCTTAGCAACAATCAAAGCAAAGCTATCTAAGATTACTTCTTTATGAGATGCAAAAGGGGGAAGAAAGAGATCCACTCACTGATGTCTTTCGCCAATGGTTGATCCAATCTTCTCTCCTTGCTGCTTGCTCCCAGCTCCTTGTCTTCTCACGGGCCCAGCTACACCAAGATCCTGCAAACAAGACGAGAAAGGGAAACTACAAGAAGCATGCATTCATAATTGATTCAAGGATTAGAATAAATCAAATACGCAAGTAAAACAATACATCATTGAAACACATGCGAATAGAAGAACCTCAAATGCTTTATTAATGGAAGAAAGTAAGGTTCAGGTGGTGATACAACCATAAGAGGCCCAATCCAGCATCACCTTCCTGACGGAAAGAAATCTCCTCTTCACCTCCTTCAAGCAATCACCCAATAGTTCCAACTCTAAACCAACAGCAATTCTTTGCACAAAATTCCGGCCTCCAGATCTCATAGGATGAGATCCTTATATAGAGTTTTGGAGAGAAGATGAGTCAGCTTGATGTGTGACTAGTGTCCTCTTCAACTCCAGTTCTTCTTTAGTTCTTGAGTCCACTTGGAGATCCTAGCTTCCACTTGGAGTTTTAGAACCTCTTACTCATCACTAGGCGAATCCTTTGATCCAAGTGTCATTTTGGAAGCTTCCTGGGCACTGACACATTGAGGAAAGATACCTCCACATGTCAAAACTCGCTCAACGCAGGTAGCCTTTGTTGAAGTTGACATTCAGCGCAGGTAGACCATGGAGCAGTTGACATGATCCAGAATTGACCTGTTTTTGAGTGTTTTTTAGTGGAGAACCGATTTGAATTGCTGTGGTTTGCTGACCTTGTTCCTCTAGGGGTAGGAACAACATGTTTAGGGACTTTGGATCCCTTAGATTATGGACATTTCATGCTTCATGCTGTAAGGCACAAAAATGTCTATAACAGTTGCCCCCTAAAGTATGAGGTCGTTTATCGAGTGAAATGCTTTATCAGGAGGATCCGAAGTTCATTCAATCGCCGGGAGGTGACCTGTAATAAGATACAACACAATACATTATTTTTCATACTGCTTTCATGATCTAGCTGAGGCAGGCATTTCCCATGCTCAGCTTTATAAATACATTTTTTGTACATAGAACAGACGATCGTCTGATGGTAGACTGATAATTCTCTGCTGAAATCATCATCCTTTGAGTAGGATGATCATCTGCTGCACATGTCAATGTCTTTATTTCCTGAATATATATCGTAGCCCGGATGGATGAAACTAGATCCGGGGTCTTCAAACTCGTCCGATCTTCGCTCTAAGTACAAGTCGATCCATGTGAGAATTTCTTGGAGTCGAACATGGAAAGACATCGCTTGATTACCAGTCAATAATGTAAACTGTTAACAAGCGCGAGAGGAATCACCGATAATGATGATGACCCTCAAGGTACTGCAGTACAATTCACGTGGCGTGAATAGAGGACTTGGCGTCGAACACCACGCAAAATCTTTCGGTCGAAGGTCATTGATGTATACCTGTCGTCGAAAGTGAGAAACTTGCCATTGAGGCATGCAAGCTTCAAAGTACTGGGGGCGGGTGTTCCTAGATCAACTTCTTGGATAATGAGCTGATGTCGACAAGAAGCGATCCGTCAAAGGAGGGCCTTAATGAGTCCCACATCAGTGACACGGAACGGAGCTAATGATTGTGATGAAGGTGAAAACGATCTGTGAAATATGATTCAGGGTGGCGGTCATGAAAAGGATGAAAGATGATGTATGGCAGTGGATGGGACACGGTTGACTTTTCCTGAACGACATCTCTTGAACATATAACGACACTGATGTGATGGATCGGTAGCATTACCCCAAATGTGGATGGTATGGTGAGACCATGGTGATGAGACCGGTGAATGAAACAACCCAACCCGATGTGGTACGGAGGCAAAAGTGTCATGTTCAAGAGCGACTTGCTACCATTACAGCTTTGAGATTCTCCCAATTTTTCCCCAGTCATTTCTGACCAGTACCTCTTTATTTTTGTCAAGCTTGAGGAGGATAACATATTCTTGTTCTATAACCTACCCTTCGGGCAAGCCCATCGCTATGTTTTAACGAGCCTAGCGATAGGGAAACTCGTTCTCGTCTAAAGACAAGTTTGTCGCTATTTAATGTATTTAACGAGTCTAGCGACAAAGACAACTCGGTCCTTTTCATTTTTAGAGAGTCTAAAAAGGTACGTAAAGTCAACTCCAGAGGTCCTTTTTCGTCATCTAATCCCTTAAGTCCGAAAAAGTATAAAACAATACAGAAGGGATGAATGTTCGATAGTTTTATCGAGCCGAACTAGACAAGCGCTCGATCTTTTTGTGCAATAATCCCTCAGGTCCAAAAAGATTAAAATCTAGAGGAGGGATAGCTCTTCCGGTCCTTTTAATGAGCTGGAAGGCCAAAACTCGGCAAACTTTTCATTTTTTACGAGTCAGATGAAAAGAGCTCAAAGAAGACTCGTATTTTGAGGAACGAGTGATAAATAGGGATAGCAGCAGATTCCAGGTATAGGTTGGAATTTTCCAATCACGGCAATGTCACAAGGATGGCTAGGTGAAATCACTCTTCGCAGTTGCTCCTCAAAATAGGTAAACAATCAAGTGGATGTGAATGATCAGCCAAATCAAAAGTGGAGGTGGCGGTGCAAACACAACCAAGGCTTTTATGGCTGATGAATTTACGGTCTCAAATGGTTATTTACCGGTTCATTTTTTCTGGATGAGCTTGAACTCTGGGGGAAGCTTGCTCACATGCTTATGTTTATTTTTTAACGAGCATGAATTCTGCGTTAAAACTGCTCGGTTTTGCGTTTATTTTTTAACGAGCATGAACTTTGCCAAAACTACTTGTTAATACTAGTCATAAGATAGGAAGGTCTCCTAGAGCTCGCTATTTTTTAAGGAGCTTCATCTCACTACGCTTTGCTCCATATCCTTTCTTTATGCAAGTTTGGGTTACGACTAATCCAAAAAACAGATAAATAATCGCTCCTCGCTTGCACTCCAAAAGGTTTGCATGCCCCCAGGTATAAAGTACAATTTCAAGGTTATCCCTCCAGTTTCCACATCTGCTTTTCTTTGGGTGTTCACAGCTACTTGTCTCCTTGCTAGTCTAGTTTTACTGGGACTATACGAGATCACAAGAGAGCAGCTACTTGGTTTTTCTCGATAGTCTAACTTTGAAGGATCTTTGCAAGATCGCAAGAGAACAGCTACTTGCGACAAGAGAACAGCTACTTGCGACAAGAGAAGAACACTCCTCAAAGACAAAACATTTGTTTTACCAAAAGCATACCTCTTTCAGGTTACCCGAAGATTGTCTCGTTAATCTTTCAAACAAAACATTTCTTCGGCTATGTCTACTTAAAATAGACAATGGTGAGTGACGACCCCCGCCCTCTCACATAACTTTGACAAAAGAATCTTATCCCAGAACAACCCCACTTCCTTCTACACCTTCTTCTTCACGGAGCCTGGCTTTTTGCCGGCTCTTCCTTACGAAGAGGAAGGAGGGGACGGGGTACGGACTAGTCATATTCTCCCGCGGAAATTCTACCTTATACCCAGGGTTTTCTCTGCCCAAAGCAGACCAGGATGCATGCCCCCTGGGTTCCAGCCCTATTTTCCCGAATCACTCGCACTCATCAGGAAGAAGAACCGGGGGTGGAGACCTTTCTTGATTGAATAGACCATTCAGGGTTGGTATGTGACTATTTGCGATGCGTGATCCCGGAAATGAAAGTTGGTCTACGAGCTTGACCATTCTTCCCTCGTGTGGAAAACACATTACTCTAAAGAGTGAGGAGACTATTGCTCCCATGCAATATATATAGTCTCGTCCAAGGAGTAGGTTATAATCCAAGGGTCCTTGGACGACCATCACGTTCATTTTAACAGCCTTCCCTTTCAATGTAATGGGCACATTGGGGAGGATCCCTAATGGTCGACTGGTTCCTTTATCAAAACCCGAGAGATTTCTTATCTCAGGCAAAAGCGCCGGGGAACCCAGTGCTTTCCAAGCAATAGAGGAAAGGATACTCACAGATGCCCCTTCATCAATGATAGTTCCATCCATTACCATTCTGTATATTTGGACTATAATTCTGAATGGTATACTAGCTGGTAACCGGGGTCTGCCTAGTTGGTTCCAATCAAAGGACACAACCAGGTTGCTTGGTGGTGGGACCGAATATACGGCCGGATATGACCCTGACGATGCTCCTTCCTGCGATAAAGGAGTGGGCGCATTGCCCTGATGCTCATCAGAATCGGTGTTGATGAAAAGAATCTGGATGGTGTCATCCTTATTCTCTTCAGTGAGGGTGTCAGCTGAAGATGAATCTTCAGTGACGGTGTCATTTGAAGATGAAACTTCTGAAGGGAGAACCGGGTCAACTGTCGTTTCGACCTTTGGACTTTCGTCCGGTCTGGATTCAGTAGGTTCATTTTCAGTGACTGACGCTTCAGCTGACCACTTGAGCGGGTCAGCTGTATTTTCAACCAACGAAGGACTTGGCGCGAGTTTTTTGTATCCAGGAGGAAGTCGTAACGGTGAAACCGGTCGATCTTCCAAAACTCTCTTTGCTTCGTCTAAGAAGGGACAATGGTGGATGGCGTGATCGCCTTCACACAGTCTGCAGGGGAATCTTGTTCCCCCTCTTTGTCTAGAACCTTCACTTTCGCTGGTTGACGGTAAGCATTCAACATGGCTATCAGAGGTTGATGCTTCCGAACTGTGCAAACGAGGGGACCAGTCCCTTAGTATCCGGGGAATACAGGGACAATCTCGGTGGAAGTGGTCTCCTCTACATATGACACATGGTGATTTAGGCCCAGTCCGTGCTATGTGTGGATTTTTGTCAGATGTCTTTTGCTTGCCCCCAGTCGCCTTAGGCTCCTTCTTCTTCTTTTCTTTCTTCTTCTTCTTCTTCTCCATGGGAGCTTGGCTTTTGCCGGCTCTACCTTGCGAAGAGGAAGGATTGGAGGAAGATTTATAAGAAGTAGATGGCTGGAGGGCAGCTCTAGACTGATCTAACTGTTGACTCGACTGTTCAGGAACCGTGGTGTTCTGAACTACACTAGTTGAGAATAACGAAACTGGCAGGCCAATTGTCAGTCCTAGAAGCGACAATGTGGCCATGTGGGGCGCACCAACTTCTCCCCAAGAGGAGAAAGGGCTAGGATTTCCATCATGGGGAATTCCTTGGTTGGTGTGTTCCATGTTCTCAACCTAAAGATCAACGCAGGAATAAGAGGTGATTATGTTCCGTTTAAAATGAATTTTATACAACGACGCTTTAGACACAACTTGCTTTTTCACTTTTTAAGAGTCGAGAAAAAGCTAAAGACGACTCTAGTCTCCTTCGATGTTTTAACGAGCCCGAAGTGACAAATGCTCGGATGGACTTTTTCAGTTATAGAGTTTGAAAAAGGCCAAAAGAAACTACTCTGGAGTTCTAGGCAGAGGGTGTGCCAAACCTTTCGCAAAACCACAGAATACGTTTTACGGTATGAGTGGTCGATCTTCGTGAATGTTGTGTTCACTGCATTACGATCAGTAGGGCGGCCGACACAGTTTCCTATGGATAAAGGCTTTATTCCTATAGGGGTCTCCCAATATATACGCGACGGTACATGGGAGCACAAGTCCGTATTGATACTTATCGCTTCACCGTGGAGGAATCACCCAACCACTCGACGCTAAGATATCACGTTTAACGACGCCGGAACACGTCTCTAGCTTAGACCTCTATGTGTTTTCGTTATGTTTCAAAGCGTTGTTATGTAAATTCAATTCATTTTAGGTTGATCTTGCTTAGCAGTTTGCCTTTATGGATCACCACGTGATGTATAGTACAACTCCTAAATGCAGTCTAAGAATGATAAGCAAGCTTTTTCAATTCTTTCAACTTATGAAAATCTTAACTACTGAGGGAAAAGAAAGACATCAACTTTTCACACAGATCATAGAGCACACACTGATGCACTTTTCCTAAATCAACATGCAAGCTGTCAAAATGCACATGCACAATGCAGGTATTTCTTTTCTTCTTTCTTAATGTTGATGTATTACAAAAAGAAAGTTGTTGTATAATTTCGAATTCAATTTCAAGTGAAAGCAAACAAGCTTTTGTCCAAAATCAAAAGAACACCTTAAGATTTACTCGTTTCAACACTAGAAATACTTAAATTCGAACCATATGACGAAAGCAAAAGCTCAATCAGCTATGAACAGCAAACAAACTAACTCTTAGGATCAAAACGACACTTTATCACAGGTCTAGATCTAAGAGGCCACAGCAAGACTAGTTCACTTTCGTTATGGGAAACTGTAAATGAAGTAAGAAATACAAAAAGAACAATCACAGTTTCTTTATACAACCGAGGCGGAATAATGGCAAAGAAAGGTAGTTTCAGATAGGTACAATGGTTGATAACAGGCTGCAAAAACAATACTGAAAACTGGGCAACAGAAGGCAGGGAACCCCAGTTGCACAATGCAAAACTGGTTCAGCGCAGGCTCTGCACTGTCAGTTTGACATTCAGCGCAGGTAGCCCCTTCGGGACTTGCGTTGAAACGCAGACTGGCTTCACTGCAGTGGCGCTGAAGAGAAAAGTTTCGTTTCTCTCAGGTTCCGGGTCACAAATTGCTAAAAAATCAACTGTTTTAGGCCAAATCAGAGGCTATCAATCAAGTACACACTAGAGGATGATTAAAGGAAGATGAAGACTATCACAAAGAGCTATTTAGAGTCCTTGTGGATCAACTCTTCAAATCATAAACATGCCCAGAACTGAGCTAGAGTAGCTGCCCTCTACTTTGCATTCGAAGGACTCAAATGCAGTTCGATTCGGTACTCCCTTTGTTTAGGAAATGAATAGCAAGAAACACAAGCATCCAACAAGATACGCTCCCCAGTGGGGTCGCCAGTTTGTTGTTGGGAAAAGTATCCAATACGGAATGACCTTATCCCACTCTAAGGGTGACAGATCCTTAGCAACAATCAAAGCAAAGCTATCTAAGATTACTTCTTTATGATATGCAAAAGGGGGAAGAAAGAGATCCACTCACTGATGTCTTTCGCCAATGGTTGATCCAATCTTCTCTCCTTGCTGCTTGCTCCCAGCTCCTTGTCTTCTCATGGGCCCAGTTACACCAAGATCCTGCAAACAAGATGAGAAAGGGAAACTACAAGAAGCATGCATTCATAATTGATTCAAGGATTAGAATAAATCAAATACGCAAGTAAAACAATACATCATTGAAACACATGCGAATAGAAGAACCTCAAATGCTTTATTAATGGAAGAAAGTAAGGTTCAGGTGGTGATACAACCATAAGAGGCCCAATCCAGCATCACCTTCCCGACGGAAAGAAATCTCCTCTTCACCTCCTTCAAGCAATCACCCAATAGTTCCAACTGTAAACCAACAACAATTCTTTGCACAAAATTCCGGCCTCCAGATCTCATAGGATGAGATCCTTATATAGAGTTTTGGAGAGAAGATGAGTCAGCTTGATGTGTGACTAGTGTCCTCTTCAACTCCAGTTCTTCTTTAGTTCTTGAGTCCACTTGGAGATCCTAGCTTCCACTTGGAGTTTTAGAACCTCTTACTCATCACTAGGTGAATCCTTTGATCCAAGTGTCATTTTGGAAGCTTCCTGGGCACTGACACATTGAGGAAAGATACCTCCACATGTCAAAACTCGCTCAGCGCAGGTAGCCTTTGTTGAAGTTGATATTCAGCGCAAGTAGACCATGGTGCAGTTGACATTCAGCGCAGATGCTCAGTGGAGCAGTTGACATGATCCAGAATTGACATGTTTTTGAGTGTTTTTTAGTGGAGAACTGATTTGAATTGCTGTGGTTTGCTGACCTTGTTCCTCTAGGGGTAGGAACAACATGTTTAGGGACTTTGGATCCCTTAGATTATGGACATTTCATGCTTCATGCTGTAAGGCAAAAAAATGTCTATAACAAAGGGTCAATCACAGCCCTCTGAGTGGCGTCGTAGCATTCAACACATAGGTGGATTAGGTCAGGAAACTGGTTGACCTGAGGGAGCTTGAAGAGAGGGAGGAAAGAATCCCAAATGCCCAATACATATGTTCCAGTCTCATGTTTAATCTTCAATTCGTTTAACAAGTGGATGTGGTACTTGCTGTGCATTAGCATTTCTTCTGATATCTGATAATCAAGGTCTTCTAATGGTTGCCATTCCAATTCTCTCTGAGGGGCATTTAATGGAGCAATGTTCAAGGCTACAGGAGCTACTGGTGCATCCATGGTTACTTTAGGCTTCTGTTTGTATGCACTGGTGTTACTATGCAGAGAAACACAGAGGAGTATTTTTGCAATATAAAGGTGAATTGCAAGGAAGAGAGGGTAAATTGTAACAGCAGCAATTGGAATACTGCACAGAGGACTACTAGAGCAAATGCTCGGCCTTAAAACTCTCTTCAGGGTGAATTGGTGCGGCTTGGGTTCTTAGTTCACGAATGCGCAAACTAACTGTATGTTTTTGTGAGAATTTGGCTAAACAAGGCTCTGCAGGTGAATTTCGACTTTATAATTGAAAATGGAGGCTAGCCACAGGGGATTTGCCGGTAAATTATGAGCTTGCCCACTCTGTTAACTTTGTTTTAGACAATTATGGACACAACCGAGTGCAGGGGAGGTAAATTTGATAAATACCTGGTGAATTGCTTGGCAAAGTTTGCAAATGCAGGTGGGATGGAAGCGCCGACAGTCTCCTGGTTGATTTCAACTGGTCGGCGATGGATTTGGACGTAAAATGCATGCAGGGGGAGTAACAGTCTTTTTCGAAAAAGTAACGAAAAACATGAATTTTGGCCAAAATATAGACTTTTGGGTTTTTTGGTACCTTTTTTGGATGACGTCATGCTGACATCATCAGGTGGGGTCAAGGTCGGATGACGTTAGCATGACGTCATCAGGGACATGGCGGCTTGAGGGTGGTCCACGGGGATGATGAGGTGGCGGGCAGGTCAGAGCAGTGGCGGACGGGGGCGCTGACGCGACGGTGAGGTAGCAGTGACGTTGGCAAGGCGGGTTCACGGAAATCGGAAACGGTAAGCGGTTCAATATCGCACCACTCTCTATACGGAGGCGGAATTGTCAGAGGGTGCTCCGATACGATTTGTGGGTGACGCGTGGCAGAGGCCTGACGTCACCCTCTGACAAATTTCGGAAGGTAACTTTCAGATGTCGGGCCCATTCCGAAATGCATGAGAGCCGTCGGATGAAAAGGGCCAAATCCGACGGTCGACGGATCGTTAATGTGCCAGGTCAATACAGAAGGGGGCGGGAATAAAATAATATTTTTCTTTGGAGGATGCACCCGGCGGGGACTTTAGGACTTTCGGCAATTTGTATGGTTTTCAATGTATTTTTAATGCAAATGCGCTTTTGCGCCAAACTTTGGATAAAGCCGAAATGTGGGTTTTTCATGTATTTTTGCAAATGAGCGGGTTAGGGGTGAAAATGGGTTTATTTACAAGGTTCTTTAGCAAATGAAGGGGTTAATGGTTTAGATAACTTCTGAAGGGGGAAAAGGGGTAGGGTTTGGGTTCTTAAACTGACGAGATGTCAATTTAATCCCTAACTATGAACATATGGCTATAATGCCAGGGGGGAAGGGATATTTATAGAATGCTTGGGGTTTATACACCATAGTGTTTATAATAATAGGGAAAGGGCAACATAGGGGATTTAGATACTAAGAAGTTAGGGGTTAATATGAATGGAAGAGGTGAATGAGGGGTGATATCACTAAGTTTATGTGAAAACAACTTAGCTTAGGGAGTAGATCAAAATGAAAAGAATTTTAGACAAGAAATGTGGCTTTAAAGGAATAATAACCAACATAAAACCTTAAATTATTTCATGAACACAACTAATGAAGGGATGTTAGTAATGAATGTGAAAGGGGAGAAAAGGGAGTTAGTCATGCTCCTTTGCTTTGCTGCAACATGATGGAGAAGAGGAGCTTCTCTATGCACTGTTGTTCCTTTATGTTAGACCAGCAAGATTCAGTTGAAATGAGTGACATTTCTGCAACCCCATCTACCTACCCATCTACTTGACTAGCATTTTTTGTTTCTTCATGGAGGGTGCACTTAGACTTGCAGACCCTTATGTGCCTTTTCTTTTCTTTGTCTTTTTCTTTTGACTTTCTATCTACGGCTACCCTTATTGCTTCCAAGGTCCCAGATTAAGCAGTTGGGAACCTTACTTTCTCTACCTAGCTACTGGTCTGCCAAGATTACACAGTTTGGACAGACTTCTTTCTCTATTCTACAGCAAAAAATTGAAACATGGCATGATCCAGATTAGGCTGTTGGACCATCCATCCAAAATTGAGTCAACATCAAGCTTTTGTACACACCTTGTCTTCTTATGGAAATATGGGATCTTTGAATCACCAAAGCAGAGCATATTTGGAACTTTTATTTGCCAATCATGAAATATGAAACCTATTGGTATAGGTAGCTAACAGGACTCATTTGTGTTATTCAATTAAGTTTGTCCCAATGATGAAGAGACTGTTTCAGATGTAGAAGAGGAAAGGGATAGCGCTTAGAATTTAGAAATTTTGGGCAAAGATTCAGAACAAGACAATAGAATAAATTTAATTATTCTAGAAATTAGAAAAGAAGAAAATAACAAGGAAAATTCTGAAGAAAATTGTCATGGAATGGAAGGACAGGACAGCAGAAAAAGTGGGGAATAGAGTAGCCAAAGTTTCCATGAGAAATTTGAAATTTTGAAGGCTGAAAAAGGTAACAAAGAGCAGAAAAAGTAGTGTTTGGACTATGCATTTTGATGGGGTAGAAAGAAAAGAAGGTGATGGTGTGGGGATATGGATAATCAAACTAGAAGTTGGTAAGTCAAAGTTATGTTCATACAAGTTATTTTTTGACTGTACTAATAATGTAGTGGAGTACGAAACTCTCATTTTGGGTCTACGAAATTTGAAGAAAGCAGGAGCTAGAAGAATAATCATTTATGGGGATTTTGAGCTAGTTGTTAGACAGATCAAAAGCGAATATAAAAAAAACACCCTCTGTTATGAAACCAGCTCACAAAAATATAGAAAATATAGATCAACGAGTTCAAAATCAGCCTCTTCGAGGGGGCAACCTCCTTTACATTACACAAGTGAATAATTCTTGGACGATACAACTAACAAGACCTCCTTTCTTATATAGGAGTCTAAGGGGCCCCAATACAATCATAGCCTACATAACAATAATATTGTAGGGGCACAACAATAACAATAGTGTGCTTCTATGGGGCATAATAATAACAACATGGGGACTATATGGACAAAATAATACAATAAGGGGGTTGCACTAATAACAATAAGGGGTTACACTAGTAGTATAGGGACCTAACATCCCCCTATCCTTCAAAAAGTGTCGTGCTCAATGCTTGAGTAGTTCTGGATGCTTATATGTAAAATTCTCATCCTTCCATTATCTTTAGCAGGTAAGTTCTTCCATTTGATGAGATACTCTAAAATTGATCAATTTCGTAGCTATTGATTTCTTATTTTTGTGACTAATTTCAGTTCCAATATGGTTTTTCCTTTCTTGTCAAATTCTGGAAATATTGTTTGAACTAGGATATTCTCACCTATAATCTTCTTTAAGCATGAAACATGGAAAACTGGGTGCATTCGGGAAGATGCAAGAAGCTCCAATTTGTATGCCATAGTACCAATATTTTGTAACACCTTATACAAACCATAATACTTTGGTGATAATTTATTATCCTTCTTAGCTTGCTTGAGGGAAATTTGTTTGTATGTTTGTATTCATACAAATACCCAATCAACTACATCAAAACTTCTTTCGTTGTGATGTTGATATGCCTATTGTTTCATTCTATTTTGCGCCAAAGTGAGGTTATCCTTTAAGATTTTGAGAACTTGTTGTTGATGCTCGATGTGATCTTCCACTACTTGAACCTTAGAATTTTATTTTTAAGATGATGTGATGAATGGTGGATGATATCCATAAAGTGCCATAAATGGGGTCATTTGTGCTGCAGTATGGAAGGAAATGTTATACCACCATTCAGCCAGAGGAAACCACTTGACCCATTGTGTCTATTTATTAGATACAAAGCAACAAACATATCCTTCCAAACATTTGTTCACTATGTTTTCCCATCAGATTGATGATGATAAGATGAGCTATGAGCTAATTGAATACCTAAATATTCCACATCTTGTACTCCAAAGAAAAATTTGGAGCTTTTTGCATATAATTGTTTCTCCTCCAATAGTTTGAGCACCCTGTCAACATGTTGAACATGATCCTTCCAAGAATTGTTGTAGATTAGTATATCATCAAAAAATACTAACACAAATTTTCTGAGGAGTTTGAAACTGGAATTCATCAAACCTTGAAATGTAGAAGGTGCATTGATAAGGTGAAAAGACATGACCAAAAATTCATAATGACCCTCATGAGTTCTAAATGTTATTTTTTGAATGTCTTCAGTCTTCATTCTGATTTGATGATATCCTGAACGAAGATCCAACTTCGTGAAGTAAATTGCTCCATGTAATTCATCCAATAATTAATCAATGACAAGAATGGGAAATTTATCTTTAATTGTATGCTTGTTGAGCTCCCTATAATCCAAACACATGTGCCCTGATCCTTACTTCTTGTGTACAAATATCGTTGGAATAGATAAAGAACTTTGACTAGGTTGAATTATACCAATCGCTAGAATTTCTGCAACCATACATTCAATTTCACTCTTTTTGGCATATGGATATCTGTAAGGCCTAATGTTTGGGGGAATAATTCCTGGAATCAAATGAATAGCATGATCATGATCATGAATAGGTGGGAGGACTTTGGAAGTCTCAAATACCATGGAATGGTTGTCCAAAACATTTTGGAGATCTATAGAAATAGATGATTTGGACATGGGAACCTCAAGTGAACATAATTGTGCAATTACGCCCCATTTTTCTTTCTTTAGAAGCTTCTTATGACTTAAAATTGCATCAACCAACATTCAGTTAATATGAACAATCAGATCACTAACACCAGAACACTGTGCTGAACCCATAACCCTGCATCATCATTTAGAACCAGCTGTAACCTCAAAAATCATGCATTAGATTGTATACGCTACTTGGTTGAACCCAAACTACATGTATACGCTACTTCTGTTAATCAAAATTGACTCTATAACTCAACTATGTGAGTTTGACCTTCCTATCACCAACGACTCGTACATACATCAATCTACCAACCAAGTGGGGATATACCAATTGTTTATGCATGACTGAAATATAGCAGTTATTACATCATCCTTCCCATGCATAGTGGAGGTAAAAATTACATCATTTGTCCAATAGGACTCATTCAAATGTATGAGAAGTCATATCACACCCTAGACTTTTACATGACTTAAGCAACAAATGGTATAAATAGCTAAAGCGATAGTTGGACTTAGCAACCATAATGCCAACAATGCAGAATTCGAGTGAAGGCTAATGCTCCCCCTGAGCCCGTGTTACATGTGCATTGTTAACACGTCATTTAATCAAGGCATCTTTGTCAGTCAAATTAAAATTAATGAACAAAGCATATCATTAGAATGTAATCATCAACATCAGACAGAGCATCCATATCAAAGTCTGACCCACTGTTCTTCCTCTCAGAAAAACATATACGCTTCTTCAGCCACCGAAACCTTCGTGTGTATGCGACTATACTTCATGAAACACGCGTATAATAACCTTCTTCTGAAAAAAGCTAGATTTTAACAACAGGATGATGTAGCAACTACTCCCAGCTTTTGTCTAAGATATTCAAATGTTTCTCTGGGTAGTGGTTTAGTAAATATATCAACAACCTGTTCTTTGGAGGGAACATACTCCAATTTGACCTTTTGTTCAAGCACTTGTTCTCGTAGAAAATGGTACTTGATGGGTATGTGCTTGGTCTTGGAGTGCATGACTGGATTCTTTGAAATAATGATGGCACTTGTATTATCACATAAAAATGGATATGGGTGGAGTACATGTGATCTGAATTTCTTGCAAAGTTTGCATCATCCAAAGTAGTTGTGTGTAGCAAGAAGCGACAACCACATATTCTGCTTCAGTTGTAGATAAATCAATTGAACTCTGTTTCTTGCTGAACCAGGACACTAACTTGGAGCCCATATAGAATGCACCAACACTAGTTCTTTTTCTATCATCAACACTTCCTGCCCAATCTGCATCTGTATATGCATGAAGAGTAAGATCTGCGGCTCTAAGATACCATAGTCCAAAGTCTTGAGTTCCTTGAAGGTATTTGAAAAATCTTTTGACTGCCTGAAGGTGTGATTCCTTTGGATTTGCTTGGAATCTTCCAACTATTCCTACTGCATGCATGATGTCAGGTCAGGTACCTGTTAGATAAAGCAGATTGCCAATCATAGATCTATAAGTTGGTTGATGTACTGTTGTTTATTCATCATTTGAGTTGAGATTGCATCCCGTTACCATTGGCGTACATATAGGTTTAGAATCTTCCATTCCATACCTTTTCAAGACTTGTTTGAGATATTTGGTTTGTGAAATAAAAATACCATCTTTAGTTCATTGAACTTGTAGACCAAGAAAATAGGTAAGTTCACCAGCAAGGACATTTCAAATTCTTGCTACATTACTGAAGCAAAATTATGACTCATGGATTCTTCATTGCTGCCAAAAATGATGTCATCAACATAAACAATAATAATTAGCAATTTATCAGTTTCAATCTTTGTATATAGATTGCTATCTTCAGAACCTTTTGTAAAACCTTGTTGGTGTAGATATTTGTCAAGGCGGTAATACCAGGCCCTAGGAGCCTGTTTCAGACCATAGAGAGCCTTTTTGAGTCTGCAGACAAGTTTTGCATCATTTCCAAGAATGAATCCTTATGGTTGTTCAATATAAAATTATTCTTCTAAATCTCCATTAAGGTTGATTTTACATCCATTTGGTATACTTTGAATTTCTAAAAGATGGAAAGAGCAAGAAACATCCTTATGGCTTCAAGTCTGGCAACAGGTGCAAACGTTTCTTCAAAATATATACCTTCTTGTTGAGCATACCCTTTACAAACAAGTCTAGCCTTGTTTCTAATGACTTCTCCATTTTCATTCAGCTTGTTCTTGAATATCCATTTAGTTCCTATAATATTTTTATCATGAGGTCTACGAACTAATTCCCAAGTATCATTCTTTTCAGTTTGCTCAAGTTCTTCATCCATGGCCTTGACCCAACATTAAACTTTGCATGCTTCATTTACATTTTGAGTTTCGATGGAGGATAGTAGAACTAGATAGCTTGAGGTCCCTGTAATACTTCTTCTTGTCTGTACACCTGCCTCCTTTTCCCCTAAAATTTGAGTTTCTGGATTATTTTTCTGAACATACCTGGATGGAGTCTTTCATCTACCATTATATCTTCTTCTGGTGCTTCATTGGTTTCTTCTTCAATATAATTTTGATTTGATGTGGGAAAGTAATCCCCATCTTCCTCATTGTCATAATCTTCTGTTGATTATATCTGCTTTGGATTTATGAATGCTTCATCCACTACAACATCAATACTTTCAACAATTTTCCCAAGTCTTTTATTATAACATTTATATCCTTTAGTTCTGGAAGAATAACCAAGAAGAATACCTTCATCTGCTTTGGGTTCAAACTTACCAAGTTTTTCATCAATCCTTTTAATAAGACATTTTCTTCCAAAAACTTTAAAGTATTTTATAGTAGGAGTCTTACCATACCAAATTCCATGTGGATTTTGAGTGCTATTTACCTGAACAATTGCTTTGTTGAGAATAGTCACGGCAGTGAATACAACTTCATCCCAGAAGGTTGCAGGAGTTCTAGATTCATCTACCATAGCTTGACCATTTGTTGAACTATTTTGTTCATCCTTTCTACCACACCATTTTGCTGAGGATTTCTTGTGGTGGTGAATTGCATTTTTATTCCATGTTGTTAAAAAAAGTCAAAGAATTCATTCGATATAAATTCCTCTCGTCGGTCAGATCTGAGGCATTTGATTTTCGATCTGATTCATTTTCAACCAAAGATTTGAAGGCTTGGAACTTTTCAAATGCTTCATCTTTATGCTTTAGAAGACATATCCAACACATTTTGGAAAAATCATCAATGAACAAAATAAAGTATTATTCTCCATGAGGTGACTTTTTCCTTGTTGGTCCACATAAACCAGTATGGACAAGTTCAAGAGGCTTAATAGCTGACCCTTCTTTTTCCATGAAGTGAACTCTGGTTTTCTTACCAATTTGACATTGTTTGCATATAGTATTTTCTGGGATGTTGATATCTGGAAGATCACGAACAACATTGAGTCTGCATGCTTTTCTTATTTCAGAAAAGCTTAGCTGTCCCAATCTTCTATGCCACAACCAGTTTTCATCATTTTTTCTTACATAGCATTGTTGTTGTCCTCCTTTGAGTATGTGTAAGTTGTTTGGAGTTCTTGTATCTTTGATCACGGTCTCTCCTGTATCAAGTTCACGAACAACACATCCGTTTGATCGAAACACCACTTCATTTCCTTGATCACACATTTGATTGACACTCAACAGGTTATGCTTTAAACCATCTACATACATAACATTTCTAGCTTTAACCTTTTCTTTCAAGAAAACGGAACCTTTACCTTTTATGACAGTTGGAGTGTCATTTCCAAATAAGACATTCTTTTCCTTTTCTAAGCCATTATATGAGTGAAGTTTCTCTTTGTCACATGTCATGTGTTTGGAGCATCCATTGTCGATGTACCACTGTTTTTCTTGTCCTTCTGCATACAAGGCTATACCACATCTTTATGTTTGAGATTCTTTCCTTCTCCATATCCTGCGATTTAATGGTGTTTTCTTATTTCGAAGATTTTGCCAAAATTTTCTCCTGCATTCAGATTCTTCATGACCAAAGTTGTTACAGATTGAGCATTCTATTTCATTTTCAAGAGGAGAAACATTATTATAGGAACTTCTCTTGATTCTTGTTATATTCCTTTGATTTGGTGCTTCTATAGATATGATGGTTTTGTAGGCAACACATTTAGAAGCTTTGTGCCCAAAATTATGACATGAAAAACATTGCCCATTAAATAAGTTTCTACGACTATCAAATCTATTTACCTGTTGATCGTAGTTTCTATTGATATTCACCTTTGGAGAAAAATGAGTATGATTTTTTTGAGGTTGGTTGTGGCTTCTATTGATATTCTTATTTGGAGAAAATTGAGTATGATTTACTTGATGATCAACTTTATGCCTTTGCTGATGATTGTCATACTATTCATTGGTCTTTGCTACATCAAGATAGATTTTGGTGGAGGTTGACGGCTTCGGTGATTGAGTTTCTTCTTCAGTATATCCAAGACCTGTATTTATCAGAGGAGAATGCTGAACTTTGATAATTTCATTTAAATTTTTTGATCCTTTAGCAAATCTAAGATTAAGAGATTTTGTTTTCTCAAGATCTTTTCTTAGACCCACAATTTCACATTCTAGTTTTTCATTGTGTTTTTCTTTTTCAGCAAGTTGGTATGTCAAGGTAGCTATGATCATATTCTTTTCTTATAAACATATTTTGATTTTAGAGATTTATTCATGAAAGTTTTCCTCTTCTAAAGCATCCCAAAAATCATCATCATCATAAGCCATGAGAAGTCTATAATCATCACGATTAGATAAACCATCACTATCCTCTTCTAAACTATCCCAAAAATCATCGTTATCATAAGCCATGAGAAGTCTGTAATCTTGTCCAGTTTCATCTTCATCACTATTAGATAAACCATTGCTATCTTGAGTATAGTAACTCCTATTCACAACTGGTTTCCTATTCCCTTTTGCATATTCCTTTCCTTTTTCATATTTATCCTTATGAGGACATCTCACAGCATAATGACTGACTCTGCCACAAGTAAACCATTTGAAAGGTAGCTTACCTCTGAACCTTCCAGAACCCCGTTAAAGCTTCTTGACAAAATCTACCTCATCTTCTTCTTCTGAAATGTGTCCTGATTCATTGTGTTCTTCCTTTTCTTTTCCTTTCGCTGAAGCTTTAAATGCGGCTTCTCTCATATCTGATGGACCTCCTTTTCTCATCTCAAAAGTAGTTAGGATTCCATGAAGTTGTCATAGTGATATTCTACAAATCCTGTTTTTCTTCTATGGCAGACACTTTTGATTCAAATTTAGCAAACAAGGATCTCAAAAAAATTTCAACTAAGGTGACTTCCTTTATTTCTTCACCCAGATTCTTCATACAATTAACAACCTCATCTATATGTAAGAAGTAACTAGCTATACTCTCATCACTATGCATCTCAAGAGTTTTATATTGACTTCTGAGAGTTCGAAGCTTGGCATGTTTTACCTGAGAGTCTCCTTCATAGCTCTGGATGATTTTGTCCCATATCTCTTTGGCTGATTTGAGCTACATGACTTTGAAAAACTCTGATTGTGACAAACTTCCCAATAAAGTATTGACAGCTTTGGCATTAGTTTCATATTTCCTTTTTCCTGCCATGTCTGTAGGAATTGTTCTTGGAAATGTATATCGTCCTTCCATAATTTCCCAGACATCAGTTCCAAGATATTGTAGATAGGTTGTGGTTCTTATTTTCCAATAAACAAAGTTTCTCCCATCGAATATTGGTGGTTTGATGGATCCCATGCTTTTGTGATTATTCATCTTGATGGATCTTCCTTCAAGCGATCAAGCTTCTTCTGAAGGACATGCTCTGATACCAATTGTTGGAAATAATACTGAGAGGGGGGTGAATCAGTATTATCAGATCAATAGTTTTATTTCCCAAACAAATTTATATACGCTACTTCAGTGAAGTGAACTAGCATGTACACGCAACTATGATTAAAGAAACTAGAATATATTCAGAGAGTTTGTGATTTAGACAATTTGTCATGTGTTGATCTTAAACCAGTACATCAATAACTTATTAGAAATTGCAGTAAAAGCAGAATAAAGCATCACACATAAGCAACACACATGAACACCAAGATCTAAGGTGGAAACCCAATGTGGGTGAAAACCACCTACTGCTGTCATCTCTATCTTCTTTTAATAATAAGAAAATATGTTTACAATCTGGTACTAGTGCAGACTCATACCAGTAAGCAGGCACCCACCCGCAGAAGGCTAGAACCTTCTCTCATTTTCCGCTTCTACTAGAAGGGAGCTGCAACCCCCTAGCTCTTGTACTAGCCAATGTGTTTACTAGTATGTAGGTGCCAACCTATAGAATGCTACGATCTTATTTCTTCTTCCAGGGACCACGTTTCATGAAATTTCAGACTGGATACTCCTAGATCACAGCACCAAAATCTGAAGGCCACATTTCATCCAATTTTCATACTGGACCCATCAAAAACTTTTTAAAACTTAAAATTGCATCAACCAACATTCAGTTAATATGAACAATCATATCACTGACACTAGAACACTATGCTGAACACAGAATCCTGCATCATCATTCAAAACTAGATATAACCTCAAAAATCATGCATTAGAGTGAATACGCTTTTTGGCTGAACCCAAACTATATGTATATGTTACTTCCGTTAATCAAACCTACATATATCTTCAAAACTACTGCAAACATAAACATTTTGAATCAAGTCTATACCAACTAGAAATATATTGAATCTCTATTGTCAACTTACAGAGCTTTACATAGGCAGTGACAGAGATCACTTATTCTCACTTATACAATCAATCAATCAAATACTAGCCTCCTTATGCATTCGGTTTTACATTCAAATCTAAGAAGACTTCATTGATAGACAATAGTAAAACAACACCATTGATCTGATAGATCAGTCATCCTTGAACATCAATATTTTTTTTTGCATACACTACTTGGAAGAGCCGAACTAACATGTATACACACCTTCATCAAAGCGAACCACCGTACAGATCTGCAAATACTTACTTCAAAACTTCGCTGCACCTCCGAACTTCAGACAAACCCAGATGACGATATTAAAGAATGAAACAAGTGTACATAATCAAATCTAGCCCAATATCAGATCATTCAATAATAATAAGTCATTATGACCTTGATCCATCATTAGATCTCATCCATCATCAAATGCTCAGGTGCATATTTAGTCTAGATCAAGAAAAGCATCAGAAACCCACAACATATATATTTTCTTTTGATATGACACTTTATAAGATATTCATTACTTGTGCACCTGGCCTAATGATCTCCTCCTCCTTATATAGTTTTAGGCCTTTCTCAATACCTTGGACCAAATACCTAGGGTCAATACCTTAGACCAAATACCTAGGGTCAATACCTCGGACCAAATAGCTCGGACCAAGTACCTTGGATCAATAGTTTACACCAAAATACCTTGGACTAAATACCTCGGACCAAAACCTTGGTTTTCCAACATGTACGCACTTGTCCTTCTGTGAAAGAGCATGTATACGTATATGCTCCTTTTGTTCTGTTAACCCGCATGTATATGCTGCTTGGACAAGGTGAACCAGTGTATACTTCTTAAACTACTCTTCATCAACCTTTTCCTTCACCTTCTTTATTTTGATCAGAAGACCTTAGTTCCATCTTCCTGTTATTTCGTACCAATGCCCTATTACCTCTGAATAGACCTACTACACTCTAATTTTCCATATTAATTCTTTGAAATGCCATGCATTTTTTCACATCTGTAAACGCAACTGCCATGCATTTTGTCACATTTGATATCTCTCCTGTAAATTCATCTAGTCACCATATACAAGTGAGTTGTTCTACTACAAGTAGGTTACCATCAAGTACAACACATGCATCATAATGCCAACATCAACTTCCTTTCATTCCCAAAAGAATTTTAAGAAAAGTTCTTGAAAATTAAAAGCTATCTTACCCAAAGGCCCTAGCCATTGGACTGCTAGTATAACATATGCACCACCCATTGGAATGGAAAGGATTGGAATATTCAAGACATATTCTCCCGCAGATAGCTTGATATTATGGCACTTTCTAGAGAAATTTATGGTTCCTCCATTTGCAACCATTACTTGAATCTCTGGTGTTGGATATAGGAAGAATTTCAATTCCTTGGCTATCTTACAATGAATAAAATTATGGGTACTACCCGAATCAATCAACATTATTACATTTTTCTTATTGATATGCCCTTCTATCTTGAGAGTTTGAGGAGTGGTAATTCCTGTCAATGCATTACAAGATATGGTCAGATTCATTTTTTCCTTCTTTGGGATTGGTTCCTGGTGTATATCCCCTTATTTTGATGTTTCTTGTTCCTTTTCTTGCTCCTCTTCCCCATCTATGTAAATTAATTTCTTCTTATCACACTTATGACCTTTGGTGTATTTTATATCACAATTATAGCAAAGCCCTTTTTATTTTTTTTTCTTCCAATTGTTGTGGTGTCAACCTTGTAGGTGGTGAAAGGCTAGGAGCAACAACACTTCCTTGTTTATAGTTATGAGTGGTAGGTTTCCTTGTTGCCATAAATTTTCTTTCATTTTTTTTTGCCAACCCATATGCCTTCTGGACCAATGAATTAGGCTCCGAAAGGCGAACCTCATTTTGGATATTACCATTTAAAGTCGCGATGAAGATTTCAAATCTATGCTTCTCTAGAATATCATTTACCCGTATATTCAATTTTTGGAAGTCCTCAATGTGCTCTGCCATTGAACCCTTTTGTTTGAGATTTATCAATTGGCTAAAAAACGTGTTTCTCTTTGTATCCTCATAATGTGTTATCATTTCCTCCATGAAAATTGACCAGGTGACAAGTTGTTTATGCAAACAAATCCCTCTATACCATGAAAACTGATTCGGTTCTAAATATAAAGATGCAATATGTACCTTTTGTGGTGGTTTCACATCATGTAGATCAAAATATTTATCCGTCTGTAGTATCCAAGTTACCTGATCTTTACCATTAAATTTCCTCATATCTATATTTGGAATATGGTGGGTCTTCAATCGTACATTAGAGTCTACGAAATCATGATTAACATTTCTTTTGTTCTCATGAGGAGTTTCCTCTATTACGTTTTCAGCATCAGGAAGCCTTTCTTGTAGTGAATTTGCCCCACCTTCCTTCAAACCTTCCATGTCTTTCTTCAAATATTCCATGTTTGCATTCAATTTTTCCTATATACAATTTATCTTATTGATCATATCTTCGATCACATTCTTCAAATCATCCCTCCAATTTTCTTACTAGGTGTTTCTATTTTAATGATTTGGGTCATTATTTTTCTTGCTTTTAGGAGCTCGATCTTGAATCTTTTGTATCTCTGAATTTGGGATCTCCAAGATCTGAAATTGCGACCTGCGGTAGCCCTCTATGTCATCTTTACAATGCCACCAGTCTGATCAAAATTGGATTCTCCAAGAAAGGGTTATGCCCAATATCCCAAGACGACATGATTATATACTTTTCACTAGAGAAAAATTATACAAAGTTCCATGTGTCACTGTTTCAACCATCAAAGCTAAAATTGATATACAAAATAGTATAGTTTGTCCTATTTTTGTAAATTCTTACAAAATTTCAATCTGATGTTCAGGGAGAAAATTATGACGATTTTTCCAAGGTCACCTATTTGGGATGTAATTCGGGAGCCTACAAAAACCCTAAATTCCTTGAACCATATCTCCGAAAATATAGCGAAACAAGATCTGAAATTTCAGAGTCTAAACCTTCGTAGAAAACAAATTATAGCTAAAATTCCATAATGAACTATTTGAGATGGAATTATGGAGCTTACAAAAACCCTGAATTCCTCAGATCATATCTCCAAAAATATAGCGAGACAAGATTTGAAAATTGGATCAGAGGTTCAGAACGATTTCGGCTCAAATGGTTTTCTGTTTTAGCTTCTAAAACTTCATAGAGAAAAATTTATAGAAAAAATTCCACGATGACCTATTTGGAGCAGCAAAACCCTAGAATTCAAAGCTCTGATACCAAATATTATGAAACCAGCTCACAAAAAGATAGAAAAGATAGATCAATGACTTCAAAATTAGCCTCTTCGAGGGGGAAACCTCCTTTACATTACACAAATGAACAATTCTTGGATGTTACAAATGACAAGACTACCTTTCTATATATATATATATATATATATATATATATATATATATATATATATAGATGAGTCTAAGGGTTCCCAATACAATCAAAGCCTACCTATCAATTATATTGTAGGGGCACAACAATAATGATAGTGGCCTTCTATGGGGCATAATAATAATAACATTAGGATTATATGGGAAAAATAATACAATAAGGCAGCTGCACTAATAACAATAAGGGGTTACACTAGTAGTATAGGGACCTAACACCCTCGGATGCATGCTTATCATAATGTTGTCCTAGATTATTTGCATAATTTTGTTCAGTATAATTTTTTTGTTGTCCCAAGGGAGGATAATGTTGTCGGAGATACATTGGCCACTTCGGCCTTTGATTTTGAAATTCTGAATAGTTTTAAAGAGAAATATAAGGTAGAAGTCAAACATAGGCCTGTTGTCCCACATAATATGAAGCAGTGGCAAGTCTTCGAAAATGACAAGAAGTTGGAGAAAGTTTTGCTAATGAAGGAGGAATTTGCCAAAATGAAATTAGAAACGGACATCAGATGGGAAGATGTAGATTAACGGAGATTTATTAATCAACTGAAAGAAGATTTAGGTAAGTAGAGTACTAAGTTAAACATATTGTAGCTCAAAGACAATGTCCTTGTAAGAGGGCTTGTACATTTGGAGGAACTATTTGACCATAATGATGTGGCCAAAAGGCCAAAACCAACACCTGTAGGAGAACGAGTTGAAGAATGCAATATAGGTACAACAGAACACCCAAAAATGATAAAACTATCTAAGGCCTTGAGTCAAGAAATGAAGAAAAATTACTTGGAATTGTTGACTAAATTTTCCAATTTGCTTGCCTGGGGGTATGAAGACCTGAAGTTGTATAATAAACACATTATCTAGCACACAATACCAGTGAAGGAAGATCAAAAACCATTCAAGCAGAAGCTACGAAGGACAAATCCGGTGTTGCTACCCCTGATCGAGAAAGAGGTAAGGAAGTTGTTTGATGCTGGCATAATAGTATCTCTTAGATTTTCCAATTGGTTATCTAACTTGGTACCAGTCGGAAAGAAGACATGAGATATCAGATTTTTTGTAGATTTCACGAACTTAAACAGGGTGTCACTCAAGGACAACTATCCACTTCCAAAAATGGACCTTATATTTCAGAAGGAAGTTGGTGCAAAAAGAATGTCACTACTGGATGGTTTTTCTAAGTATAACCAGATTTTGGTTCACCCATAAGACCAAGATAATACTATCTTCACAACACCTTGGGGGACCTTCAAATATGCCAAGATGTCATTCGGTCTGATGAATGCAAGGGCAACATTTCAACAAGCTATGGATATAACTTTTGCAGAGGAAAAGGATAAGTTTCTTATCATATACCTTGATTATATTATTGTTTATTCATGGTCTGATGATGATCATTTACAGCACTTAAGAGTAGTCTTTAAGAAGTGTAGGAAATATGGAATATCCTTAAATCCTAAGAAATCATTGTTTGGGCTGGAGGAAGGAAAGATTTTGGGACATGTTATTTCAAAAGATGGTATCAAAATAGACCATAAATGAGTTGCAACCATTCAAAAAATGAACATTCCTAGGAGTAAAAAGGAGATTTAGTCCTTTTTGGGTAGAATCAATTTTTTGAGGAGGTTCATTCTGAATTTGGCCGAAATTTTGACGAAAATTACAGACTTGTTAAAGTGGGATAGTGAGGTAAAATGGGGTGATGACATCAAAAAATATTTCAATGAAGTTAAGGCAAGATTGTCTCGTGCTCCCACATTGGCTAGTGTAGATTATACATGAGAATTCATAGTTCTTTCTTTTGCTTCTGAGCACAATATTGCTCCTATCCTATTGAAAAAAAATCAGCAGGGAGTAGAACAATCCATTTCATTTTTCAGCAGAGTGCTCAGAGATGTTTCACTCAAGTATGAAATAATGGAGTAACATACATATTCTCTTGTTGAAACGTAAAGTAGTTCTGGGTATATATTTTGCATTCTAATGTTGTAGCTTATGTGCCTAGTGCTACAGTCAAAAGAATTTTGACTCTGAGAGATCTAGATGGAAGAAGGGGCAGGTGGATCACTTCTATACTTGAATATGACATCAAGATGAGGCCAACAAAACTGGTTAAAGGGAAAATCTTGCCTCGAATGATGGATAAATCCAATTTGCATTCATTCCAAATCAATTTCTTAGTTTTCCTAGTAGAAGAGGATCTCTCAAGTACTGTCTAGCAAGTTCTGGAAAGGTTTGCTACCTCACCTTGGTATGTTGATGTTTTATATATGTTGCAGCATTTACAAGCACCTCCATATTAGCCTAAAACTAAAGCTCGATTTTTGAAGTTGAAGGTAGTAAAATTCTACCTTATTGATTAATTCTTATACTGGAAGGATCCCGACGGAATGTTTCTCAATTGTCTATTAGAAGATGAGGCTTAAGCAAAAATGGAGCAATTTCACAAAGGAGATTGTGGCAACCAATTGTATTGGAAAACCATTGTGAACAAGATCCTAAGAGTTGGACTTTATTGGCCTAGCTTGTTTGCTGATGTTTATAAAAAGGTGGCTATCTGTCAGGAATGCCAGATGATTGAAGGAAGAAAATTTTTTCTCCCACTTCCCCTGAAGCCTATAGCAGTTAAGTCACCATTTCAGCAATGGGCACTCAATTTTATTGGTAAAATTCATCCCACTTCTTCTGGACAACGCAAGTGGATATTGATAGCAACCGACTATTTTACCAAGTGTATTAAGGTAGTCTCAACCATACAAGCTATGGACATGGTAATCATCAAGGTTTTGGAAGGTAACATTTTGTCTCGTTTTGGTTATACAAAAAATATTATCACAAATAATGTCGTTGCTTTCAGATCTAGAAAGATGATATAGTTTTTTCATAGATACAACATTGTTCTAGGACACTCTACAACCTATTACCCTCAAGGTAATGGCTTGGCAGAATCCTTGAATAAAATTTTGCTAAATATTATCAAGAAAATGATGGAAGAAAATAAGAAGAGTTGGCACAAAAATTTGGTACATGCACTCTGGGCAGACCATGTGAGTACTAAGAAGTTGATAGGCATCTCTCCATTTCAACTAGTCTATGGAACATATGCACTCTTTCCTTCCTCATCGGGATTGCCAGTTATGAAGCTACTACAAGAGGATGAAGTAGAGCCAAATGGCATGCAGTGAAGGATTGGCCAAATGATTCAACTTCAATAGTCTAGAGAAGAGGTGTTCAAGACCACACAGCTGATACAAGACAAAATAAAAATAATTTATGATAGAAGAGCAAAGTAAATTGATATTCAAATTGAAGATCTAGTATTCAAGTGGGATGTCTGGAACAAAGACAAGGGAAAACGTGGAAAGTTTGAAAATCTATGGAAGGGGCCATTTAATATTACTACATTTAGGGGAAATAATGCTTATATGCTTGAGAATTTTTCTGATGGACCAGTTGGAGCAGGACCTATAAATGATAGGTTGTTGAAGCATTTTCTCACATCATTGAACAACTGCAATATCATGTCATTTTATATGCCGCTTTACTATTGAATTATGAAATTGTGTGTAGTTGGAGTTTGGATTTAAATCCCAAGGTGAAGGCCATAAGGTCCTAGCTTTGTGCTTCCATAAATAAGTCAGTTTGTTGAATAAGTGTCTCTCAGTTACACAGTCATTTTTAGTCAATCTCGTCAGTAAATTTTCCATATTTGTTAGTCTTTTTCTCATTATTGTACATTGCTTTCATTTCCCAATGGATAGGATTTTGGTCTATGGTGTTGTTCTTGGCACCTCACATTAAGGCTTCCATCCCTAATGGAGCAAATGTCAGATTCAGTTAGTTTATTAGTAGTCGAATGTCTTCGAAAAAAAATTTGTTGTCATGGAAAAGGTCAAACCCACAAACATTTTTGTTGTCATGAGTTCGACCAACCATTGCCTGGAAAGTCATCATGAACTTGGTCATCAAATTTTTAATCATTAATGGGAAGGGGTGTTTGAGTTTGAGAGGTGTCATTAGGATTTTTGAGTCAAGGTTTTCAGGGTTTGTTAGAGTGATTCACCTTAATATATGTTTATAGTCAAAGGGATGATTTATAAAGCAGTATGGTCACAAATGTCATAATTTTTTCTCCCTCTTCTAATAACATATTTCCCTCATTTCCTATTCCTTATTTGTTTCCTTATCCCTACTTATCCTATTCCCTTATCCCCTTATTCTTTCAAACTTTTTTCCTATTCCTAAATATTCATGTTATCCCTTATCTCTATTTTAGGCCTAAATTCCCTTTTATCCTAAGCCTAAGTTCCCATTTTACCCTAGGCCTAAATTCCCTTGCTAAAGCATCATTGTGTATGATGAGTGAACCTCACCCACATACACCATACACAAACTTTGGTCATCATACCCACATCATTTTCTCAGATCCTATCACGCTCCCAAATTCAAATATGATTGCTTTCAGGTGGAGTGCCAATTAAACACCATGTTTAATTACATCATCGAAGATTAGGAATAATTTTAAAATTAGTCCAGGAGGCTACCATTTTCTTTTTTTGTCATCATAAGAAAATGTATTGCTTCATCTTGCAGGAGAGTTGAAGATTTTTTATGCATTGAAAGGAATATTGCAGAAGTATTTAAAAAATTGTGTTGTGTTGTTACTATGCAGAGTGCCACACAACCACTACGCAGTGTGTCCTGAAGCCACCAACATTAGCACACAAAAATTTCAGCAGTGTGGGAGGTAGAAGTCAGTTGTCCAGTCTGTGAATTTATTTTTCAACATTCAGATTAAGGACAATAAATCTCTTGTTACATTCTCTTTAAAAAACTTTTCTATGCACACCATACCTGTAAACCACGCATACAATCAAATTTATAGCTTAAAGTCATGTATTGTTAATGAGAAAATGTAGCCATCATGAAATTTTGAGGGGTCAGGGAATTTTTTAAAGTGAAATAGATTGTTTTCCCGCTCGTCTTCACATTAAAGACATGCTTTGTCATCACTATCTAATATTGTTGTTTGGTGAAGTTTGCACTGTCACAGTTGTCAAGCCTCTAACACTCTAACCTGTACACGTAGCTTCTCATAAAGTTTAAGTTGAAATTTCCATGTGTAGGGTTAATGGCTCCCACTACTAGTAGAAAAGGAGGGGATATTGTATGCATTGAGCCCAACACCCTAAACCTAATAAACTCCTCCCCAGCCATTAGAGTCGCTTTTGAGAATGCTGGTTGCATTCCATTCTGTCAGAAAGTCCAGAAAATGGGTCATAATACAAGATTGGCTAGCCTCTTTGCCCTCAACTTCCATGATAACAAATTCAAGTTGGGAAATGTGGAAATCATTGCCACAGAAAAACTCAGTGTAGATGCCACAAGCCTTCCTACAGTAGGTGAAAAATGGTTCAAAGGTGATGGCCTTGATATTTCAGCTTTTAAGAAGTTTTTCAAGCCTGAGTTCAGTGATAGGTTTGCTACAAATTTCCCCACCATGTACTTTCAGGACCATTACAGTGAGCTTCTGAAAGTTATCCAGAGGTATTTCACATTTGAGGGTAGATTCAACAGGGTGTACCAGTATCATTTGAAGCTTCTATGGAACTTCATAGATAAAAAACCAATGAACCTACCTTTATTCTTATTCAAAACTATGGAAAGGATGGAAAAAAAAGTTCAGCTTCAAAAGGATAACCATATGTTAAGTCTTTTACATCTCTCCCTCATTAAAATTTTAGTCAAGTTTGTAGTTGATAAGAAGAAGATTTACTATTCAGACTTTCTATCTAGCATCGGTTTACTACCAAAGGCAGAATCTTCATCAGTCAAAACTTGAGTGGAGGAACAAGAAGTGAATGAAACGCATGAGAAGAAGGTCACCCACACAGTGAAAGAGAAAAATTTGGTTGAAGAAAAAGTTAAAAAACCCAGCAAGAAGTCCATGGGAAAACTTGGTAAGAAGAGTAAGAAGAATATTTCAAAAGATAGAGAAAATTTAGGAAACAAAGGTTCAGGTGGCATCATCTCAGACCACCAAGTTTCAAGTTAAAGTAGAAGAGACAATCAAGAATGAAGAGTTTGTGATGAGGCCTAGGACTAGGTCAAGGGCCAAGAAGAGTGTGGAGGGAGTAGCCCGTCAAGAAGTTTTTGAAATTTCGGAGGATAAGCAAGAAGAAAAACAAGAGGAGAGTAAAGAAGAAGAAGTGAAGCAAGATGAATCAATCAATTTGGAGAAAGAAGAATATCCAATGCAATATGAGAAAGATATCATACAGTATGATGAAGATGACCCTAAGATGATCAAGATGAAAGAAGCTCTTTCCAAATATCAAATGAAGATAGCATCCTTGAAGAAGAAAAATAGAGACTTGAAACAAACAGCTCAACCAGTAGCTGAGAGTGGAGAGACACCTCCCAAACCTGTTGCTAAGGACAAACATAAACATGTTTCATTTTTTAACTGGCCAAAGAGATTGGAGTGGAGTCCAATGGGCCCACAACTAGAGCAGCAAAGTCAAACTTAGTTATGTGCAGCAGATGAAAAAGGTGGCTCAAGCACCTATTAAGCCACATTTTGACCAGTGGAAAGAGTATCAAAGATGTCTAGAGGAGCTCTAGGAGAGACAAGAGTAGTTTAAGTGGTTCATGTACAATAACCATAATTACAAGAAATATGTGCAGCATCCACTGGATAATTGTGATAAGAAATCATGTGAGGTATCCAAAGCCCTTGACAAAGATAAACATTTTGTTAAATGGTCAATTCATGTAAGAATACAATGCAAAAACCTTTATGTCAGGAACCTGGTATTGGATGAAAATTTGAGGAGCATGAAGAAGGGTTTCGACAAGGCATGGGGATTGGTTAAGAAGTACAAGAAGGTATCCAAAGCACCTTCACCTGGAAAAGTGCCAAGGTTGAGATATAAGGCTCTATCTGAAACAAATCTCACTTTGCCAGTGCCCACTAAGGACAAAGATCCCATACCTCATGCTTCAAAGACCCAAGCTTCCATCACCAAGACCTCCAACAAAAGGAATAGGAGGTAATAGGTCACTACTTGAAGTTTTGAAATTTTAGCTTTTGCCTTGGAATATTTACATTGCACAGCAGGGGTACTTCTTTTCTTGGGTTCAAGTTGTAGATGTTGTTTTGATTAGTGTCTTTGAATGATTCTTATGTTTGGAGTGGCTTATAGTAGCATGGTGGTGTTTTATTAAGACTGGAGGGCATATAAGAGGAAGTTTTGGAAAACATGCCACGCAGTTGCTGCGCAAATCCTACTTACACTCTTACATGAGCATTCAGAAGAATATAGTTGTCACTGTTTAAAGGTGTAAACATGGAGCAGAGGTGGTAGCGAACTCATACCATCAGTTGCCAGCCACATGCCATCTTTTGATGCAAAAAGTTCCTTCATAATTGTTGCATAGCTGCTACGCAGCCATTGCACAGTCAACCGTCAACTTTTCTTCTTTTTGTTGTTTCATTTCATGATGATGTTCTTCGAAGTTAGGATTTCTTTCATGAAGTTTAGTTTTTTGTATTAAGATAAAGCCAAAGATACTTTTATGTTTTTTTTGGTTTTTTAGGAAAAGGACTTAAACAACAACTTTCCTCTTTTTGGTTTTGGATCGATCCACTATTTGGATCAATGATGCAATGAATCTAGACACTTATTATGTTTTTTCTATGGTCTATTTAAACTGGTAAATACATATGAAATAGGTTGTTGTTGGTTCAACGTTATTGTGAACTGGTTATCAGAGATTATGTGATTGTGATCAAGTTTTATGAATGGAATTCTTATGACTTGAGGGTTTACCAATTATTGTCTGCAAGAATACTTATGGTATGACACTTTGGAGTTGTTTTTGTCTATATATTATTTATTCAATTAGTTCTTCTCTATAATTTCTTGTTTTATGGGTATAGATATTCAGTTGGGTTAGAATTTAGTTTAAACTTCTCTAAAACAACTGTGTCCATATTTTAGGTTCAAATAGAATATTTCATACCCGTCCATGTTGTTATATGCAAGGAAAGAATTTGTGTTTTCTTTTTTTTTTCCTCTATACTACAACTCATTTCTCTTATCCAAAGTTTATGCTTGAAAAGTCTTTGTGGATTATATTGGTTTTTACTTGCATAAGTAAAGTGGGTAGAAAGTCAAATTGATCACACATTTCCATCCTATCCATCCATTCATACTTCAACCAAATATTTCAAATTCCCTTTTCAGATCTGGTCTTTGCTAGAATTAGTGCTTCAAATTTTCTTACCTTTTTGTTTTACAAGTGACGGAGTGCCCTCCAGTCGAAGCAGACTAGTCTATCAACAAAAATGAGTTTTTGGTTACCTATGGGTTCCTTTTCCTTCAGCCTAAAAGGAGATCATGGAGTGCTAACACATTGAACCCCCGATATAATTCCTCCAATATGTCACCTCCTATATGAATTTCCTGATATCGCTTCTCGCCTCTTTTCAATAGTCATTACTTCATCAGAAGTTCTGATTATCGTAACTGTTAAATGCATACCACTGATTCATTTCTCTGATATTTTACCTCCGATACGTTGATTTGGAAAGCCCACATGAATTCACATTTCCGTGCTTAATTTATTAGAGTGGTGAAGTTATTGTTTTCGAAATCATAAACATTGTCATTCATTTCAGTTCGATTCTATCAAGATTTTCTTTAAAGAAGAAGATTGTTGTTGTAAAGACTCGTTATTTGTGCTAAGTCCTATGCGGATAAAATTTTATCACTTATCCTTGTGTTTTTTGCTACAGGCTAGTCCTAACCGTCATAATAGTGAAGAAACATCTAAAGAGGGAAAGGAAAGAAAAAGATTGTTGCACAACAACAATTTGCGCTCCTCTAATCGAAAGAACTAAAGACAAAAATGTTATGCCAGGGTTATTTTTCGACATAGTCTGCACTAAATACATTGGACATTCCTCATGGGAATCGATGTATAAATTTTTTGAAGATGAAGTACCCAAGGTCACACAAAGAACAACGACTGTTGATGATTCTACCTCAGTCTCAAACACTACACACATTGATGTGGCTAATTGATTCTTGCACAGGATTACAACCCGACCTAAAATTATTCCTTATATAGACATGGTTTGATGGGTTGTATACAATTTAAGCATCACTAGCAGCAATATTATTAAAATAAAGCATACGATCATCAGATCCTTTACTAGCAAAGATTTGAGCAAGATGTACCATCTGCCTTAGACACGGTGTAAAAATGACAAGAAAATTGTGGAAGCATTCATGAAATAGAACAAGCATGGATCAGAGCCAATTATAAGATGGAGGTGGGATCCAAACAAGCACAACTGAAAGGAAATGGGTATGTACATTGTTGACTCCCATGCTGGTCCCTATTTCCGGGTAGCTTCTATGATGTGTAGAATTTTTTCTTACCCTAATACACAGAAGCTTATTGATCAATGGACACCACTTATTGATGGGGCTTTAGAGGGTTCCATCTTTGATTAGGGTAACATACTCTCATATAACCTAGCCACCCACATCTTGTCTTTTAGAGGCAAGCACAAAGTCTCTGAGAATGTAATTCCCCCCTTTCAGATGAGCAATTATATCATGGACGCCATGTATTTCACCATGGAATTTTCCTTTATGGGTTAGAAGTGGACTTTGGAAGACCCAACCCCTATTCACATATACCATGATATACCTTGGGATTCAAAATATATACCACATTTTTACAAAATATATCATGGAGTCATGATACCCATCTACCAAATTATTATTGATAAAAGGACCCCACGGGTATCTCCATAAGCCAAAAATGACTTGCTCCGAGCAGGAATCTAGTTCGGTGAAGAAATATTTACCTATGTTCGAGTCTTTGGTATTCTATCTACCACATTTTTACAAAATATATCCTGGAGTCGTGATACCCATCTACCAGATTATTATTGATAAAAGGACCCCACGGGTATCTCCAGAAGCCAAAAATGACTTTCTCCGAGTAGGAAACTAGTTCGGTGAAGAATTATTTACCTATGTTCGAGTCTTTGGTATTCTATCTTGCCCTCATGTGTTACCTCTATTTGTTCCTGACAAGCTTCTTTCCTAAGAGATAGCCTATTAGACTGTAGGAAACAATATTTCAAAGTTTTGAAGGAATCGAATAAAAAGTTGTGGCCTATTTTTCCTATCCAATGTGGTATATATACCTTGGATAACTTCAAGCATGAATTAATTGAAATTATTTCTATTAAATATCTCGGTTTCCCTACTATTCCTAACAGATAATATGACACTCATCAAACTGTCAAAAAGATTACATCAACATTGAGCATCAGGAAATTTTTACATGAGCTAGACAAGCTTGATGATTTGTTTGAGAAGGACTATACTTATTCAATGGTTGTGAAATGGGCAGAGAAACAATTAAATCCACAAGAAATGATTCATTTCACCTAGTACAGGGCCTCAAGGCTAGAAAATTTTCTTATGTATTCACTACAGATTCCTCAAGAGAGGGCAGTCCCTGAAGATGCCGTAGTTGTTGGTTCTACGTAATTTGCTGATGTTTCATAGTCAAGAGAAACAATTGCCTCCTCTTCTTCCCAAGCTGAGGGTCTTATGCCTAATTCTAGGGTAAAATAAATATTGGAACAATATAACCATGTTCTAAATTTTAAAGTCGATGAACCTCAAGTTATTAAAAATCCTCTACAAGAGAAGGTCCAAGGCACTTCAAAAAGCCTTGAACAAAGTTTTATAATAAAAAAGGCGTCTGAGAGGCCTTTGGAGTACGATGATATTGAAATTATTCTGGATTTCCCTTCATCTGAGGTTATGTTAAGAGTTGAAGAAATTCCTTCACTTGACATCTTTTATGGCCCTCGGCACAAGGTTTGGTCAAAAGAGAGTAGAAGAAAAGGAAAATTGATCAGTACGAGGCTTTGCTCACTAGAAATGCATCTTTTGAGGTATTGTGGGAAGGCTATTTGGAAACTCCTTCATAGGAGCTGAGTAGGATTACCCAATTCACAGGTGCCTAATGCTTTAGCTACAATGGACAAAGCTACATAAGTGAAATAGTTATTAAAGGAGAAATAAGAAAGGATTGTACTTTTGTAATAGAGTATTGAAGTTCAGAAACAAAATATTGTTGAACAACAGAAAGGACAGGTCACGGAACTCCAGAACAATTTTAACTCCCTCAAAGTTCAATATGATATGAATTTATAGGTTCAAGACTTTCAGATCCTAGAGCTACAAAGAATTATTGAACAAATGTGTCAATACTAAATTAACTGAGTTTAAGAAGGAGGAAAAAGAGTTGAACACTCTTCTTGCTCAACAACAGATTGTCTTTTTCCAAAAATTGGCAACTATTCATGATCTATGCAACGCAGTTAGTTCCCTGACAGACCAGCTATCAGATATCAAGACTTACTTTGAGCACATAGAGGAGAAAATTTCTAGTTTCTTGACATGGCAAGAAAGCGTAGATGAAAGATTGGCCAATATTCCTAGAATTTAAGAATCACACAAATAATTGTTTTTTAGAGAATGGGAAGTTCTCCTCAAGAAAACAGAAGGAGCAACATTTCACGCTAGGGATATTTCAAATAATGTCATTGAAGCAGTTAGCAATAAATTGTTTCAATCCAATCTCATATCAAGTTTCCCTCAAGGAGCATTGCCAGATATCAAACTTCTTACCAAAATGTGGCAGGAATCCTCCAAGAAGAGAGCCAAAGTTATCGATCAACTAACCAAGATCAACTTGGAAAGTCATTCACAATTTTTATTTAAACCACAGAAACAATGGTTGATGCTCCGATTTTTATCCAATACCACCACACAAATGTTTTGAGTCTTGAGGGACACAATCTTCAACAGGAAAATGTGAATACAGCAAAGGTCTCCACCTAAGTTAAAGGTCACGGTAGATATCTACGAGCTGCACCAACGAATCAGAGGATAGTGTTCCTCTCAAGCTTAGAAAATTTGTTGCAACATATTCTAAATTTATCAATTCTTGTTTATTTTGGCTACGTTTATTGAAACCACCTAAAGTTGTTAATGTATTTTCCTTATTTGTATTTTATCATGAAGCTATAAATCACCTCCATTTGTCATGTGAAGGGGTTCTGAATTTTGGAAAGAAGGCTTAAGCTTGCACTATTGTAACTCAAGTTTTTTCTTAATATAGCTGAACCATTGCCATTTTTCTCATCAGTACAATAATGATATATCGGGTACTATTATCCTTGTGTTATTATTTTATTTAGAGTTGAATGGAATTATTTTTTTTAATTAAATATGTGTTATAACAATCGTGCATTATCAATATTGGTATGTTGTATTAGAATCATAAAATTATATGTATGAACAACGAGATCTCATATGTGACGAATTTATAAGCTAATTTAACTAGCTATTTAATTAAACAGTTATCTTTCTTTTCTTTAACTTTATAGTTACACGATAATTTAAATTGTCATGCTAATTATGAAATCTATACAATCACATATACAAACAACATTCCCTGCATAGATATTAAGTTTATTAATCTTTATTTTTAATTTTAGTTATATGAGAGCTTTATACTTTTATTCAATCTTTTTCTTATAATTTCATATATAGGTAAATTGGTCCCATAGTTCCATTCGGAGCCATCATCCCAACCAGAAAACGATTTTATCTAAGGTCCGGATCGGGTGGATTCCTCCATTGTTGATGCTAACATTTCAAGCAATCAACACATTCAAATTTACATAACAATGAAATATTTCGAAGACTTGCAATCATGGGGTGTGCTCTAATTTGGTTATTTGATATGGTTTTAACTATTAGAAACTAATTTAATCAAGGATTCAACTATAATTTTTATTTTTCTCATGGTTTTTATTTCAAGAACGAGCATGGAAGCGATTAAGTCAAGAACTAGTATGCAGACTATTGGAGGATTATATGGAATCAATTTCTATAAAAAAATATATATGGAAAATGAAAAGAAAAACTTGGCAAGCTTGGCAATTATATTAAGATTGTTAAAGAACAAGTGCTGGATTAGTTCATATGTGAAGAAAATAGTGAAGATTAGTTTGTTTATATCTTTGTTTGTTTCGGATCTTGGTATCTTTAGCCAAATATGATTGTCAACTTTATTTTTGTAGGTTGGTAGTTGTGATTTGATCTATTTTTTTTATGTAATTTGTAGAATGTGATAAGTTCTAAATAAACGACCATTGATTCATCAGTTTGGATCTGATATATATTTATATATTTGAATGCTGAGAGGATATTTAGATAACCATGGATATAAGTTGGATTCGATTTTATTGTTTGTTTGTTTTTGAAATACTAATGAAATATTTTGATTTAGAGTAAATGTAGAATTGTAGGTTTTGTGGTCACTCTTTATTTATTTATTTATATATATATATATATATATAAAAGATTATATAATTGCAAGGGCTTAGATCTAAAAGATCTCAGAGCCAAACAACATATCATCTTCAAGGTCATTGCTAGAAAAACAATTCAAAGCATTATGTTAATATTTTCTTGATTTAAGAAACTATTATGCAACTCGTGGAAACCGATGAAGTTTTATTTCAAGGATCTTTGTCTCATTTCATTTTTTGCGATGATGTAATTATTTTCCAAAGGAGAACTTTGTTTATTATAAAGATATAGGACCATACTGCAGTAATATAGGAACCTTAACACGTTATTGTAGTAGGGACATGCCTCAGAAAATAGAGAAAATGACTATGGTCATTTCTCTTTTTCTTATTCTTTTGTAAAATGTGACTTTTCAAAGGAGAAGAAAGAGAGGCTTGGGCTACAAATTTAGTCATCATTTTTTTCTATTGTAGTCATTTTTCACGTGTTCAAATCGTATGAGTAGATGTATGTATACTTATGCAACTTAAATATTTAACGAAATTAATATTTCGCAATGTTTGTACCTTAAATGTTAATATGATTGTGTTGAATGATTAGAGATTCAAATCTAGTGCTTGAGTGATATTCAAGAAGATAAAGAGAATGTCTTGTCTTTCTTTCTTGAATTATTAATGTGATTTTATATTTTTATAATTTGAATGTATTTAAATTATTAAAAATATCATTATCTTAAGCATTGGATACCTTTTTTAGTTTATTTTTAGGATTAGATTAGTTTACTTTTGATTTAATAATGTATATATGATTTCTTTACTTTTATTAAGATATAGTGTTAACACCATTTTTTATTCCGTTGCATTAGATAAATATGTGTACTTTTTATATCTATATTGCATTTAGGTCTTAGGATCACTTGAGCTTAAATGATTTCTTTCTCCTTAGAGGAAGAAATACCAGGCTAATAGAGCCTTAAAACCTATCAGGAGAAGCTACCCTAAATGGATTGGGTTATTAATGAACTTGGACTGCAAATTTTCCTCCTATTGACTAGTGGTCAGTTCTTACCATCAATAAATGGCACTAGAAGGAGGGCCTAAGGTAAATTAAATAATTAAATCTTTTAACACTAAATATCTAATATTTGCATGTTTAATCCTTCTAATTCGTATCATCCCAAACACATTAGAAGGTAGGTTGGATGAAAATCTAACCTAATCGGAGTAAATTTATTCATTGTCACATCTAAAAAATTTCTCCTACCTAGATCATTGTATGTGAGGATGCTTTTAGTTTTTCATTCCCCGACATTCCACCTGACACATTTCATCACTTCTCAAAACTCTAATTCTATGGTGAAGGGAGTATATCTCAATTGAAACATCTTGATAAGTTTTGGGGTAAATGTGTCAAATATAATGTTACTAGTCTAAATGTTTTATGTGGGTTATTTGTTTCACTTTCAGGGGTTGAATCAAAGATGGGTTTGAATCCTTTTCCACCATATTCTATTTTCACTTGGTTTCAAATTTTTGATGAATTTTTAGATGCCTTTGACACTTATGATTCCATAAAGTATGTGAATAATTTAAGATTTTGCTATGCAGGAACAATTTATCTTTGGAAATATTTTCAAGAAAGGTAAACCATGTTCTTTTTAAGCTTCATCTTATTGATTTTTTTTGTATTAGATCCTATTTCAGATGCTTTTTCCTCATTAGATATAATACTCTAGATGGGATCTGTTGATGGTGTTGGACCCGCCAACATGTAAGGGGATCTCCCTGGTAAGAAGTCCCAATTAGAATTTAGACCATTTGATGTAGGAGTCCAAACAGTGGGTCGTATAGCAATGCCTTGACCGTGATTTCGCACAGAGGCAAGTAAGATAACTCTATTGGTAGCAAGGGTGTTATAGCTATAGTGAATCACGGAAGGTGCCTGAGAAGTTTTAACACATGGGGGTTGAGATGAGTGCACCCCTTGGAAACATATAATAGTACACAATTTGGAAGGGAACACACAAGCAAATATGCATCACAACATGGAAGGAAAGTTAGCGAGCAATCCAAAGTGATGGTTAAACCAACAACACGTTTCAGAAAGACTCATACATACTTATACAGAATAGTCCATAGACACATGCGTAAGAAAAAAATACATATATCATTTAGAGTAAACTAGATAGCATAGAATACAATACAACATATGCATGAAACGTGTTGGCTCTGTTATATTTAGAAGTGTAAGTTCTAGTCATACAATACATCCATGTCCAACCACTAGTTCCAAAAGTAGAACATTACAACCAGAACCGTGTGCTCCTCCAAAGAGATGTACTATCTCTGTATAGTGGAGAAGCCAAGGCTCATTACCATATTGTCCAAGCTTTCTCTAAGATACTCCTATCACAACTTGGCTGACCAAAAGCCTCTACAATGAGTTATGAGGTTCTATTTATAGCAAAGGGTGGGGTGACCCTTGACATTCCCCTATGTAATAGTTCACCTACCGTCATGACTCTTCATCTACTCTATGACTGTTACATCCAACTATTGACACTTGAACTTCGACATGACATGACATTACATTATGATGCATATGTCCTCATGTGAGACAAAATGGCTTGAGCAAGCCATGTAGGACATCACTGACACTTGGTCCATTGTGGTAAGACCAACTCTTTGACATGCTTGTGATGGTGAAGTTGGTGAGGTGATGACAAGCTTGGTCCTCCGTGATGGTGTGCATGCACCTCATGGTGACATCTTGCTGAAGCGAACTCTTGCCTCTGTTGTATCCGGGTGCATTCATGTGGCTCCTTCATCCAACTCGTCTGCTAGTATGTGCGTGGTCTTCTTGGTGCAACCGAACCGGAAACACACTGATGCATAGTGTCTATGATGATCTTCCAATGTGTGTTGGTGGTCATGTGCATCAACTCTCAACTACATGCTCAACTCCACTCATACTTGTTTCTTGTCTTTACCTTGGTGAGTGTGTTGAATAGGTTGGATCACAATCATGCACACAATGATATACATGCTGTTGAATCTCTTGCATGTGATCAAAAAAAATTCTCACCATGTCTACTATGTGTCAGCTGCTAGGATGGATCTATAACTTGTACACGGGAAGTTTCATCCATGAGTGCATGTTGCACCCATTGTTGTTCATGTTGCAACTCATTCACTTCTCTGTGCAACTCATGTTCTTCCTTCAGTTATTGATTCAGCACATGCACCTCCTTCTTTGTTCCATTTCCTGTCCTCGCGCGATTTTTGTCACCTCATAGCTTAACTCTCCAATGTTTCTTTCATCATTACTGGATCTTCTTGAGCTTACAACATTGTTCCACCTTCGTGTTGTCAACAACCATCCTCTTGCATTCGTTGCATCCGGTATGCTTCCTTTAGTTGTTGTTCATGATGCTTCTTGTTGTGATGTTGCTTCTGTGATATCTTGATGTCCTTGTCTACAAAAAACTTGATGTCTTTGTGAGTAGGCAAGCTCATAGACACTTGATCGACTGCATTCCCAAGTGTGCTCTGAACGATGTCTTCGACCCTGCTCTCCTAGAAACTGTTGTACCTATACTGCTGAGAGGGAGATGAACACTTGTGATACCTGGAGAAATTCATGGCAAGCAATCCATCAGTTGAAAAACAAAATGAACTTGAACTGACCTACAACATACCTGTGTGACTGATCATGAAGGTTGTGCAATTTTCACTGAGAGGTCAGGAGACTGACTGCCAAGACTGCACAAGGCATAATCTCGGCTACTGGGAGGCTGACTGACTACTAGAACTATGCAATGCATAGTCCAGTCTGGCTGCTAATTGCTGGAATTGCAAAATGTGCAATCTCTACTGGAAATGGTTGCAGGCTCAGTGACTGCATTGCGCAATTTTCTGGGCCAGTAGTCAGTCTCCCTCAGAATTGCACAATGCAAGACTGGAGGATAGTCACTGGGCATAAATGTGAATTTCTTGAGAGGAAGGCAAAGCCTTCCTCCTGAGGATTGCGCAATGTTGTCTTGGTGAGGTAGAGTCCGGGCCAAGGTTGCCCAAACTCGCTAATGGGCAACCGAAGGCAAATGTGAAAGTGAATGCATAGCAATACTCAGTGTAAGCATGAGTGAATGATCATTCATGCAAACAATGAATGACAGATTCATAAAATAGAACAACATGCATGTGGGTGAGGCGAGTCGGTGAATCGATGACCATTCATGAAAACAGTTTCATGCATGCAACAACAATGAGATGTTAACGAAAACTGAAACAATCCTAGTACAAGCTAGTATATTTCAAAACGATAGCAAGCGCTCAGTAAAACCAAGCAGAAAATGTTCGTACAAATCGAAACACAAAAAGTGCTAGAAATGAAACACAAGACATGGAAAGCAGGCTTACCCCAAAACAACTAAGTTGAATGTCCTGACAACTCCTAGATGCGATGTGGGATGTCAGGGCTACAAGGTTGATGTGAGGAATGAGCTCCGCAGCATCCGGTTGATGAGTTTTGATAAAATTGAGGTTGTGACACGCATGCCATAAATCTAGGGAAATAGACACTTGGTGGGAGGTTTCTGAAATGATCCTTGCATGTAACCTCCAACTACCAAAAATAGGTCCCTGAAGCAAGGGTTGCCTTTGCATGTTGCCTTGGGAGAAGCAGTCCATGCATGGAAGTCTGTTTTTCTCGGTCCTAGAGGTAACCGGTCAACTCAGTTGCACATGCAAGAGGTTGCTCAACTACTAGAAGAAAATGCGCATTTCTGGAAGGGAGTTGGGCTGGCTGCTCAGAAGATTTGCACAATTTCTGAGCAAAGCAGTTGACTGCTACCCATATTTTTGCAAAGTCTAGGCTGAGCAGCCCAGCTGGGAAGGATTGCACAATTTTCTGGGTGAATATTGCTCAGTAGAGTTGCGCAATTCTGGGGCCCAACTAGCTGCTAGCAAAGATTATGCAATTTATGGAGGGAAGGATTCTTGAAGGATCTTCTCAGTCCGTTGTTGGACCAAGTCTGGATGAACAAACTGTGAGGGGAATGCATTAATGTTTGATCGACAGGTTATCTCTCTACAAGAAAATCACTAGAGCTTGTGTACTTGACGAGGAAATACATACTACTATGAAGGTTGGTAGGGAGGCTCCAAAACGAAGCTAAGGCGATACACTGGTAGAACTCCAGCTCTCTGAATGGACCGTTTTTGTGAAGAAAAAGTCTAACACCTCCGGAAGTATTGTTCGGTTCTCAGTTTGTCTTGGTTTCCACACTTGATTGATTGTAAGATGTAGCATCTGCCATACTCTTTGTCGATTAACACACATTCCAATCCAAGTCAACATAGTTGTTTCGATTGGGGTTGAGGGGTATATTGGTGCACAAGAAGTGTAGTCATCAGAGTCTTAGTTTCATCTCTAGTGTTGCTCCACTGCCAGCAGGCTTAGATAGTACCCTAATGGAGTTATTTGCATCACCTCTCTACACATGAAGCGTTTCTCTTCTTTCGCCTTATTCATTTTTCACTTTTTCAAACTTTTTTCACTTTTTCTTTTTTCATTTTTAATCTTCATAATTGTGCATCATACTTATTCATTTCAGAGGTGGAAGAGGGATCTTGACTTATTGAGAGCAGAAGAGGTTGTTCCTGCAGAGAAGTAGTTTATTATACCTCTGACGTGCCTGTTAAGGTTTTCCTCCTCACCTTACTCTACTTGACTGAGCTAACAAGGTTTAACCCGAAAACGACCAACTAGAGTATGTGATACTAGTGAGCGCGCAAGTGTTGTGTTTTCACCAAGGTTCACTTTGAACAATACATATTTTCCATTGATGTATCATGGAGTGAAGAAAACAAGTTCTTACATAAGGGAGTGGACAATAGATAACAAAATGTTGATTGTTTTACAAGTCCTCTCGTACTTTACTCAACTTGTTTCAAGAGTCATACATGGTTTCATGCGAAACTAACCTATGAACAAAACAAACGAACAAAAAACAAATCAAAGCAGAAGAAGAAGAAGAAGAAGAAGAAGAAGAAAAAGCAGAAGCAAAGTGAGTATGCAAACAAGCAAGCAAGAGAACAAACCAACAAAGCAAGTAAGCAAATAGACTGAAAGCAAACACTACTTCTACTCCTAAGCTAATGGTTCATGGGCCATCTCAGATGAAGTGATACTTCTAATGCAGCTAGCAGCGCATTCGTTGACCCATGCTGGTGAAGGCATGGTTCGCGAATAAGATAGCTATGCGAACCAGGAAATAAGAAATATATAACAAATAAGACAAACACAGTCCGAGTTTACAAGTGACCAGAGAACAAAGATGAGTGAAAGCACATGACATGTATTTTTGGAGCTACCATGGTGATGTGATACACTACATGTTGAGGTTGAGTGTATGCATTCTCTTGACTGTGACATGCAAGAAAACATGAGAAAGGTAGACCACTTATGTTGTGCATGTATGCTTTCTGTGTAAGATTCCTCCAACACATGAGCGATGGGATAATGTAGTTCGAGTGGAGGAAGTGAAATCTAGGTGTTTGGTTGATCTTCAATGCACAACAGAGAGTGATGACGAGCCTTGAGTGTTTCAACAATTTCTTGACCGGAAGGAAAGAAACCTCAGGATAGCAAGGGCTTGGCATAACCGTCAGCTTAGGATGAAGTGCCTCGAAAGACTGCAGGGTTTCAACTTTGTTGACAGATAGATCATTGCAGATGAGTATCTTAGATACATTAACAACAATTGAATCAACATCATGATCAGATGAGGAAGTGGATAGATCACAACAACCAAGATCAGAAAATTCAGGAAGTTTGTCGGCATCCTCATGATTTGATGAATCAGGTAGAGGGGTAGATGGGAAGCAAAGATGTTCACCCTATGTGTTTTTAGAAATGACATATGACAGATTGCCCGGATTTCCAGAGGAAGATGTGTCCTCTCCACACTGTGATGATGGAATGACGTACGATGTGTCATGTGAATAATCAGAAGTAGAAACAACTGGAAATGGGTTTTCATAGGGGAAATCAGCAGTGGTAGAATCACAAGCAATGTTAGGATGAATCGGATGAGGCACGACTGGAAGGGAGTCTTCCTTCACCACGGGCTCTTCTTTAGATTCCCGTACACACTCATCATGAATGATAGCGTAGGTTGGATACATAACACCAACATCGTCAACAACTTGATCCTCGTTCACAATAGGTGAGGAGTCTGAATGGATGAACACAAGACAGTACAATCTGGAGGATCAATAGAATGTGAGGATGGAGGTCGAGGGAATGAATCCACGTGACAACCTACGGGCTTGCAAAGAAAATCTACATAGATATCAAGAGTAGGTGGGGTGGGAGGATGTGACAGTTCAACAAAGGTATGTGCATGATCTGCCATGTCACTCTGTGGTGGTGGATCTGTTTGATGAGGTGAAGGCAAATAGTCACTTGTGACAGTGACTATACCTACTCATGATTGTGTAGTTCCATCACCAGAGTATGAGTGGGATTCGAGTGATTTCAAGAATTGTAGATTTTTAGATGTAAAAAAGATACCCAAACATCTCATCGACGAATTCCCAATCAATATCATCGTCGGGAATCAATATGAGATATTACAAAAGTGTGTGTAAAAATATTCAACGGATTCATTGGGTGCTTTTCATAATTCTAGAATTTCTTTGTTGAGTGCTTGATAATTAAACTATTTGAAAGAACAGTCTATCTCTGCAACCAGATGAGCAAGAGAACGAATATATTTTTCGGGCAGTGTGGCACACCAATGAATTGGGTGCCCTCAAAGCATGTAGACAAGTTATCCAAGAGCTTTTCCGAGATAATGAAGTCGTTTCCATAATAAATGCACTCTAGAAGAGTAACTCGGTAGTTAGTCATGATAGATATGTAGAGATTCAAAACAGATGTGAGGACTCATCTTGTCATCTGGCCCTCCTTCTAGCACCAAAATGTTGATGGTGATAGACTTGCCAACATGTAAGTGGATCTCCCCGGTAAGAAGTCCCAATTAGACCTCACACCGTTTGGTGTAGGAGACCCAGGAGTGGGTCGTATATAAATTCCTTAACCGTGATTTCGCATAGGGGAAAGTAAGATAACTCTATTGGTAGCAAGGTTGTGACAACTGTAGTGAGTCAAGGAAGGTGCATGAGAAGTTCTAACACATAGGGGTTGAGATGAGTGCACCCCTTGGAAACCTGTAATAGTACACAGCTTGGAAGGGAACACATGAGCGAAGATTCATCACAACATGGAAGGAAAGTTAGCGATTACTCCAAAGTGATGGTTAAACCAACATCACACTTCAGAAAGATTCATACATACTTATACAGAATAGTCCATACATGCACACATAAGAAAATAATACATATATCATTTAGAGTAATCCAGATAACATAGAATACAATACAACATATGCATGAAACACGTTGGCCCTGTTATATTAAGAAGTGTAAGTTCCAGTTATACAATACATCCACGTCCAATGACTAGTTCCAAAAGTAGAACGTTACAACTGCAACCACCTACTCCTCCAAACAGATGTGCTAGCTCTGCGCAGTGGATAAGCCAAGTATCATTACAATATTGTTCAAGCTTTCTCTAAGATACTCCTATCAAACTTTGGCTAACTAAAATCCTCTACAATGAGTTATGAGGTTCTAGTTATAGTAAAGGGTGGGGTGACCCTTGACATTCCCCTATGTGACGGTTCACCTACCCTCATAACTCTTCATCTACTCTATGACTTTACATCCAACTATTGATGCTTGAACTTCCACTTGACACAATGTTAAATTATAATTCACATGTGCTCATGTGAGACAAAATGGCTTGAGAAAGCCATGCAAGGCATCACTGAAATTCGGTCTGTTGTGGTGTGACCAACTCTTTGACATGCTTGTGATGGTGAAGGTGGTGAGGTGATTCCAAGCTTGGTCATCTATGGTGGTGTGCATGCACCCCATGGTGACATCTTGCTGAAGTGAACTCTTGCCTCTATTGTATCTGCGTGCATTGGTGTGGCTCCTTCCCCCAACTCATCTGCTAGCATGAGCATTGTCTTCTTGGTGCAACCAAACGGACAACACAATGATGGATACTGTATGTGCTGATCTTCTAGTGTGTGCTGGTGGTCATGCTCATCAACTGTCAACTACATGCTAAATTACAATCGAAATTACTTCTTGTATTTAACTTGGTCAATGTGCTGAATGGGTTGGAGCGCATGCGTGCGCACTATGATATGCATGTTGCTGAATCCCTTGCATGTGATTAACAACACTTCTCACCATGTCTACTATGTGCTAGCTGCTGGGATGGATCTATAACTTGTACGAGTGCAGTTTCATCCGTGAGTGCATGTTGCACCCCTTACTATTCCTATTGCAACTCATTCACTTGTTCATGCAGCTCATGTTCCTCCTTGAGTTGTTTCTTCAGCAAATGTAACTCCTTCTTTGTTCCATTCTCTGTCTTTGCACGATCACGCTGTTACCTCATAGCCTGAGTATCCAAAGTATCTTTCATCATCAATGGATCTGCTTGAGCTTGCAACTTTGCTCCAACTCCATGTTATCAACAACCTTCCTCTTGCATTTGTTGCATCTGGTATGCTGCATTCGACAGTTGTTCATGGTGCTACTTGCTGTGATGCTACTTCTGTCATATCTTGATGTCCTTGCCTACAAAGAACTTGATGTCTTCATGAGTAGGAAAGCTCATAGACACTTGATCGACTACATCCCCAAGTGTTCTCTAAATGGTGTCTTCGACCCTGCTCTCTTGGAAACCATTGTACCTGTAATGTTGAAAGGCATATGAACACCTGCAATACTTGGAGACATGGAAACACTCAGGGCAAGCAATTTGTCAGTTGAAAACCAAAATGAAGTTGAGAACTGACTTGCAACATACCAGTGTGATTGTTCATGAAGGTTGCGCAATTTCCGCCAGGAGGTCGGGAGACTGACTGCCAAGACTGCACAAGGCATAGTCTGGGCTACTGTGAGGCTAACTAACTGTTGGAACTACGAAATGGATAGTCCAGTCTGGCTACTAACTGTTGGAATTATGTAATGTGCAATCTATGATTGCAAGCTCAGTGACTGCATTGCACAATTTTCTGGGCCAGTAGTCACTGTCCCTCATAATTGTGCAATGTAAAACTAGAGGACAGTCACTCCATAGAAATGCACATTTCCTGAGAGGAAGGCATAGCCTTTCTTCTTAGGATTGTGCAATGTTATCTTGGTGAGGTAGATTATAGCCCAAGGCTGCCTAGACTCACTGATGGGCAATTGAAAGCGAATGTGAATGTGAATGCATGGCGATACTAAGTGTAATTATGAGTGAATGATCATGCATGGAAATGATGAATGACAAATTCATAAAATGGAAAAACATACATGTGGCCAAGGCGAGTCACCAAATCAGTGACCGTTCGTGAAAATAGTTTCATGCATGCGACAGTAGTGAGATGTTAACGAAAATTGAAATGGTGCTAGTACAAGCTAGTATGTATCAAAATGATAGCAAACGTTTACTAAAATCAAGCAGATAACATTCATACGAAGCGAAACACAGAAAGTGCCAGAAATGCAACACAAGACATGCATAGCGGGCTTACCCCAAAACAACTGAGTTGAATGTGCCGACATCTCCTAGATGTGATGTGGAATTTCAGAGCTGCAAGGTTTATGTTAGGAATGCACTCTACAACATCCATTTGATGCGTTTTGACAAAATCGAAGTTGTGTTGCACATGTCATAAATATAGGGAAAGCGACACTTGGTGGGAGGTTTCTGAAATGATCCTTGCATGTAACCTCCAACTGCCAAAAATAGGTCTCTAAATCAAGGGATGCATTTGCATGCTGCCTTGGGAGAAGCAACCCATGTATGCAAGTCTGTTTCACTTGGTCCTAGAGGGAACCAGTCAACTCAGCGGCACATGCAAGAGGCTGCTCAACTGCTGGGAGAAAATGCACATTTATGGAAGGGTGCTGGGCTAGCTGCTCAGAAGATTTGTGCAATTTCTAGGTAGAGCAGCTGACTGCTACCTAGATTTGCGCAAATTATGGGCTGATCAGCCTAGCTAGGAAGGATTGCGTAGTTTTCTGGGTGAAGCTTGCTTAGCATAATTGCGCAATTATGGGGCCCAAGAGGCTGCTAGCCAGGATTGCACAAGTTCTTGAGGGAAGGCCGGTTTCCCTCCAGATTTGTGAAAATTCTCGAAGGAGCTACTCAGCTTGCTACTGGACCAAGTATGGATGAATAGCATGTGAGGGGAATGCATCAAGGTTTGATCGATAAGTTGTCTCTTTGCAAGAAAATAACTAGAGCTTGTGTACTTGACGAAGCAAGACATGATGATGTGAAGGTTGTTAGGGAGGCTCCAAAATGAAGCTAAGGAAAAATTTTGGAGGGTGGTTGTAGCCTGTTACATAGTAATTTGTCACTGTCTTCACTCCAGTCCTCCTACTGTGTCATTTGTCCAAGTTAAACATGCTCAAATGCTCTCTTCTGTTGCCAAGTGACCCACTTTTCCTAAGTTATCTGCCTCATCGCGACTATGGACTAAATATACGTGCTGAAGGGCACTCATAAACAGTCCATATGTGCTGCCAGCACAAAGGAGCATCATATTCCCGCGATGGTACGATTTTATGACCCAGAGCGAGGTTACTTGTAATCTTTAGCGATGATCTGACTAGCTACATTACTCACTAGCGATGTCAGCGCTATAGCTCAGTTATGCCCCCACGATGATCCAGATTGGGCGAATTTGTTCCAACAGTCGGCCTTCCAGATGACTCCAGACCTGGTTGTTGGCATAGTTTGTATTGCCCTCCTTTCTCTGGCGTGGTTGTTCTGTCATTTGTGATATCTTCCTTGGAGATAAGCTCACTCTTCCACCTTTCATGGAGACTCCTTCTCCTATTTAAACTCTCACCATTGCTATGCATTGCTAGTTTTTGATAATTGGCTAGTTGAGCAGGGCTTTTAGTGTTTGTGAGTTTGCTAGATAGCTGGTGTGAGTGTGACAAGTGTGGAATTATTGATAGCTTGTGGAAGGTTATGAAGTACCCTTAATCTTGTGCAAAACTTGTGAGTGAGAGAGACTTGTATGTTGGGAGATCCATCTTCAAAGAGTGAATGCTTGAGGAACACGTTGGCTGGATCCCTCTGAGAAGGCTTGTGACATCAAGACTTTGGTTGTAAGCTTACTCTTATTTCATTATTAATACAATCAATGATGTTTTCCTATGTCTTGTATGTAATGTACTTGATAGCTCATGACTTCTTGACTTTGTGAGTAAATAGATCATCGTTGTTTTCCAGTTACGTGATTTGTTGTATTTCCTTTGCATTGTTTCAAGTTGATCACTCATTAGGAGAAGGAAGCGGAAGCTAGAGCAGTGCAACGGAACTCCATCAACCACCAATTGAGGTAGGCCTCCAACTATGACTGTTTAAGGAAAGCTATTGTTGATCTGTCCTTGTTTGTGACTAGAACCACTCTAGGGCTAGAGGGGTTTCCTCTGTCCGCAGAGGGAACACTTTCCTGCATCACAAATTGGCGACTCCGCTGGGGAGATTTGGCCTTTGTTATTTTCTTGTTTGCTCTTGTCTTGATTTTTGATTTGGTCTCTTTTGAAGTTTGGGGATTAGTTATCGGTCTCTTGAGTTTCCTGGGTTGATCTGGGAAATACCCCTATTTGATTGAAGGATTGACTGTTTTTGATTTGGGAGTTTTGGTTCACCTATCATTGTTTTGAACATCATCGCGGCTTTAAATTTAACAGTTGTGCTATCATCACGCTCACCCTTTTGTAATATTCTGTGCATCGCGTAATTACACCTCACAGTCGTGACAGTTCTAAAAATCCGACCATCGTGGAAAAGTCATGTACTTCCGCACTGACATCGCTCTGTTGTTGTGGCTAGTTCTTTATCAGCGCTTGTTGCTTGTGTATTACCTGTGCTAATTGCTGTAGAATTGATTTTCTCAATTCTGCCTCCTAAGTCCATCAGTCCTGCTAGTCCCTTGCTTTTCTCGTTTGCTTGATAGCTTGTTTTTCACTGTTTATTGTTAAGGCACTCTTTTGTCAGCTCTGTTGAATGAATATTTCCTTTTTTCCTAAGTGACCTAGTACATTATTTACAGTTTCTTGAATCATTTGGCTTGGTTGCTTGTTTGCTCAAGGTTCGTTTGCAGCTTCTCATTGGTTTGATTGAGCCTTTCCCTTTGCTTGTTTTTGGTTGATTGTTTAGTGACTGTTATTGAACCAATATTTGGCATTTATTCGATTTCTTTTCACTACCAAACATACATCACAATTGTTTGGGTCAACCGGTTTTTTCCACACTTGCTTGTTGCTTATTTGTTTCTTCTAGATTTAAAGACATCACAATCAAAATGATTGCATTCATTTAGTGTACGAAAGTGAAAGTGAATTTGCATTTCAAGTTTGCATATTGGAAATCGAATGATAAGATCTCTCATTAGTAGTATCCGTGCACTTTAGGAATTGATGTCTGTATGCATTGAGTGACTGCCTTTGTTGTCTTGGTTTGGGAATAATCTCTCTACCCTCCCGTAGGTAGGTGTTCATTGAAGAAAAAGGATATTTTTGCTCATTCTAGCTGCATCCTAGGATTTGTTGTATACATACGGTAAGGCCTAAAAATTGAAACATAACTCAGGATCTACTCTAAAATGAACTGAATAAACCTAACAACGCATTGGAACATAACACACACTATTTAGAGGTCTAGGCTAGAGACGTGCTCTGGCGTCGTTAAACCTAGTCGTTTTTGTTTCCACTCAAGGTTGGGTGATTCCTCCTTCTATGACTCAATATTGGTCTAGTATGGAATTGTGCTCCCATGTACCATCAAGTATATGTTGGGAGACCCCACTAGGTTATCATCCTTTATCCCTAGGAAGCCGTGTTTGCCGCCTTACAAACTGTAACGCACTGAACACAGCATTCGGGAAGATTGACTGCCATACGGAAAGTCCTTGGTTTTCATATGACTGCCAAGGTGTATATGCAGTTTTACAGGTTGTCTGGTAAACCTTTTGCCTAGTTCTCCAGAGTAGTCACTTTCGTTCCTTTTCAGACTCCCTAAAAGAAAAGGTCCATCTGAGCACTTGTCACTTCAGGCTCATTAAATATTTGAAGGCGACTAGAGTCATCTTTTTGTCCTTTTCTCGACTCTTTAAAGATGAAAAGGTCAAGTTCTATTCCTGTGTCTTAAAATTTATTTGGCCACATTGACATTTACCCTATTATATCTTGTTTGAGTTAGCTTGGGTAGGGTTCTTCTCGTTAGTTTTCCTAGGGTTTTTGAATCAAATCATCCTGGCGGAATGACCGATCCCATCTCCCGTTCCAAGTGACCAAGGGTCTCCCTCTTCTGTTGCTCTTGAGATACTGGTTGTTAGTGATACTCTCCTTGTTATTCTGAGTATCCAACCAATTAACTCTCACGCTCCAGAAGACGAGTCTTACAATATTGATTGGAACCCCATTTGGGAGCCTTCCAAAGAAGATATTCCCGATACTCCTCCTAGTGTTTTGGTCCCAATGTCTTCTTCTGATATGGATGACACATCCCCCATTACGAGTGAAGAATCCATTGTGACGAGCAGTGAAATTCCTATCCCAACGGAAACTACACCCTTCCGCGTCACCCCTCTTGGTGTCACGCTGCCATTATGCTATAAGGCTTTGAGGGATGTTATGGGTTCTAGGACCTCCCTTACGAGTTCCATGTGGTGTCATACCGTCACTCCGACTTCGGAGTCTTGTATTCCTCAAATTCACAATCTGTTTGTCACCTCAGTCCCGACTATTCCAACTATCTGTGTGGCTTCTTCAGCCCCTGTTGTTGGTGTCGTCACTGCATCCTCACTTGTGACCACTGTTGCTGGACCTTCGGCCGGATCTGTGAATAGTGGCCCGTCAGCATCTATGCCCGGAGTTGTTGATCCTACACTAAATGCCCCACCTTCTTCTGGTTCCATTCTAGCAGGGGGGGAATATGATCAATATTTGCACGCTCTTCAGAATCCGGACCCCCAAGATCTGTTTCATTATTACAATTCTCAAGGAGCTCATATCTATTACCCCGGACCTTTTCCATCTCAACCTGCGGTTGAGGTCTCGGTCCCATTATCTGTTGCTTGGGGTACCACTGGTTATCATGGTGGCCAAGTACCCCCTGCAAATTTTCGAGGACCACCTTATCAAGGTCAGCCGTCTTACACGCAACCCTCCTTTGGGCAGTAGTATTACGGATAGCCTTATCTAGGGCAACCTGGAGGCCCATAAGGACAACCCTTCCAGGGACAACCTTCAGTCTTTGGTGGTTCATCTTTTACCTATTTTGGGCAACCTTCTGGTAATCTAGGACAACCTTACATGCAACAAGGCCAACCTGGTGTCCAGCAAGGCTACCCTTCTGGGTAAGTCGGTCCACCTTACGTTCAGCAAAGCCAACCCACTGTCCAATCTGGTCAACCATCTGGGCAAGTTGGTCAGCCTCAAATTCAATCAGGCCAACCGACCATCCAGTCTGCTCAGCCATCCAGTCCATCAGGACAACCCTCAGTTGTGCAAGGACAACCCAGTACCCAGCAAGCTCAACCTTCTAGGCAAATGGGCCAATCTCAATCTCAACTAGGTCAACCTTCTGGCCAGGTGGCTCAGCCTTAGTTCTCTCATGGACATCCATCTTGGCCTACTCAACTGGGCACTCAAATGATTGTTGCTTCTTAAGCTCCACCCGGTTTTCAGCCCCAGTCTGGGCTCCAGACCTAATCCAGTCTTCAAGTACAGGTTGGATCCCAATCTCAACCTGCTTATCAAACGCAGCCTGGCTCCCAGGCTCAGTTTGGAGCCCAGTCGCCTTATGGTTTCCAGCAATCCCAAGGGCAAACCCAATTTGCCCCGTACCAAAATTATCAACAACTGCAGGTGAGTCCTTATCAGAATTACCAGCAACCGTATGTTGCTCCTACAGGCCAAGTTGGTAATCAATGGAATGCTGGGGGGCAAATCCAAGGTCAGCCATCCAGTTATAGCTATAACCCCTATGGAAAAAATCCCTACGGACAGAACCCTCCTGGGCCAAATCCGTTCAGACAGAATCAATGGGGGCAACAAGCAGCTGGCTGGAACTCTGGTGCTACCTCCTACCTGCGGCCTCAGATGTCCTTTAACCCTCAATTACCCTTTTTAGCAATGTTGGAGTTACCAGATGTGTCCAAACTAACCAATGATCCTATTCTTCATAATCCGTATTGGCCACCGGTTCCAACTAAGATTCCCGGTGATTGTCCCAAATTTGATGGTAAAGCTGGAGAAGATCCCCAAGCCCACATTATGACTTATCATCTATGGTGTTCGTCAAATTTGTGGCTTGATGATTCAATCCGGCTCCGCCTTTTTCAAAGTACCCTCACTGGATCTGCTGCTAAATGGTATGTTGAGTTAGCTCACGGATCTTTTCAGTATTTTAATTCGTTGGCTATGGCATTTTTAACTCATTTTTAGTTGCCGATTTGATATGAAATGGGCACACACCTTCTGACATCCTTAAAACAAACAACGGCTACGCATATCTTCGATCATATCCATGAATGGAGACAGCGTCACTGTTTGATTAAGTTTTCGATTCCCGATCAGCTCCTAACCGACTGGTTCACGACCTAATTTGTCGGTCCGATAGCACGGGACATTGCTATGGGGACATGTGTAACTGAAGAGTAGGCTATTGCGCGTGCTCAGTACCTTGACTTGGTTTACTCCCAAAATGGTACACTGTATGATTATTTGCCTGATGCCACGAGGCCCGGAACTTCCAAAGCCCCACCAACACCATCTATTGATGGTGTCAATGGTTCTGTTAATCTGCCCTCTAAGAAATCTTCCGCGAACCCTGGGAAGCAAAAGTCGAATGCTCCGAATCAAAATACTTCTCAGATTGTATCCAATTTCGGTAATACTTCCGAGGTTAACGTCGTCTAGTCCACCACGATAGACAAAGCCCCGAAAGGAAAAAAGAAGGGAAAAGGAAAGAATAAAGCTAATCAACCGAAGCAAGATTCCCTTAAACCTCCACCTGAGGAAGGTGCTAAACAAAAGCCTAAGTATCCTTACCTTATCTGTGATGAGGATCACTATACCAAAGACTGCTTGAGGCGGTCTGAAGTTAGTCGATTATTGAAAGGTTCTCCCAGGACTCCTGCTGTGCTCAAAGAGCCTTTCCCTCACAACAATCGAAAATGGTGGCTGATCCATCTCAATCCTCTTCTCCCTTTGGTTCTCAAGTGTTTATGGCTGGGACGATTCCCATCCACATTAATACTCGAGCAAAAGAGTATCCGTCACCTGCCGGGAAAGAGCTTGAGGTTCCCTCTAGCACTCCTCCATCCAGTTCTGGTCCGCTCCATATCGAGAAATCTAGCACTGAGATGCCCATCTGACCCCCTCCTAAAGGTGTACTATGGAAATCTTCTTACAACCCTAATGCTCGTGCTACTCAGCACTATAGAATCATTGAGGACTTAGCCCAGGCTCCATCAGCTCCGTCCGCTTTAGAAGTTCTCCAGAGCTACCCCTCTCAGAGGAAGTCCTTACTATCGGCCATCGGTGGCATCGACCTAGCCGACTAGGATTTGATCACTTTTGACCTCGACAGCCATATACCAAGACTGCCTCACCAAATTGCCTTCCTTATCTAGGTCATCATCAATTCTAAAACGATTCATTGATGAAGGTGCTTCGACTTGCATAATGTCTATTGCTTGTTGGAAGGCTATCAGTTCTCCGACTTTGAGCCAGTCTCCTACGACCTTGGAAGCCTTTGATGGGAGAGAGTCTCACCCTTATGGTATACTCATTGATGCCAATCTAACTTACAACCTCCTTTTGGGCCGAAGCTGGACATATGCCATGCGAGCCGTGGCTTCATCTCTATTTCGTGTCATTCATTTCCCTCATCAGGGGAAGATCGTCACAGTAGACCAGCTGTCTTTCTTTGCCTCCTCTTCCGAAGGCAACGTGCCTTTCGTGGAGCATACCTCCATTCCATGTGAGAGTGTGGGACCTGGACTCTTTAAAGATCCTTCCCTTGTGGGTGTTTTTTCACTCCCACCTCCCAACGTCGCTCCTATTAATATGATTTCTATTCGCTCTGATCCTTGGGTTCTTTCCCCCACTAATCAGATAGAATCTTGGGGCGATTGGATGCCATTGAGTCCTGCCGAGCTCAACTATGTCGAAATTGTTTCTGCATCGGCTCCCCCTCTTGAATCTTCTCCTTCGAGCAGAGCTCTCGACTCGTACGGTCATTCCCCTTGGCTTGGAGATGACGCTTCTTTAGACCCTCTAAAGGAAATATTTCTTTCTGATGAAGCCATTATTGATACCATGTCTCTCGAGGAACCCTCTTGGTATGATCATCACCATCATTCCTCGTTTCTCCCTACCCACCGAGAAATGCTTACCTATCTCAAGAGGTTTGCTCCTTGTCTCCCATCCCAACCCCTTCAGACACCCATTCAAGTTTATCAAGTGTCTTCTGAAGGGAACATGGGAAACATCACACAAACCCAGCCAATCGACATCTCTATTAAACCAGGGATTTTCGAGCACATCCATGTCGGAGTAACTTGTACTCTAGAGGAGATTCAGCTCTATACTAATCTTTTTCGCGAATTCCGTGACGTTTTTGCTTGGTCTTACGAAGAGATGCCCGACATCGATCCTAGCATCGTGGTGCATGAGATACCTACATATTTGGGTGCTAATCATGTTCGGTAGTGTTTACGCCCCGTGCACCCCCGAAAGGCTGCATCTATTAAAGCGGAAGTTGAAAAGCTTCTTAAGGCTGGTTTTATTTACCACATCCACTCATAGATTGGGTCTCCAATATCGTCCCTGTGACTAAAAAACAGGGCACTATCAGGGTCTGCGTTGATTACCGCGATATTAATCGAGCCTGTCCCAAAGATAACTACCCCACACCCTTCATTGACCAACTCATTGATGAGTGTGCCAGGAGTGAAATGTACTCATTCATGGACGGTTTTTCTGGTTATAACCAAATTAATATTGCGCCCACCGATTAGCACAAAACTGCCTTTATCTGTCCGTGGGGAACTTTCACCTACAAAAAGCTCCCTTTCGGTTTGAAAAATGTTGGTGCTACCTTCCAACGCGCAATGTCTTATGCATTCCATGATATTCGACACATTGTGCAACCATACCTGGATGATCTACCAGCTCATTCAGCAAAATGCCAAGACCATCCCGCTCACCTTTGTGAAATCTTTCTCTGCTGTCGACACTACCGCATTCGGCTTAATCCACATAAGTGTGTCTTCTGCGTTGAGTCAGGCAGACTTCTTGGGTTCATCGTCTCCCGAGAGGGCATCCATTTGGATCCCCTTAAAGTCGAGGCCATTCTGAATCTCCCTCCCCCTGCTTCTTTGCAGCAATTGCAGAGTTTGCAGGGCAAAGCGAATTTTTTACGACGATTCATTCCGAACTATGCCGAAGTGGCCAAAGGTTTCACGCGGTTATTAAAGTGAGACACCCCTTTTCTTTGGGATGCTGTTGCTCAAGAGTCCTTCAAGTGCCTCAAGGTTCTCCTTGTTTCCGCTCCATTGTTGCGTCCTCCTGATTATCATCGTGACTACACTTTGTATTTGGCCGCTGCCAATACCACTATTGGCATCGTTCTCGTTCAAGATGACGACGATGACACTGAGCATGTCATTTATTATCTCAGTCGCAATCTTCTAGATATGGAAACTCGATATGCTTACGTGGAGAAGTTGGCTTTGGCTGCCATTTGTGCCATCCAATGTTTCCACCATTATATCTTATTGCGCACCACGACAGTGGTTTCTGATTAGAACCCGATGACGTACATCCTGTTGCGTCAGTTGCTGGGGGGCAAGTACTTGCAGTGGATTGTTATCCTCCAAGAGTTGAACTTGGAATTCATCACTGCCAAGTCTAAGAAATCCCTCATCTTTGCTGAGTTGCTTTGCTCTCTGCCATCTCTTACCGTGCCCTCTCGGTTAGAGCACCATATTCCAGATGAGACTTTGTTCTTAATCAACACCCTCGATCCCTAGTACGGGAATATCATTGTCTATCTACAGACATCCTCTTTTCATCCCGATGTGTCTAAGGATGTTCAGCGATGGATTCACCATCAGTCTCAGCCCTATCGTATTATTGGGGACACCCTGTACCGTCTCGGTGCTGACTCTGTTCTCCGCCGATGCTTAACATTCGACGACGCTAAGCGAGTTTTAAATGACTGCCATTCTGGCGCCTGTGGTGGTCATATGTCCAGATATGCTACTATTCAAATGATCCTCCATGCTGGTTACTTTTGGCCCTCCATCTTCAAGGATTTCATTCCTGCCTTCCGCTCCTGTCACGAGTGCCAAATCTACCAGCGGAAGGTGCATGCGCCTCCCTCTTGATTGCACCCTGTTGTTATCGTCGGCCCTTTTGCCAAATGGGGCATTGATTATATGACCTGTAACCCTCGCTCGGCCGGGGGGCATGGGTATATCATCATTGCCGTTGACTACTTCACAAAATGGGCTGAGGCGATGCCCACACTATCTGAAGACGATCACACAGTGGCGCATTTTTTGTTTAATCATGTTATCTCACGGTTCGGAGTCCCTTAGGCTATCGTCACTGATCATGGTAAGAATTTTCGTAATCATATGGTGACTGAGCTAACAACCCAGCTAGGCTTGCCGCATGATAGCTCGACTCCATACTATCCTCAAGCCAATGGCCAAGTAGAAGCCGTCAACAAGGTTCTAGTTACGATGCTTCAGCGTACCATTGGCATGCACAAGTCTAATTGGCACTTGATGTTGTTCTCTGCCTTATGGGCCTACCGAACTTCTGTGAAGGATGCCATCGGTTTCACTCCATTCCAATTAGTTTACGGACTGGAGGCTACCCTTCCCATTGAGTGCGAGATCCCTTCTTTGAAATTAGCCATCGAATTACTCCCAAACACTACTCCGATAGAAGAACACCTTCTCTACCTAGAATGGCTGGATGAGACTCGTTGACTAGCCTCTCTAGCTATTGAAGCACAGAAGAAGAGAGTGAAAACTCACTTTGATCATACTGTCCATCCTCGTTCTTTTGTTGAAGGAGATTCAGTCCTGCTCTACGATCACGCAAATGATAAGCTGGGGGCAGGCAAATTCAAGCCCATGTGGCACGGGCCTTATATTGTAAAGCGAGTTTTGCAAAAAGGGGCCTATGAGCTGATTGACTATGAAGGGAATCCTTTGGATAAGCCCCGAAATGGGCTTTACTTGAAAAAGTATTATGCGTGAATTTCATGCACTCTGATTTGTACATACGTGTGTTTTTAGCAAGTGTGTTGTGTGTGTGTTTTCATGTTTTGGCTTGGTGTGTAGGCATAATTGCCGCTTATTGTTTCTTTTGCTTCTTGTGCAGATGTCTAGTGCACCTTATGTTGGTTTCGCTGATGGTGCCTGCCGCAATACCTGCAACCTGTCTTCTGCGGCATGGGTGATCTACGATCCTCATGGTGAGTTACTAGACCTTCAAGGTGTTTGTCTAGGTTGTACCACAAACAATGTCGCTAAATATAGCGCTGTTATTGAGTTACTGACCGAGGCGATCAATCTCGGTATTCGTACATTGGTTGTGAACCTGGATCCTCAGGTTGTCGTCCACCAGCTCAATGGGCGATATTCCGTCAGAGACCATCAGATTTTAAGGTTGTATTTACGTGTTAAATTATTAGAAAGGAATTTTGATTTTATCACATATCAGCATATTCCACGAAAATTAAACACGTTAATTGATGCATTAGCTAACCATGTATTAGACAGACATTTGCGTAACATGTAATCAAAACAGCATATAAGAAGCATGTAAAACACAATAATGAACCATAGGAATATGTATATATATATATATATATATATATATATATATATATATATATATATATATATATATATATATATCTTATGTGGTGCACTGAGGCACTCAAAAAATAAGTGTATATGTCCAAATAGAGTCTGTGTTCTCCATACATCCGAGACACATGTCTCTCAAAAAATCATCAGCAGGAAATGAAACCTAGGCGTCTACTACGATGGGTTATGCTCCCTATAGCACACCACCGCTCATGCCACCCACCTTAACAAGCGGTGCACCCTGGGTACCACTCCTACTGTGTGAATCTGGAACGCTATGGGGACCTCCTCAATCCCCATGTAATCTGGGATCCCCGCCGTCAGGCCCTCAAGGTTTCGGGCCACTGTCTCCACCGGATCATCAGCTGGAGGAGCCAAGGCTAGCGCTACAATGCCCTGCGCATCCCTCCATGCCTCTGGAGCCAGCCTGACAGGTCTCACTGGTCCCACATCTGCATACCATATAGTTCATCATTAGGACATATACATGAAAAAATCTAAAAAACATCATAAAAAATGAAATGCAAAAATAACGTGATCAAGTGTCTTACCACCATCATCCCACTGCTCTCCAGTGGGCAGTTGAATGTCAGGATCTCCGTGGAAGTCCATGCCAGCATATGGCCAATCCTCGACGAAGATCATCTGGCGCTCCAGCCACTCTCAAAATAGTGTCCCCCATGACACTAGTCGTCCACCACCTCCTCGTGGTATGGCGTGAGCCCACCGTGTGGCCCTGGTCTCATTTGGTCTGGGCAAATCCAAATCCATGTCCTATAACTGCAATGCCGGCACCCACTCTAGCATGAGCGGGACTAAGATGGACCCATAGCCAAACTGCTTTGTCTCTCCTCGACGGCAGTTGGTAAGTTGCCTCTTCATGTTGGCCGTCACTGCTTCTGCCCAGTTAAACATGGTTGGATTGAGACATTCGAGAGCCAGCCGGAGATGGGTCTTCGATGCCTCGTGTTGGGCTTGGGAGCCCGCTACCCGTGTCACCATGAATAGCATAGCGCGAAGAACCACGTCTTCCACTGTCAGGATTGCCACCTTCCCGCTCCTCGTTTTGCATGCCCGTGGGCACACTTGAGCCATCAACATCTCTAAAGAATCGCCCCCGGGTCGCTGCCCCTCTAGAATGGGCCTCTCACCACGACGGGACAGCCCGGTCAAAAAATATATGTCTGTGGCATCAAACTCGATGTCTTGGCCTCAGATGATCAATTTCCCATCTGTTGGATTCCAGGCTCAGATCAGTAGCTCCAGTAAATATGGTTGAGACCGAAGGTACGGAGTAAGGAAGAATTTTAGCAATCTGCATGCCCGTAATGCATTTCAGCACCCAACATAGGCAAAAGCTTCCACATCGTTATCATCATCCATTCGTTCTTGCTAGACAAACACCATTATGGCCTGCATGATGAGAAAAAACGAATTAGAACTTCGTTTGCAAAATTCAATATGTAATTTGCACGAAAACATAATTTTGCATCGCCATCGCGTCTGTTTTTAAAATAGACACAATGACACGAGGTTTCTAGTTCAATTTTCTCGTGGTCATCGTGGAAGTACATCACTTTCCCGCGATGATCAGAGCGCGTTATGTGTGAATATTTTCAGTCATCGCGGACCCAAGCGGTATACCCACGATGACCGAGCGGCGGAGCCCGACTCAAAAAATCTACCTAAACTAACACATCTAACGTCAAAATGCATAAAAAAGACATTGAATTGAAGCGCAGGACAAAGTCTATTTACCTAGAACAAGTTTCAGGATGAATGGTGGACAAACAAGGCTGAAATTAGCTCGCCAACTTTGGTGCTCCAAAATGCTCCACAGTGAAATGAACAGTACCAATGGTAAAAATGAATGAATTACCCCCTTTTTATAGTAATTTTTGAAAATTAAAAAATTATATTTTATAAATGTGGGTTTTTTCTCATTTTTTGTCACATGGTTAGTCAAAATTTGGCTTTTTAACTATGTTTCTATGTATATTGTTCATTTTATATCGAATGGGTTTACGTTTGACGTGCTTTGTGCAGAGCTACAGGTAGTGGAGTTATGTCAGCTTCGTGTACACTTGATCCGTAAAGTGGTATTTAACGCTCTTTTCCAACTTGAAAAATGAAAAGATAGTCGAGTTGTCCCTCTTGACTTGTTAAAAGAAATAAGAGGCGGTCGCCTTTAAGCTCTTTTCGAACTATGTAAACACGAAAAGATTGCCGGGCCTTTGTCGTTTCAAGCTCGTTATTGGTTACCAAACGACGTGATTTCGATCGCTTTTCTACTTTTTCGGGTCGGGGTCACTAGTTATGAAAAGTACTCCTCGATCGTAATGGTCGGGCAGTTCTTTCGAGTATAATTTCATACTTTTTCGGACTCGAGAGACACAAATATACGAAAAAGGACCCCACTGGAGTTTTCTTTTTCTTGTCTTTTTCAAACTCTCTAAACATGAAAAAGACTCCGAGTTTTACCTATGTCGGACTCGTTAAACCCTGACGACATTGGACTCGTCACCATGACGAGACTCGAGCTTCTCCTCCCTAGGGCTCGTTAAACCATTACTAGGTTGGATTCGACCGATGGTCAAACTTACATTACAAGCATATGATATCCCCTTCAAGCTTGTTTTCAAAAATAATAGGGGTACTCGCCAGCAATGGTGGGGAAAATTTGGAAATCAACATTGGCAACTAGTCACTCTTAAACATCGACACTTTTGCTTCTTGTCATGTTGGGACATCCATACTTCGTCATTTGGCCTTCCGTGGGTTTGAGTTGCCGTTTAGCCTCATTCCATCCGATTCATGCCGTTTTCATCGAGCCTCTAATCCCTTGGTACCTGAATGCTGCCACCCTCTGGAGTCATGTCGCCAACATGTTCAAGAGTATAATCCTTCTGCAGTTTACACCCTTGCCTTCTCCTCTGATACTCTGTTTCACCATCTACCACTTGTTCCTTATCTCGTGTCGTTGATGGGGGAAACATTATGGCCCTCCTGTGACGGGTCGTCTCCTGTCGACATCAGCTCATTATCCAGGAGATTGATCTAGAGATCCCATTTGGTACCTTAGAACTTGCATGCCTCAATGGAAAGTTCTTCGCACCTGATGGTCGACTTTCATCATTGGTCATTGATTGGGTGATTCCACGAGTGTTCGACTTTAGCTCCTTCTTCACACTTCGTGGATTGTGCTAGCAAGTACCTTGAGAACCATTGGCATTATTGGTGGTTTCTCTCGCGCTTGTTAATGATTTTCATCATTGACCGGTAATCAAGCGATTCTCTATCATGCTCGACTTCAGCACATCTATTCGCATGTTAGGATTTGTACTATGATTGGTTGGGTTCAAGACCCCGAACTCAAATTACATATGTTCGGGCTGCGTGGATTGGTTCGTGATTACATGACTCGTTGATGGATGGCTGCAACCATAGCTTTATCATTATCATGGTCTCATTAGTTGGATGGTTGCATCCATACCACAGACTTATTTCGTATGTCTTTTGGATGGCTGCACCCATGCCTAGACCACATGTACTTCATTATCAGAGATATCAGTTGTACTTGCGTGCAGGTTCTTCCAGATGGTGTTCCAGCTCAGTCAGTTTCGTAAAGCATTTCACCCCTCCCACTCTCTTGGGCTTCATACTTTAGGGGCCATCTGTTACACAGTAATTTGTCATTGTCTTCACTCCAGTCCTCCTACTATGTCATGTGTCCAAGTTAAACATGCTCAAATTCTCTCTTTTGCTGCCAAATGACCCACTTTTCCTAAGTTATCTTCCTCATCACGACTATGGACTAAATATACGCGCTGAAGGGCGCTCATAAACAGTCCAAATGTGTTGCCAGCGTGGAAGTACATCATATTCCCGCTGTCAGGCCAAGGTAACTCCAGAATAAGTAGAAGAAATACTGATCTATTATTTCAATAGAGTACTATTGTTTATATACAAAAAGGAGACGGAACAGTTCATCTTCTTGATGACTGTTCACGTTCCAGTTCACCTATCCGTTGAGGATTAGGTGTCAACATTCCCCCCCTTAATCTGAAGGGATGTTGGTGAGTCCAAGCATCGTTCTGAATCTTTCAAGCTTTTCTCTTCCAAGCGCTTTGGTGAAGATGTCTTCAATTTGCTCGTTTGTGGAACAATGACGGAGATGGATTGTTTTGGCCTCAACATGATGTCGGATCAGATGATATTTAGTATTGATGTGCTTAGTACGATCATGGAACTTTGGGTTCTTGGCCAACTTTATTGCAGAGGTGTTATCAATCATGAGTGGAGTTGATTGTATTTGTTTTACCTGTGAATCTTCAAGAATTTTCCTGAGCCACACAATTTCTTTCGTTGCTTCAGCTGCTGCCACGTATTCTGCTTCTGTTGTGGAATCTGCTGGTACTGATTGTTTGCATGATCTCCAGGAGACAGCTCCTGATCCAAGACTCATAGCATATCCTGAAGTAGATACCCCAGTTTCTTTGTCTCCATCGAAGTCTGAATCAGAGTATCCAATCAAGTTGAAGTCGTCCACCTGTGTATACTTGATTCCAAGGTCTTGAGTTCCCTTCAAGTACCTTAGAACTCTTTTTGCAGCAGACCAATGTCCCTCACAAGGCTTTTGCATAAACCTGGAGAGGATTCCAACAGCAAATGAAATGTCTAGTCTGGTAGTAGTGAGGTAGATGAGACTTCCTACAAGCTGTCTATACTTTGTTGCATCCTCAAATTCCTTTCCTTCAATAGATGTGAGCTTCAAGTTTTGTTCCATTGGAGTAGAAAGTGGATTGCACTCTGTCATGCCAAATCTGTTTAACAAATCTCCAATGTATTTCTTTTGAGAAAGAAATATGGATTTTGGATGTTGGGTTACTTCAATGCCAAGATAGTAATGAACATAGCCCAAATCAGTCATTTCAAAACTTTTTCCTAATTCTTTCTTTATGGATGCAATATAGCTTTCATTGTTCCCTGTCATTAAAAGATCATCTACATATACCACAAGATATACAACTATTTTGCTAACTTTCTTGACAAATAAAGTTGCATCATCAAGATCAAAATGTTTGAAGTTGAGTTTTAGAAGATGCTCAGTTAGTTTTTCATACCAGGCTCGTGGTGCTTGTTTGAGGCCATACAAGGACTTCACAAGTTTGCATACTTTGTGTTCATGTCCTTTCACAGCAAATCCTTCACGCTGGGGCATAAAAACATTCTCTTTTAGATCTCCATTCAAGAATGCAGTTTTTACATCCATTTGATGGACTTTACAACCGTTCTGGGCAGCTAGTGCAAAGAGTGTCCGGATGGTGGCTCATTTTGCTGTGGGGGCAAAAGTTTCCTCATAATTGACCCCTTCCTTCTGTGAAAAACCTTTTGCCACAAGCCTAGCTTTGTGCTCGTCAAGTGAGCCATCAGCTTTGTACTTGTTCTTGTAGACCCACTTGCAGCCAATTGGTTTGGTTCCAAATGGAGGATCAACCAGCTTCCAAGTTCCATTCTTTATGAGGGCATCATACTCCTTATGCATCACTTCTTTCCATTCATCATGAGAAACAGCTTCTTTGAGGGAAGTTGGTTCAAAATCTGTAGACAAGTTCAATTCACAATCATAAGTAACATCCATATCAACAGGTGAATTAGAGTTATCTACATCACCTCCATCTTATCGATTTGTATTTCTGGTTCCTGTTTTTCCAATTTCATGAGGATGAACACTTTCAAGTGTCTTTGTCAGCCACTTTGGGGGACCTTTCTGAGATGGTCCAGGCTGCTCTGTTGATTGAGTTGGGACTGAATCAAGATTAAGTCTCCCAATTCTATCAATTACATCACTTAAAGCATCATCCGTTGTTGGAGTGTCATGCAGAGGAGATTGTTCTTCAGAAGAAGATTCCACATGTTGATCTAGTATAGGAATCCCCCCTTCAAGATGTGGAATCTGATTATCAAACTCTTGAAATGATTTCAGTTTTGTGAATCTATCCAAGCGATCAAGTTTCCGCTCAACAACACTATCAGATTTGGATGATTCAAGAAAAATGACATCTCTAGATATAACAAACTTTTTATTTACTTCATCATAGAGACGGTATGCTTTAGAGGTGTTTAAATACCCCAGGAAGATACACTTACGACTTCTAGCACCAAGTTTGTTTCTATGTACCTTTGGTATTAAAGCATAACAGGCGGAACCAAAAATCTTGAGATGTTTTACCGAAGGAACATGTCCATACCACAATTCATAAGGAGTCTTGTTTCTTATAGCACTAGATGGACATCTATTCTTTATATATGCAGCACATAGAACAGCATCAGCCCAAAACATTTTCTTTACATTTTTGAAGAAAAGCATGGATCGTACCATATTCAAGATTTTTCTATTCATTCTTTCTGCTACACCATTCTGTTGGGGATTATAAGGTACAGTTGTTTGATGTTTGATCCCATGTTGGCAAAGATAGTTTTCAAATTCATTTGATGTACATTCTTTTCCATTATCAGTGCAAATAGACCCAATATGAGATTGTGCATCATTTTCAATCCACTTATGAAAATTCTTGAATGTTTGAAAAGCATCAGATTTGTTCTTCAATAAATAAACCCAACACATTCTGGTGTAATCATCAATAAATGTCATGATATATTTATTTCCATTTGCAGAAGGAACAGGCATTGGACCACATAAATCTGAATGAATGAGTTCAAGCTTCCTATGTGCTCTTGAATGTGAATCATGAAAAGACTATTTGCTATGCTTTCCTAGAATGCAAGCATCACATTGCTTATGTTTTCTAGGAATGGTAGGCAAACCAGCAACACCATTTTTCTTCAACAAGCGGAGACTATCATAGTTTAAATTTCCAAATCTAGCATGCCATAATAAACTTGACGGAAGTGTACCTCCTTCATGATGAGAAATATATGAGAAATGTTGTGCATGAGCAGAGGTTCCTTGCAGTTTAAGAAGTCTTTCTTCTTCTATACCCCTCATGACAAGTGAGTGGTCAGATGCCTTTCTTACCTCAAGCTTTCCATCAAACATATGAATGGAGTGACCTTGCTGGCAGATGTGGACCAGGGATAGCAAGTTTCTCTTGAGCTGTGGGAGATATAGAACATGATCCAGAAGAAAGTCTGGAAGACCAGGCAGTTTAAGCCTGATTGTGCCAAGCCCTGATGGCTTGATTTTTGACTGATCTGCAAAGTATACTGCTCCATCAACATTGTCAGTGAAATCTTCAAAAAAATCTTTCCTATGAGTCATATGACAGGTTGATCCTAAATCAAGCAACCAATCATTTTTCGAAGAAGCAAGTGAAGCATTAAACAAATCTTCATTTACTCCAATGTTACATTGTGCCTCAATATAGTGAGCGGATTCAGGTGCTTCACCTTTGTCTGTGTCATCAGTTTTACCTTTCTGCTGATTTCTTCTCTGCTCAATTTTGTCCCATGGTAGCTTGCATGTAGAAGCATCATGTGATCCATTTAGTTTGTAGCGAATGCAATGCAGATATGCTTTTTCTGCTTGAGAATGTCTGCCCCCCCTGCCTCTGAAGTATCTTCCTCTTCCTCTTCGTCCACCTCTTCCTCTTGTAGAATCTTGAGCAGGATGCTTTTCTTTATGAGCAAGGCAAACAGTCTCTTCAGAAGATTCAAAGACTGTCTTCTTTCCAAAGGCTTTCTCTCTTTCAGCAAACTTTTTCACAAGAGAGTCAAAGGTTATATCTTTAAGATTTCCATTTGCTTGTAATGACTCAAGATAATTGGAGTAGGTAGGATAGACTGCTTTGAGAAAGGCAATAAGAGAGATATCCAGCTCAACCTTAGTGGATTTAATATCATGCATTATAGACTTTATTTCAGATGCAAGAGCAAGAGGATCATTATTTTTCAGTTCAAGAGTGAAGAGTTTAATCATGAGCTGAACAACTTCAAGTGCAGAATGTGTATCATAGAGTTCTTTCAGCTTTTGTAAAGCTTCAAAGGCAGTGGAATAGGATGAAATATGACGACTTACTTCTTCATTTACAGATGCTGCGATCAATGCATAGGCTTTGCTGTTCTTGTTTTCCCAAATGACAAGTTCTTTATCTGATGTAGGCTGCACAGGGTCTTTGTCTTCTTCTCCGACACACACTCCTTTCCACAACTCATTGTAGATGAGGGTGTGTTTTACCATCCGAGACCATTCAAAATAGTTCTCCTTGCCAGTGAGAACTATTCCGACCATAGAGATGATTGAATGCATTCTGTAAAAAAAAATACTTCTGCTGATAAAAAAAATCCTTACGTTACAGCCTTCAAATCCTTCTGATATTTGCTAAAAGCATCAGCATTTCATTGTACATATCACTGCAATACTACTATGTTTTGAAAAATGCGCAATGGATCACTTCACTTCATCAATATATCACTTCAATAATCCATATATTATGCAACACTACAAATGTTTTGATATATAAAACACTCTGACTGATATAACTTTGAATGCTTTGGAAACTGCTTATATAAATGCTTTGGATGATATATATAATCTGCGCAATACTATTTGAACTACCAAACACAGTTTTGTTACCACACGCAGCAATGTTCACTGTCAAAGACTTATTGAAACAGTGCATTCAAAAACTTATTGAAACAACGCATTCAAAAACTTAATCAAGCAGCTTATAAATCTAGCGATACAGCGAAGATGATCCGAGATATGCAGGAGGACCTCCAGCAACAGATGCTCCTAAATCAGGTCGACGTAAATCCCTTTGCAGAAGAGGGTCCGCATAGTAGCTTTCATTTGTCACATCACCTAACGGGTTTCGATAATCCGCCTCCAACCTTTGACGATACAAAGATTCAATGCTTGGATCAACCCGGCTCTTAGTTCGAATCCCTTCCCTTCTCAAAGTTTATAGAATTCGGTCATATACAGACAGCAACAGCCGCACGCCCTTGCACATTGCAACAGCATATGGTTTTGAAGATTGCGTTAAAGTCCTGCTGCAATATGGAGCAGATGTCAATAGCAAGGATGAGGATGGAAGTGTTCCTCTTTTGGGAAGCAATTCAGGGCCGACATGAATCAATTGCCAAATTGCTATGGAACAAGGGGGCGAATCTACGGTCTGGTAGTGATGGCAGATTGATGGCAGAGAGCTGGTTGCAATTTCAGAATCCTCGGTCCGTTCCCTCAAATCATTCGATGCAATGGCAATCCAGGGATAAGGTGAGGGTGTTACTGCGGTTTAACCATGGAGAGAGGAGCCGAGGCGCAGAGTAGACTTGCAAAAAAATTTGAATCGAAATGGAAACAGGGTTAAGGTTCATGAACTCAGCAACAAGAGCAGATCAGAGTTGTTAAGCCAGCTGACGGAGCTCAAGGCTGAGCTTGCCTTGCTCAGAGTTGCAAAGGTCACCGGAGGAGCGCCCAACAGACTCTCTGAGAACAATGATTCTGCAAGTCGGCGTCGGTTTCCTTTGAAATCTCCTCAACGGAAGGATTTCAGAGCCGGTGTATCAGGTGTGGACAGAGGCAATCAATGCGCAGAGAATCAATGTCAGACCAGGCAAAGGTAGAGCAGGGCAGGACAGAGCAGCGCAGTGCTTAGGGCAGAGGCAGGAGTTACAACTAATTTTAGATCCTGGGACCTATGCTCTGATACCATGTCAGACCAGGGTAACTCCAGAATAAGCAGAAGAAATACTGATCTATTATTTCATTAGAGTACTATTGTTTATATACAAAAAGAAGACAGAACAATTCATCTTCTTGATGACTGTTCACGTTCCATTTCACCCATCCGTTGAGAATTAGGTGTCAACACCCGCGATGGTCCGATTTTATGTCCTAGCACGAGGTTACTTGTAATCTTTAGCGATGATCTGACTAGCTACATTACTCACTAGTGATGGCAGCGCTATAGCTCAGTTATGCCCCCGCGATGATCCAGATTGGGAAAATTTGTTCCAACAGTCGGCCTTCTAGATGACTCGAGACCTGGTTGTTGGCATAGTTTGTAGCGCCCTCCTTTCTCTGGCGTGGCTATTCCGTCATTTGTGCTACCTTCCTTGGAGATAAGCTCACTCTTCCAACTTTCATGGAGACTCCTTCTCCTATTTAAACTCTCACCATTGCTATGCATTGCTAGTTTCTGATAGTTGGCTAGTTGAGCAGTGTTGTTAGTGTTTGTGAGTTTGCTAGATAGCTGGTGTGAGTGTGACAAGTGTGGAATTATTGATATCTTGTGGAAGGTTGTGAAGTACCCTTAATCTTGTGCAAAACTTGTGAGTGAGAGAGACTTGTATGTTGGGAGATCCAACTTCAAAGAGTGAATGCTTGAGGAACATGCTAGCTGGATCCCTCTGAGAAGGCTTCTGACGTCAAGACTTTGGTTGTAAGCTTACTCTTATTTCATTATTAATACAATCAATGATGTTTTCCTATGTCTTGTATGTAATGTACTTTTTAGCTCATGACTTCTTAACTTTGTGAGTAAATAGATCATTGTTGTTTTCCGGTTACGTGCATTGTTGTATTTCCTTTGCATTGTTTCAGGTTGATCACTCATTAGGAGAAGGAAGCAGAAGCTGGAGTAGCGCAACGAAACTCCATCGACCACCGGTTGAGGTAGGCCTCCAACTATGACTGTTTAAGGAAAGCTATTGTTGATTTGTCCTTGTTTGTGACTAGACCCACTCTAGGGCTAGAGGGGTTGCCTCTGTCCGCAGAGGGAACACTTTCCTGCATCACATAGCCGCTACAATAGGATCTAATACAATGAAACTATGCTTGAGATAAGTACATTTCCCCTAGCATAATGGTAGAGGCACACCCCCTAGCTTTGTTTCATCATCAAAATATTCTCAAGGACCCAAATATACTACTGGTTATGGATAAAAATATGTTCACCAAGAAGGAAGGAAGAGGACCATGTGATATGGGTGTATGGAATGAAGTTTCAACTCTAAGATCAATTAAAAACAACTGAAATAAAAATTTATGAGATCTAGTGAAAGATTCAAATCAACTTGAGGGGATTTATTTCATTTTTTAATGAGCTTGGCATAGTAAAGAACTTTGCTCAAAGCTTTGTTTCATTTTTATGCCAGCTTAAAACATAGAAGAAACTATGCTCATGGTGATCTGTGTCCATTTTTAATGAGCTTGACATAGTAAAAGAACCATGCTCATGGAACTATTTACCTTGATCATGGATCCTAAGAGGCCAAGGCTGTGGAAGTAATACATATCAAGGGTTTGATCATGGCTTCTAATAGTTTTTCATTAGATGGAAGAACAATTCCCTAGAAGGAATACATACCAAGGGATCCAATAGGGGTAGGAAGATTAGGCTCCAATGCTCCCAGTAAATAATTTACCATATCACCTACTGGATCTAGGTTAAAAGAAGTCAAGTAAACAACAGGAGGCTATTTTTATTTGATTGGTGCAGGCATGGAAAAGGTTTCCACGTAATTAACCTATGGTGGGGAGGATACCACTTGCATATTTGGAATGTTTAGGTAAGTCGGATGGTTGGTAGTTAAATCAGGACTAGTGAATTACAGTTGGTCAACAGTCACAATTTTTCCATTATGTGGGAAAGACATCAATTTAAAGAGTGTGGACATGACAACTTTCATGGCATAATCATAGTCTCGCCTAACAAAAAAATTGAAATTCAAGGGGCCTTGGACTACCATAACATCAATACATATATTTTTTCCTTCTAAGGTAATAGGCAGCTAAGGAAGGATCCCTAAAGGTCCACTAGTTATTCTGTTGAAAGCCACTAGATTCTAAGTAATGGAGACAATTTTAGTGGAACCTAAATCTTGCCAACAAGTTGAGGATAGAATGCTAAGAGAAGCACCTTTGTCCATAATAGTGTGATATATATTTTTATTACAAGCCTTCATCGTGATTTGGAAGAGAAATTAAGAAGGGAGACAAGGCGTCATCAGTTGATTCCAATCAAAGGAAGTGACCTCTTTACTTGGAGGGGGTTCCATGAGAATGAGAGAAATTCCCCCTTGTTCAATGTGATCTAAAGTAACAGGAAGAATCTGAGCAGTATTATCTTCACTCTCTAAGGGGAGAGTACGATCAACTAAAGATAGAATCGAGTCGACCACTTCCTCAACCAATGTTTGGTGGGAAAGATACTCATGGGATTCATGCCCAAGGAGAGTGGTATTGAATGAAGATTGAATCATATCAATCACTTCATCAACTAATGGAGGTGTTGACACTGCTAGACCCACCAACATGTAAGGTGATCTCCCCGGTAAGAAGTCCCAACTAGACCTCACATTGTTTGGTGCAGGAGTCCCAGTAATGGGTTGTACAGTATCGCCTTGACCACAGTTGCGCGCAAAGGCAAGTAAGATGTCCTTGTTGGTAGCAAGGGTGTGACATTCATAGAAAGATAAGCAAGGTGCATGAATGGTTCTAACACATGGAAGGTGGAATGAGTGCACCCTTTGGAAACTTGTGTAAACACGTAGCTTAGAAGAGAACACATGAGAAAAGATGCATCACAAACTGGAAGGAAGGTGAACCAACAATCCAAATCGATGGTTAAACCAAAAACACATTTCAGTAAGATTCATACATACATATACAGAAAGAGTATATACACACATGCGTAAGCAAACATATACATATATCATTATAGTAAACAAGTTAACTGAAATACAATAACAATATATGCATGAAACGTGTTGGCTCTGTTATATCAAGAAGTGAAAGTTCCAATCATACAGTACAACCATGACCAACCACTAGTCCCAATAATGGAACGTTACAGTCATTGCCACCTGCTCCTACAAAGAGATGTACTAGCTCTGCACAGTGGAGAAGCCAAGGCTCGTTACAATACTCTCCAAGATTTCTCTAAGATACTCCTATCTGAAGCTTGGCTGATCAAAAAGCCTCTACAATGATTTATGAGGTATTTTATATAGCAAGGGGTGGGGTGACCCTTGACATTCCCCTTTGTGACTATTCATCTACCCTCATGGCTCTTCAACTACTCTATCACTGTTACATTCAACTATCGTCACTTTCCACTTGACAAGATGTTACATACAATCTACACATGTACCCATATGAGACAAAATAAGCTTCAGAAATCCATGCAAGACATCACTGTGACTCATACAACTATGGGAAGACCAGCTCTTCGACATCCTTATGAAGGTCTATGGTGGCGAACAGATCCCAAGCTTGGTAGTCTGCAATGGTGTCTGTGTACTCTGTGGTGACATCTTTCTGGAAATGATCTCTTACCTTTGTTGCATCTGGGTACACTGCTTTGGCTCCTCTATCTAGCTCATCGAACAACATGTGCATCAATTTCATGATTGCAACCAAACAAATGACATACTGATGCATGGTTTCTGCACTAATTGCCAAGTCTGCGCTGGAGGTTATGCGCATCAACTCGTCAAAGTACAAGTCCATCTCCTATCAGACTTGACACATTTTATTTTCCTTGGTGAGTGTCCCAATAGATGGGATTGCATGTGCATGCACAAAAACATCCATGCTTCTGAACACCCATGCATGGGAAGCCTGTAGACTAGTGATGGGATGCATGATTTACTCATAGTTCTGGATATGACTCTAGATGCGTGCCTTCAACTCAACCGCCCTGGGCTTCATCATCTTGGGAAAGTGTAACTGGGCTCCCTTGTATCTCATTGTCCATGTTTTCATGTGGTCAGCAGAAGCATGCAATTTTGACAAGATAAGTGCTCTCCTAGAACACCATTGTTGCTAACAGTTGAGATGGACAATTGCCTTATCCACAGTACCAAATCTGGAATACAATGCTTGCATGACTGTCTCAAGGGATGATACTTCATCCAATATCGCCTTCTTCAACTCTGCTCGAGTAGATGTTGTAACCAATACTCCTCCTTGCTTGGCTATCTGTAACTCCTTAGCCATTCGCTCATTCTCTACTATCAAGAAGCAAACACTCAAGATAGTGGATTCAGCATATGCTCTGGTAGCATCGGCCAATGTTGTTGGATGCTTGTGCACATTAGATACGATCACCCATTCCTTAAACTGTGCAGGAGATATGTGGACATCCGAAGTAGACACTCTACGAAATTGCTCAACTCTATGTTGCAAATCGTCGAATGAAATGTTGTGCATCTCTTCTTCTGGATTGTCTCCGAGGATCTCAGTATCTCTTTGGTCACTTAGGACTTTCTCTACTTCCAGATCCGATGAAGCTGGTGAGTCAACCTCTTGGTGGTAAGGCATGAGGTCGATGTCCTACTCTAACTCTAGCTGCTCCATCTCCGTATCCATCTACTCAAGTACTCGTTCAATTGCTTGAGCGAAGTCTTGCTCCAGCGACTTCTCACCCTGTTTGCTTTGTGCCAGCTGCTCGGATGAGTCTACCACCTGTATGGGTGTAGTTTAATAAATCTATGCATGTTGCGCCCCTTGCTATGTTTGTCTCTTTTGTGCTTCCTTCTCCTATCTGCGCAGCTCCTCTTCCTTCCGAAGTTACTCCTTCAACTCATGCAACTCCTTCACTGTTTCCTCCATCCTTTGTTTCTCTCTTTGCCTTTGTGTGGTCTGCTTGACATGTTGTCACCTCTTTGGATCTATCTCTAGATCTTATTTCTCCACAAATGGATCTTCTCTGAACTTGCAACTTTGTTCTACCTCTTCGTTGTCAACAATCTTTCTCTTGCCTTTGTCACACGTAGGTATGTCTCCCTTTGTTGCTGCTACTGCTGGTGCTATCCTAGATGTTGCTTTGCTAACCATTCCACAATGATGTCGACCTGTTCATTGGGCCTAGAGAAGCTGTGACAATATCTCCATGGGTCCTCCTCAGCCCAATGGCGAACCCTGTGGATCCACAGAAATTACACTCTAGCACAGTGGTCCTTCACAAAGAAATGTGGGTCGTACAGATTGAAGCTTCTGGTGCTGAAATTAAATTTCTTGAAATCTTCTGTCTCAACATCCACATTATTGAGATTCTGTAACTCATACAACCTGATCCACAACGAAAGAGTGGGCCAGTGTACATTCTTCTTTCAGTGCAGTCTAGCTAAAAGTCCTACAGAGATGTGGTACGACACTTCTTGCATGACGAGCTTGTCCATGGTAAAATTTGGAAAAACATGTGGAGGCTTCTCTGCATTGTACATCTGTATGAAGGTGCCAAAAGGTGAGGCATACCAATCTACTATGTCAATCAGTGCCTCCATTGTTTCCTTTGACATGCAAGGGTGGATCCTCCTTGAATATCATCTTGTACATCGGGGTGACAAAATGGTTTGACAGTTGTGTGATGACCGTAAGGAAGCTGCACTCGAAAAACAGTTTGCAATAAGTATTCACAGAGGTTTCTGCTGATGTCCATGCCCACTTCAAGTAGGGAAACTAATGACGGGCACAAATTGCATCGACCAAGATGTCTGCAGACATGTAGATTTCTGCTTGCTAACCTTTGGGCAATTGCTGAGCTCTTATTCCTTGTTCCTTCAACCCATGGGCCAACATGTAGGACCAGTTGCATGCTTTGCCTTCACTGGACAGTTGGTCCAACGCGATCACCTAACTCTGCGGGAAGGTCTTCGTGCTCTCTTGGCCATATAATTAGCATGAAAAGATGACCAAGTACTCATATGCCTTCCATAGTATCTTCGTCTTGTAAATCTAGTTCAGTGTCATCCTGAACTTTGCTGGCTCCTTTACCCAGTTCTTCAAGATATCCCTCCAGTTGACATTGTTGCTGGGTATGTTGAAGGGTGTCTCCATGGTGACCATTGGCTTCGGCAAGTGGTACATTTGTTGATAGTCCTGTGCCCAGAAGGTAGCAATCTTTGTCCCACTAACACTGCTTAACACCATTGTCTCGAGATCAGTGTGCGATACGATCCAATTTATCATGTCTGCGTATGGGAACACAGGAAACCTGCATGAAATCCAGTACAAGTCAAACTTGTGAATGTTCACATAGACTTTGTGGTCTTCAAGATATTCCCTAAATGTGCCTAGGAATGTATCATTGATCGCATGTCATTTCATCTTGATGTCTTTGTCTACGATCATCTTGGTGTCTTCGTAAATCGGAAAACTCATAGACACTCGCTCAACTGCTTCTCCATTTGCGCTTCCATCAGTGTCTTTTAACCTTGCTCTCTTGGAGGCCATTGATCCTAAACTGATAAGAGATGAATGAACACCTGCTATATCTGGAGACATGGCTACATGCATGGAAAGTAATCTATCAGTGAAAACCAAAGCAAACTTGAGGACTAACATGCAACATACCCGAGAGACTACTGGCAAGGATTGTGCAATTTTCACTAGGAACCCAGGAGACTGACTATAAAAACTACACAAAAGGTAGGCTGGACTATCAAGAGGCTAGTTGACTACTGGAATTGTGTAATTCATAATCCAGACTGGCCTGTTGGGTGTTTATATTGCGCAATGCACAGTTTCAGCTGGCAAGGCATGCAGGCCCAAGGACTGCATTGTGCAATTTTCTGGGCCACCAGACACTGCCTCTCAAAATTGCACAAAAAAAGTATAGGGGACACTGTCTGGCCATATTTGCGCATTTTCTGAGAGGAAGGTAGAGCCTTCCCTCTCAAAAATGTGCAATGTTGTCCAGGCAAGGCAGAGTCCATGCCAAGGTTGCCCAGACCCACTGACGGTCGACTAAAAACATATGAAGATGTGAATGCATGGCGAAATTGATTGTAAGAAGGAGTGAATGATCATGCATGCAAAAAGAGAATGCAAGATTCAGAAAATGGAAAAAAATCCATGTGTTTGAAACGAGTCACCAAATCGGCAACTGTTCATGCAAAATAGTGTCATGGATGCGAGAGTAGTGAGATGCAAATGAAAATTAAAATGGTGCTTGTAAAAGCTAACATGCATGAAAACGAAAACAAGCGTTTACACAAATCAAGAAGATAGCACTCACACAAGCCAAAACATAAAAAACAACAAAAATGTTGCAAAAGACAAGTAGAGCAGACTTACCCGAAAATAGTTGAGGTGGATGTACCGAAGACTCCTAGATGTGTTGTGGGATGTCACGGCTCCAATATCGATGTGAATAATGAGCTCTGAAGTGTCAAATAAATAATTTTTAGGCTTATTACGCACATGCCACAAATCTGGGAAAAAGTGACACTTGGAGGGAAGTTTCCAAAACGATCTTTGCATATAACCTCCAACTGCTAAATATAGATTCCTAAAATCTAGGGATGATTTTTGCATGTTGCTTTTTGCTATTTCGGAAAAAAAAAAAAATCCCATGCGTGCAAATCAAATTTTTTGGGTCCCAGGTGGAACCGGTCAACCTAAAGGCACATGCAACAACCTGCTTGATTGAGAGAGGGATTTGCGCAATTTCTAGGAGGAGCTAGACTAGCTGTCCCAGTGGGATTGTGCAATTTCTGGTAGGAGCAGTTGAATACTGCCCAGAATTGTGCAATTTTTTGGCTGAGCTGCAGTGTTGGGCCATATTGCACAATTTCTGGGCTGAGCCATAGTATTGGGCTAGATTGCGCAATTTCTGGGTTGAGCTGCAGTGTTGGGCCAGATTGCACAATTTCTGGGCTGAGCTGCAGTGTTGGGACAAATTTCACAATTTCTGGGCTGAGCTGTAGCGTTGGGCCAGATTGCACAACTTTCCTAAGGAAGACTATCTAACTGCATTGCGCAATTTTAGAGCTCAACAGGCTACCCAGTAGATTTTACCAATTTATGGAGGGAAGGTTGGTTCCCCTCTAGAATTAAGCAATTTTCTGAGGGAGCTGCGTAGCCAACAACTAGCCCAAGTCCGGAATGGTATCCTGTGAGGGGAGTAAAGAAAACTGACATGCATAGGTTGGAAAGTTGTTGAAAAGCCAATGGAGCCTATGTACTTAACAGTGCAAGATATGCTGCTAAGATGGTTGGTAGGGAGGCTCCAAAACGAAGCTAAGGCAAAACATTTTAGGGTGGTTTTAGCTGCTACAATAGGAGGATTGGGGGAAAACTTACAATAACCAATTGGATGTTTCCACTGAGAAATAGTAAGGCTTTCCAACAATTTTGAGGCTTCATCCATATGAGGGAAAGGTTGAGTTTGATGACTCCCTTCACATGATCTACAAGGAAACCTAAGTTCACCCTTTTGCTAGGGAACCTTATTATCACTGGTTTATGGTTTTTCACCAGCATGATTTCCAGAGGCTTATGAAAATGGTTGATGTGAACATGTGGACCAGACTTATAATACTTGGGGAATATTAGGGAGATCTTTAAGAAGGTGGTCACCCTTTGTTGGGTGATTTAATTATGAGTTAAATCCCTGTCATTAAATTGTCAACCCAAGGTTTGTGAACTGATGAGGTATACGTGTATTATATGTACTAGGTGATTATTTCTCATAATATATTAATTTAATGCAAGAAACTTGAAACTAATTACAAAGAAAATAATTAATGAAAATGAAAAGAAACTGCACACATTCTCTCTCAAGCATGTTCTCTCTCAAAGAATAGCTCTACGAAAACCAACAAATCTAATCTAAGCTATGAAATGAAAAAGTAATTTAATCTAGTAATCTATGAGATTACTATTGTGCCAATCCAATCCAAACATAAGGAAATTAAATCAATCTTAACAAAACAACATTAATGAAATAAACATAAAACATATAATCAAAATAACATAAAAGAAACCAAACTAAACATGCATAAATGAAATAGCATAAATATTTACAACAAAGGAAAGAGATGTGCAAGTTGCAGTTGATGGGGGTCCTCCACTCCTTAGAAATAACACCGAATGATTGTCAAATCTTGGAGATCAAAGCAACAACATGTATTCCATCAAATGATGTTGGTGAAAGTTCCAAAGATATTACAATAATTAAACTCTCTTCATCTATATCCCCACTTTACAAATTACATTAATCATTTCTCTTCCATTATTCTCTATTCTATAGTATCTCATGTCTTGGATGGAACACCTTTGAATGAACGATGCACTCCTATTTATACAAAAACTTAAGATAACTAATCAATAAATTTAGATCCATAAATCTCTCTTAGATCCACAATTATCTCTTGTGGTTACAAGCAATTACCTAAAAATATGAGATACAAATCCTCTCACACATATTTAGGAGACACATATCAAAACATCCATGATTATTCTCCTTTGAATGTTCTTAGTCAATGATCCAAATATTCTACAAATATTCCACAAATCTTCATGATTTTAAATTGAAATTCTAATTTACGGTTGAGTGGCCAAATAAGACTCTTGTAGAATCTTCAAATATGCCTACAACTTCATAAAAGTCATCCCACTTTTAGATATATATGAAAACATGCTAATTTCCTAGTATTTGATCATAAATCCTCTCAAAATACTTTAAAATAAATGACTTGGAAAATAATAATGATAAACCTATATGATCATGTAAATGGTATTAATGCAGGGTTATAGAGTTGCAGAGTATGGTAAAGAGCTATGAAATATGGTAATATGATATAAATGAAGGTGAAAGAGGATGAAATTTTGGAGGCCCAACACCCTTACAAAGCTTGCAAGGAAATTTAATTTTACAAAGCATGTTGGAATGTTTTCCAACATTGTCCACATCCATAACAATGGTTGGTTGGTTTCCCCCTTGATTATTATCCTTTTTTCTCTTCTTCCTTTTCTTCTTTTTCTTAACTGCCTAGTTACTAACATGAAGACTTTCACTAGGAAATGAAGAGATGGTGGGTGAATAAGGCAAATGGTCAACATGAGGTTGGTGTTTTTAAGGTGGAGAAATTTCTTTTGAATCAGTTTGGACATACAGGACCTAGGAGGTTGAAAACAACCATACCGGTAAACCTATCATGAATTTGAAAAGCGAAAACATAGCCATGTAAGGAGGACCAATATTTACAAAAGAAGGAAAAGGACTAGGATTCCCCTCAAAGGGGTTTCCTTGAATAAAAGAATATGGAATTTTTTCCATCAGACTCAACCTAAGGTCTATTGAGAAGTAAAAGGTAATAATTCAATCAAATAAATTGTAATAATGAAAATTGTCATTAGGTATGAAGGGTTTACCAAGTTGTCGTGAATTGCCATACACTGTTAAGTACATGTAGGCAATATCCCTAAATGTTATGTTTGATGTATCACAAACAACAAGTCAGTCGACTTGGTTACCTATGGAAGGTTTGCAACCTAAGGGGGACTTCCTATATACCCGAGGGTATATGGAAGTGCAGTTTTTGTTGTTGAGAATTCCATTAGGAGAACATTTATTCTTAATTTATCTCACTTGAAATTTACTTATAATATTATATTTGTCTATTTTGACTACATTAGTGTTCTCATCATCAAATAAATTCCAAAAACATGAATATCATACACAATGAACACCATATGTAGGCACTCAGCCAGGTCGAAACCCCAATGTAGGGGAAAACTCAGTCAAAATCTTCCACTAGAAGATTCAGATCAACTTGAGACAACCAAGAATTAAGGCCAAGACAAATGAACTCCTTTACTCCACCAAGGCATCCTTCTATAACAAAGCTAAACCATAGTCAAATTTCCATATTCAACATCAAATCTCCAACATCTCAACCCTCTCAGTAATCCTGAAGCTTAGCCTGCAATGTCAGTCCTGTAATATATGAAGTATGTTCTAGAACTTCAACTCATATACCTTAGTCATTGATCATTTACATGTGTGGCACCAATTATTGTTCTTTTTCTAGACTTTATTTCTCACTCCTTCACTTGACCTTTTCTTCTATTACTTTAGAATTTGCATCCCATTCTTGACATGTTGAATTGCATAAGAAGTTACAGATCGAAGTGATGCCAAATAGGTTGACTTCATTTGCCATATATAGTGGCTTAATTCTATTCTTTTGAGGCCGACATTATATGATTGAAGTCCAATTATGTATTTAATGTGTTAGAGGCTGAATTGATGGAGAAAGGGGTTTTCATGACCAAAATTAATAATTCTTTATTGAATTAGATAGCCCAAGAAGTGTCTAGAATACATTGACTTATACTTTTACCCAATACATAATCCATAGATCACTCATTGGATGCTTTTTACCTATTGACCATTGACCCAAGCATGAAACCCATGATTCAATAAGTAAATTTATTTTCTTTATTTTGATAAATACATTACATCATGACTCAAATACGATTTTGAAGACCGGCACTAGTTATATTATTCAACACTACCTCTTAACTACAAAGGTATTCATAATTACATATGCACATGGAACATCTCAAAGTTATATGCTATATGAAGACTCATAGCACATACAATGCTACAGATCATACACTTGATGAAGGTATCTAACTAGTTGGGATGGAGGTGTGTTCCAAGGTTTAGCCACTCTAGGTGCCATCTGGCTTGAGCACTAACACAAACCCAGGGATCTAGGTATCGTAACCAACGTCAAGGCTACACAAGACCAACGATACCCTCCCTAATTCAGGATCTACACATCATCACAAGTTGACCATATGTCCTCCTAAATGTCTCTTTCCCCCAAGATGCTTCATATCTCCTTATCAACTAAATCAAATATATCCACGAGTCCAAAATTCAACCTTCTTACAAAGAGACTTTGCACAATTACAACCTCAATTCATAATAAAATTTCAATATATATATATATATATATATATATATATATGTCAACTCAAACCTTCGTAGTTTCCAGATGATGCTTAGGTCATTCTCATATTATTCAAAAACATCTCATCAAAATATTTCTTCTTTAACTTCTATAGCAACATCAAATTCAACCTTAGTACTTCTTCTAGAACATCCAACTCTTGTTTACAATTTTGCAACTCAAGAATATCTATCTGCAATGCGTTAGCCATGAACTTTATTCTTTCTCCCAAGTATTAGTTTTCACATTATGCCCTCCCTCTCAACTAGGGAGATATACAATTTCTTTCATCTAATCTCCCTCGCAACTTAGGGAGATCAACAAATTCATTCTTACAAGATTTTTATCATGTCATTGGAAAAACATCAACCTTTGAAAGCTTCATTTCTTTACAAATATCATTCTTTATTATGGCAACAAATTCATCTACTCATATTTTATGTCATCATAATTATTACAACTTTGTTTATCCACCACCATCATCATTATTATCAATTTATCTTCAATTATGAACATCTTCAACCTATTGAATATTACGTACCTACAAATCTCCAATAGAAAGTACAACCAAGTACAAATATACAGAAGCATCAAGTCAACTATATTAAAATCATGTCATTACAATGCAAGAATAAAAAAAATAAAGATTTAGAAATCAAATACCTAAACCTAGTTAGTTTTATAGTCAACAATGGTTACATCTTTTATATTATGGACTTCAACAACTTTCTAGGGTTTTTGTCACAAACCCTAGAGTCCATCATCGAGACTTAAAGCCTTAGATATCAGCAACTAAAAAAATTTATCAAACCAATAATAGAATTTTATATATGGGGTTTCAATGTTTATGCTCTTAGAATTTCATGTTAAACTCCAATATGGTTTTGTCACAAACCTTAGATTTCATCAATAAAACTAAATCATGGATATCAATAATAAATTTAGTATTCCATAAATTTATATCCATGGTTTTGTTATTATTTAGTTATATCAATATAATACTATGTTTTTTATGTAATTCCTAGATACACACATCAACCTTTGACAATTTGATAAAACTAGGGCTTCAATTATGTGGAAGCACATATACCTAGAGTTTCATTCCTAGGACCTTACTATTACAAGGGTTATTTTCATAAACCCTAATATACCAAACCCTAAAAATCTAGGGTTTTATCACATAACCTACACATCAAAAATAAACCTAAAATACTAGAGTTAATAAAATCCTAGTGATAAAGAGACTATATGTTCTAGACTTTATCATCAAACTATGGTTTCATCGTTATTGTCAACATACCCTAAGCATCGAAAGGCTAGGGTTTTACGGTGAAGCCTAGGGGTTAGGGTTTTACCAAAAATGAACAAGATGGAAAGAGATATTATGATAAGGATAGATTCAATCTTGTGATTAATCACCCTAACAAGAAAATTTAAGATTCAAAATCCTAGACATGAGAGAGTTAGTAATATAGAGTAAATTCCAAAAATAATTATAACTTTTTATGTAAGGAAGACTAGCTATAAAACATGTGATCTTTGAACATACCTTGATTTGCTTCTTTTAAAATCCTTGTAGATCTTCCTTATTGAACGAATCCCCATACAACAAAGCTTAGTTTCCTTTTGTGAGTATATGGAGGCTTCCTTTTAAATAAATCCTTTATAATATCAACCTTTTATATGTACCTACAACATTAGCTTGACAAGTACTACCAAAAATACAAGCACAATAATGTCATGATTATCTAGGATTTTTCGGTTTTAGAGAATTCCTAGGGATTTAGACATTATTCAATTCCATTATTGTAAAGTATTGTTATATAGCTTACAAACCCTAGACATGTAAGGAAAGGAGACTACATCATATTATGTAAAACCATACAAGCAACATTTCTATATAAATGAACATGCTATTACATACCTTTGTCTACTATAATGTTTCATTGAGAATTCAACCTTACAACATATTGTTAGATAATTAGTTTACAAAGAGTAATATTATTACTAATGTAAGAGATGCTTCCTTCAAACTCCTTCTTCTAATGATGCTGCTTCCTAAATATGCTACTGCTCTTTAGCATCAAGACAAGAATTGTTACTACTTTTCTTATCACCTTTGAAAAATACTAATGTATATCATATGAATGCTCAAAAATTTTTAGAATAATAAATTTTCTAGGAGAGGAGACTTCTAAAACCAATATATATATGTGTGTGCCTTTGTAATTCATTGTGAAGGTTTCACAGGTCGACTTCTTATCTTCATTGTCCAAGCTCATTTTTTTTTGTATATGTATAAGTCTCAGGACTACATCTTCTTACCACAACTTCTTCTATTCAATATTATATAATAAAGGTATAGGACTGCGAATTTATTCCAAATAGGGTGACTATATATAGCTCATTGATCAATCAAAATGAATCACTAGTCTTTCGGCTCCTTTTCTGACTAATGGAGGTTAGAATCTAGGTATTTAAAGATACTTATGATTAGAACTTATGAGTGAAACTTAGGTCTTATTTTTCCACGTGATTGTAGCTTGATCTTGAGTATTCCTACAATGTAGTCTCCTTATATAAAAGTAGGCCATCAATGCTTCTAAACAACTTGGCTTATGTCCCTTTCTTCCTAGTTGTATAGTCCTCAAATGATATTTTATTTCTTGATGTGATTACCCACTAAGATAGATTTAATATTGTTGGGAACAAGTTCCCCCAAGAGTAGTTTTGGGGCTAAAATCCCATGTTTTGGGACAATTTTGTAACAAAGTTGTAAAGTCTCCGCATTTTGTGGTTGCAGAGCGCGAAGGTGTCAAGAGTCAAAAAGGGTTGTCCGCCCTTATTTTATAAAGTATCAAGTCAGCTGTAAAGACCTACCGATGGTCCACAGACCATGGGATTGTATAAAAGAGAGCTAAGTAAGTAAGCTCTAGGTAGTTAGTTAGAGAAATAATTAAGCCTTGGAAGTTTGGTAGAGAAGTCTAAGTGATTCAGGTCTTAGCGTAGGTAGAGGCTCTGCAGCTGAGTGTGAAAAGGCCTAGGGTGGAAGTCCGCAACTGAGTGCGTGGACCCATGCAGCTGTGTTCGCATGGTGGATAGATTCTGTATTAAACTGGAAGATATCAATAAAGAGAAGTATTCTGCAATTACTGTGTATTTAGTCTCTCTTAATGCATCTGATTATATTGCATTCTGGGTTTATTTTACAATATTTATTTGATGTGCGAATGTAAGTGATTATATTTGTTAATTGAATGCAAGTAAAGCTATCCTTTTATGCGATGCTAACTACGATAAGTAAAACACTTGAGACAACTTGGGCACCTATACAATACATTGTCATAGCTGTGTGAAGGTACCTAAACTGCAGATTAGGGCTGTGCGAAGGTCAATCGTACTCCTTCGCAGAGGTACCGAAGGGAGGAATAAAGGGTAGATTGATAGAGCCCTAAGGCTTAGCGATCTGCACGAAAGAAGGAGTAGAGCGTATAAACCTACATCACAAACATCTCAGGGTGCGGAAACTTGGTTCCATCATCTCCCCATACTGCTTTGGGTGAGACTTCGATCCACGCTCCGCGGGCTGATGCCGAAAGGACCAGAAGTGTAGGGATTTGTTTGGCTGACAAATGCTGAACCTAGTTCAGGGCCCACAAATCCAACAAATGGTTCCATTTCCGGGACCCAGAATCTACATGAGAGATGTGTGATGTCGTATCACTGGAATTAAATTAAGAAAGATATTGGAGACTGGTTGGATAGGAAGATCCATGAATTCGCAGCACAGGAGAATAGAAATCCATCGCTGACAAAGGAACAGTGGCTAGATAGTTACCTGTATACAAAATTCCACGAGATCTTTTTCTGTTCCTTTTCAGTTGAGTTATATGAGTGGATCGCGAAGCTAGCAAATAGTTAGGGAAGGTGGAGGCTTGACAGTCCTATTGTCTGGAAGCTGGAGCTAGTACAGAGACTAGAAGCCTATTAGTATAAGATTTCCCATGTTGTCGATAGTTGGCTCGATCGTATCATAGAAGGGTTTGTGAAAAAATTCGCGGTCGATACCTCAGTCAGTTACAACGAGGCGGAGCAACGCTTTTTCAAATGCCCATGAGGTAAGTACTTGAAGTCTTTAAATACTTGGATTAAGATGTTATTGTGCGAAAAATGGGTTATGCACCTACCTTGTTGTTCGGAGCTACGGAAAGTGGAAAGACTTACAAGAACAAAGGAAGAAAGGGTCCTAAATATAGCCCACTAATTTCACCTCCTTTGAGTGAAGAAAAGGGAGTAGCGCAAGCTTCTCCTTGAAGTGTAGTTCAGTTGATAAAACAAGGGTTTCCGCAACTACCACCTCCACCCACACCACCTCCACCTTCACTACCGTTGCCTACGACTTCACCCACACCATCACCACCTCCACAGTAGTTCAACATGGTGAATTCGGTGAAGCTACCTTTATTTAAGGGCTTGGGAAATGAGGACCTAGACCAATTCTAGTTCGTCATAAAAGCTGTATGGAAGCTCAGGGAATCACAGACAATCACATGAAGAAGGAAATGTTGGTTAGTGCTTTGCAGGATCATGCGCTAACTTGGTACATCAAGTACTCTAGTGATAACCCAAATTTTGGGTTGGTAGAGATCTAGACCACGCTTAATAAAGAGTTCAGTAGGCCTAAATCGAAGGCGTAGTCAATTTTGTGGTTCAAGGAAGTAACGATGAAACCTGGTGAGACACCTTGGGAATTGGATTAGATATTAAAGTATAAAATCTACGAAGCTCATATGAACTTAACAGATGGACATCACCCTGCCTCACCTAAGGGTTGCGGTGTCACAACAGAATATTATGACTTAGGAAAAGGCCTTGGGGATTGCAATAAGACTACATGAAACACCGATGCAAGATCCAAATATGGGGGTTCAACAGATCCATGCACAGTTGCAAAATCTTTGCCTCGAAATGCAAATTTTGAAGTAGGACAGAACAGTTCGACCAAAGGTGTGCGAAGAGGTATGGTGCTTGAAATCTAAAGGTCAGGGGCACGAAAAAGGCCACTATCCAGTCTTTGCAAACTATATTATAGGAGGAGGACCGATTCCTTTGAGGTTAAAAGCTCAAGCAAGGCCGAGCGCGGGGCTTGCGTTGTGGTGCGCTATATGTCAGGTAACAAGGAAACATACGACTGATAATTGTCATTTATTCTAGAAGTTTGTACAAACACCGCAACAACTGTTCTGAAACTTCTGTAGGTTGGTAGGGAATGACGACTACAACTGCTAAAGTTATGATTTGATGATGGACAAAACACCTGCCTATAGAGATTAGGAAGAAACGTGACCTCTTGACTAGAGTGCTAGGATGGAGCGAACAGGATTTCTGGGGCGTAGACGAGGCCGAGGTGAACGAGGACCTCACAAAGGTCAGGGACAGCTAATCTGTTACAATTGTTGAGGATGATGACACTATGCCCGTGAATGCACTAACCCAATGCATCTGTCGTGCAAATATTATACTCAGTTTGATCATGAGACGGAAGATTGTCCTACACTAATAGCGAGGATACGTGACAAAGGGGTGTTACCACCATAGCTGACTCAAAACCTGCAGATGATGAGGGTTGAGCTTTATGATGAGGATTCGAATGTGAATATAGTGCTTCGAAGTAGAATTGCAACGGGCGATGATAAGGGGAAACGACCTGAAGAGAGCGCATGGGTTCGCAAAGATCCAGAGAAGAAGGTTGAATTTGATTTAGAGCGTGCACGTGAAACGTTCATGGAAGAAAAGAAGAACTTCAATGAGGCCTCCACCTCAGGGAGCCGGGATAAACCTATTCAGGAAATGGACCCTTTATGCTTACCACCTTTCTAGAGGCCTGCATGAAGCTGCTGCGTGATAGAAAGGTTGTGAAGGGGTTACAAGAACTTATAAATAGATGTGTCGGAAACACTCTGGGTGAACCACATGTGGTACAGAAGATTGGTAAACATAAATCAAGGACAGGACATGAGATGAGACTGACCGCACATATAGGAGAATACAAAATGGATCAAGTCATTACGGATCTGGGGTCAGACGCGAATGTTTTGCCAAAGCAGACTTGGGAGCGGATGGGGAGACCCACGCTACAGTGGCCTCCAATTTAGTTAAGGATGTAAAATGAGCAAAAGATCATCCCCATGGGATGGCTACAAGGAGTAACTGTAGATATTGAAGGCGCTAGAGAATTGGTTGATTTTGAAGTAATAGAAATTGTGGATGACAGCAACCCCTACCTTGTGCTCCTAGGCATTGATTGGGCCACTGACATGAATAGGGTAATCGACCGAAAGAAGACAAAGATGATATTTGAAAAAAATCACTTCACGTAATAGCACTCCTAGATCCTACTAAAGGCTTGCACTATACTGAACCAGTCCGCGATTACGAAAGTAATGACGATTTGGACTCCATATATGTTGTGGGGAAAAATTCCTATGCAGGACGATCCTATCCACCTAAGGTGTGATAGTGCCTTAGCAACAAACAGAGACAACTATTCTAGTATTCTTCCTTTATGAATTAAGAATGAAGAGAGAGATGGATGGACTAACCGGTGTCTTCCGTTTGTCCCTCGATCCGGCTTCTCTTCTCTTGGAGAGTTCCCAGCTACTTGCCTTCTCGCTTGCCCAGCTTCAAGAGGTTTCTGCAAGATCACAAGAAGAGAACACTACACAAGACATGGATTCATATTCATAACTAGTTCAGGATTAGAAATAAACTAAACATACTTATGCAATCATACATCAAAAATACATCAGTATATAGGAGAAACCAAGATAGCTTTATTGATGAATAACAAGGTTCAGGAAGAGATACAACCCAGAGGGCTCCAATCCAGCATCTCCTTCCCAGCAAATGGAATTCCTATCTTCATCCCCTTCAAAGCATTAAGCACCCAATAGTTCCAGTCTCAAACCAACAGCAATTCTTTGCAATAACAAAAGTCCAGCCTCTAGATCTCATGGAGGAGAGATCCATATATAGATGTTTGGAGAGAGGATGAGTCAGCTTGAGATCTGACTAGTGTCCTCTCCCTTTGTTAGTTCTTGATTCCACTTGGAGGTTATTTCTTCCACTTGGAGATTTGGAACCTCTTACTCATCACCGGTCGAATTCCCTGAGGCAAGTGTCATTTTGGAAGCTTCCTGGGTTCTGACACCTTGAGAAATGAACTTGCCACATGTCCACTCTCGCTCAGCGCAGGTAGCCAGTGTTGCCTTTGACATTCAGCGCAGGTAGCCAGTGTTGGCTTTGACATTCAGTGCAAACAGCTAGTGGAGCCACTGAAATGATCCTGAATTGACTTGTTTTTTAGCAGTTTCTAGTGGAGAACTTCTGTGAATTGCTGTGGTTTGTTAGCCTTGTTCCTCTAGGGGTAGGAACAACATTTTTAGGGACTTTGGATCCCTTAGATTATGGACATTTCATGCTTAATGCTGTAAGGCACAAAAATGTCTATAACAGTTGCCCCCTAAAGTATGAGGCTGTTTATCGGGTGAAATGCTTTATCAGGGGGATCCGAAGTTCATCCAATGCTGGGAGGAGACCTGTAATAAGATACAATACAATACATTATTTTTCATACTGCTTTCATGATCTAGCTGAGGCGGGCATTCCCATGCTCAGCTTTATAAATTCATTTTTCTGTACATAGAACAGACATTCGTCTGATGGTAGACTGATAATTTTGATGAAATTATCATCCTTTGAGTAGGATGATTATTTGCTGCAATGATGTACATGTCAATGTCTTTATCTTTCCTGAATATATATCGCAGCTCGGATGGATGAAACTAGATCCAGGGTCTTCAAACTCGTTCGATCTTCACTCTAAGTACAATTCGATCCATGTGAGAAATTTTCTGAAGTCGAACATGGAAAGACATCGCTTGATTACCGGTCAATGATGTAAACCGTTAACAAGCGCGAGAGGAATCACCGATAATGATAATGACCCTCAAGGTACTGCAGTACAATTCACGTGGTGTGAATAAAGGACTTGGCGTCGAACACCACGCAAAATCTTTCGGTTGAAGGTCATTGATGTATACCTGTCGCCGGAAGTGAGAAACTTGCCATTGAGGCATGCAAGCTTCAAAGTACTAAAGGGGTTGTTCCTAGATCAACTTCTTGGATAATGAGCTGATGTCGACAAGAAGAGATCCGTCAAAGGAGGGCCTTAATGAATCCCACATCAGTGACACGGAACGGAGCTAATGATTTTGATGGAGGTGAAAACGATCTGCGACATATGATTCAGGGTGGCGGTCATGAAAGGATGAAGGATAATGTATGGCAGTGGATGGGACACGGTTGACTTTTCTGAACGACTTCTCTTGAACATATGGCGACACTGATGCGATGGATTGGTAGCATTACCCCAAATATGGATGGTATGGCGAGACCATGGATGTGACCGGTGAATGAAACAACCCAACTCGATTGTGGTACGGAGGAAAAGTGTCATGTTCAAGAGCGACTTGCTACCATCAAAGTTTTCTTTAGTTTCTCCCAATTTTCCCCAGTCATTGCTGACCAGTACCTCTTTATTTTTTTCAAGCTTGAGGAGGATAACATATTCTTGTTCTATAACCTGCCCTTCGGGCAAGCCCATCGCTATGTTTTAACGAGCCTAGCGATAGTGAAACTTGTTCTCGTCTAAAGACAAGTTTGTCGTTATTTAATGATTTTAACGAGTCTAACGACAAAGATAACTCGATCCTTTTCATTTTTAGAGAGTTTGAAAAGGTACATAAAGTTAAATCCAAAAGTCCTTTTTCGTCATCTAATCCCTTAAGTCCGAAAAAGTATAAAACAATACAGAAGGGATGAGTTTTCGATAGTTTTAATGAGCCGAATAAAACAAGCGCTCGATCTTTTTGTGCAATAATCCCTCATGTCCAAAAGATTAAAATCTAGAGGAGGGATAGCTCTTCCTGTCCCTTTAACGAGCTGGAAGGCCAAGGACTCGGCAATCTTTTCATATTTTACGAGTCAGTTGAAAAGAGCTTAAAGAAGACTCGTCTTTTGAGGAACGAGTGATAAACAGGGTTAGCAGCTGATTCCAGGTACAGGTTGGAATTTTCCAATCACGGCAGTGTCACAAGGATGGCTAGGTGAAATCACTCTTCGCAGCTGTTCCTCAAAATGGGTAAACAATCATATGGAGGTGAATGATCGGCCAAATGAAAAGTGGAGGTGACGGTGCAAACACGACCAAGGCTTTTAATGGCTGATAAGGTTACATTCATAGTGGTTATTTACTGGGTAGGTTCATTTTTTATTTTAAAATGAGCTTAAACGCTGGTGGAAACACTTGCTCATTGCTTATGTTTATTTTTTAAGGAGCATGAAGTCTGCCAAGGGTGTGCCAAACTTGTCGCAAAACCGCAGAATACTTTTTAGGGTACGGGCAGTCGATCTTCCTGAATGCTGTGTTCAATGCATTGCGTTCAGTAGGGCGGCCGACACGGCTTCCTAAGGATAAAGGTTTTATGCCTATAGGGGTCTCCCAATATATACGCGACGGTACGTGGGAGCACAATCCGTACTGGCGCTATCGTCCCTCAGGAGGAATCACCCACCATCAACGAGATCAACAGTCACCAGGCTTTACGACGCCAGAACACGTCTCTAGCCTAGACCTCTATGTTTTGCGTTATGTTGCAAAGCGTTGTTAAGTTCATTCAATTTATTTTAGGTTGATCTTTTTAGAAGTTTGCCTTTCAAGGTTCACCACGAGATGTATGATACAATTCCTAAACGCAGTCTAAAGATGATAAGCAAGCTTTATATCTTTTCAACTTTGAAAATCCTAGCTACTAAGGGAAAAGAAAGACACCATCTTTTCTCAAAGAGCAATTAGCACACTCTAATGCACTTTTCCTAAATCAAACATGCAAACTATCAAGATGTAAATGCACAATGCAGGTGTTTGTTTTCCTCTTTCTTAGTATTGATGCCTACAAAGAAAGCTTTTTGTACAACTTTGAATTTGCTTTTAAATGACAAATACAAACAAGTTTACTTTTTCGAAATCAGAGAGGGTAGAAGAGATTACAACACTTAACGATTTTCGAAATGAATACTTGTTTCGACACTTAAAAGAGACAAACTCAAACCAATAAGCAGAAGCAAATGTATAATTAACTGCAAACAGCCAATGAACTCTCTCCTAAGATCACAATCAACAGATCTGAATCAAGGGCTACAGGATGATTATTTCACTCATGCAAAGGTAAACTGCAAATGATTCCACAAACACATAAAAACACTCACAGTCTTTTTGTACAAAAGGAGGTGGAATTTAAGCAGAGAAAAGGGGTTATCAGACTGGTACCTATGCTGGTTACAGGCTGCAAAAATCAGAGATCAAAATAGGGCAAAACAGAGCAGAGAACCCCAGCTGCACAAGGCCAAACTGGTTCAGCGCAACCTCAACACAGGGGTTTTGACATTCAGCGCAGGTAGCCTTCACGGGACCTGCGTTGAAATGCAGAACCTCTTCACAGCTGTCGCGCTGAAGGAGAAACTCTCATTTCTCACTGGGTTCTGGGTCACAGATTGCTATTTAATCTACTGTTTCAGGCCCAATAAAAGCAACAAGCAAGGTACAATCAAAGGGATGCTTTGAGGGAGTACTAAGATCTATCACAAAGGATCATCAAATCATTTGTGAGTCCATTGTTCAGATCATAGACAAGTCCAGTGATTGGATCAAAGCAGCAACTGTCTACTTTGCATCTGGGAAAAGCAGATGCAGTTCGATTGTTGCTGTCAAGTCTATGAAACAAACAATGATAGAAACACAAATAAAATGACTAAACAGATCTCCCCAGCGGAGTTGCCAATTTGTTGTGGGGAAAAATGCCTATGTAGGACGATCCTATCCACCTAAGGTGTGACAGTGCCTTAGCAACAAACAGAGACAACTATTCTAGTATTCTTCCTTTATGAATTAAGAATGAAGAGAGAGATGGATGGACTAACCGGTGTCTTCCGTTTGTCCCTCAATCCGGCTTCTCTTCTCTTGGAGAGTTCCCGGCTACTTGCCTTCTCGCTCGCCCAGCTTCAAGAGGTTTCTGCAAGATCACAAGAAGAGAACACTACACAAGACATGGATTCATATTCATAACTAGTTCAGGATTAGAAATAAACTAAACATACTAATGCAATCATACATCAAAAATACATCAGTATATAGGAGAAACCAAGATAGCTTTATTGATGAATAACAAGGTTCAGGAAGAGATACAACCCAGAGGGCTCCAATCCAGCATCTCCTTCCCAGCAAATGGAACTCCTATCTTCACCCCCTTCAAAGCATTAAGCACCCAATAGTTCCAGTCTCAAACCAACAGCAATTCTTTGCAATAACAAAATTCCAGCCTCTAGATCTCATGGAGGAGAGATCCATATATAGATTTTTGGAAAGAGGATGAGTCAGCTTGAGATCTGACTAGTGTCCTCTCCCTCTGTCAGTTCTTGATTCCACTTGGAGGTTCTTGCTTCCACTTGGAGATTTGGAACCTCTTACTCATCACCAGTCGAATTCCCTGAGGCAAGTGTCATTTTGGAAGCTTCCTGGGTTCTGACACCTTGAGAAATGAACTTGCCACATGTCCACTCTCGCTCAACGCAGGTAGCCAGTGTTGCCTTTGACATTCAGCGCAGGTAGCCAGTGTTGGCTTTGACATTCAGCGCAAACAGCTAGTGGAGCCACTGAAATGATCCTGAATTGACTTGTTTTTGAGCAGTTTCTGGTGGAGAACTTCTGTGAATTGCTGTGGTTTGTTAGCCTTGTTCCTCTAGGGGTAGGAACAACATGTTTAGGGACTTTGGATCCCTTAGATTATGGACATTTCATGCTTAATGCTGTAAGGCACAAAAATGTCTATAACAATATATAAGATAACAGCGCGAGACCAACATTGGGTGAATCTGACAGTGGATGGATGAATTACATGGGATCTCAAGAGTTCCTGCAACTGAAACTCGGATGAAGAATTAGAGCGGTGGCAGAATTGGCTACATGAAGTAACCACGCTGAGATGTAACATGATGACCCAGTCGTTGCATTGTGTGTCGTCAGAGGTAACAAATCTACCCACTTATGATGGCTTAAATGATGTGGATTTCTTTTTGGATGAATTTGAGAGGGATGTACCAAAGAAGAAACACTTCTAGGCTTTGGATTGGGCCCTACATGCTACACCCATAAGATGGTGGGGTATGCACAAGGGTAGTTTTGATGATTGGCACGAGTGTAGGATGATGATGAGACCACGCTTTAGGAAGCTAAAGGTATGAGTGACTAGAAAGTATGACAGGAAGGATGATCCATGCACACACTTAGCCAAAAGGGCTAAGGCCTATGGAGCGAAGCCCGAACTTGAATGGGTGCACTTGCTTTATCACACCCTGTATGTCATCCCAGTGAACTGGTACTTGGAGATAGAGCTCTGCCATGGCACAGGAGAATGGGATATTCTGTGCGAAGGGTTCATAATGACGTTCAGTTTGGAAGACACGTCTGACTGTATTGATGAAGCACTACAAGAAGTTAAAGCAACGATATTTAGGATACTGCAAGATCCTTTGAATGTAATTCAACCCGATTAGACTACACAGTTGAGCCACGCGCTGGAATGCTATAACATGACTATTGAAGAAGAAGATGAGGATCCAAGAAATATTAACATTCCTGAAACAGAGGGTCACCGCAAGGTCGAGGGGCTGCTAATCGAGAATCCTGACATAACCATGTTGCTGAAGACAAAACAGGTAAATATTGGTACGGAGGTGAAGCCAAATTCATGAAGATTGGAGATTACTGGGATGATGCAATGGTAGATAAGGTCGCCAAATTTCTCCGTGAATACCAGGATTTGTTTCCTACCATGTTTATCGAGTTAAAGGGGATAATAGGAGACCTGGGTGTTATAAAGATCACGTTAAAACTTGACACGAATCTTGTTAAGGAAAGACCTTACCGTCTCAATCTAGAGTATAAGGAGAAGGTCTGCTTAGAGTTAGATAAGATTCTTGCAGTAGGCATCATTGAGCCGGTAGAAGATTCTGATTGGGTAAGCCCAATGGTGGTATAGGAAAAGAAGCAGAAGAATGAACTAAGGATATGCGTAGATCTCAGGAAGTTTAATGACGCTTGCGTGCATGATCCTTTCCCGACTTTGTTCACTGATGAGGTATTGGATAATGTAGGTGGCTAGGAAGCGTACTCCTTCACTGATGGGTTTTCTGAATACCATCAGATCAAAATCGCACCTGAAGGTAGAAGCAAGACGGCCTTCACAAATGAATGGGGATGTTTTCAGTACACCGTAATGTCTTTCATATTGAAGAATGCGCCTATGATTTTTTCACACATAGTCATTGCTGCATTCAAAGACTCCATTCATAAGTTTTTGGAGTTGTATTTTGATGACTAGACTATGTTTGGGTTAGTAAAACACCATGTGTCTAGTTTGCGCTTAATGCTAGACACCTATCGAAGGTACCAGATCGTGCTCAATCTGAAGAAATGTCTATTTTCTATCCCTTTTGGGGCCCTACTGGGTCATGTGGTTTGTAGACAGGGATTGATGGTAGATCCCATAAAGATGGTAGTGATACTTAACCTAGAGGTGCCGAGGAGTGTGAAACAGTTGCATGCAACCTTAGGACATACTGGGTACTATAGGAATTTTATCAAGGGTTATGCCTAGATCACCACACCTATGGAGAAGCTGTTGAAAAAGGATGTCACGTTTTGTCAGAGCGAGGACTGTCAGAAAATCTTGGATATTCTAAAGGGAAAAATGGTTGCCATGCCAATTTTAGTCTTCCTGGATTGGAAGAAGGAGTTTCATGTACATGTAGACGTGTCATGTATAGCTCTGGGAGCATTATTGACACAGGTTGGTGGAGGAGAATTGGACCACCCTATAGTGTTCGCAAGCAGGAGGTTATCCAAGGCTGAGAAGAACTATTCCACCACCGAGTGTAAAGGACTAGCAATGGTATACACACTCTAGAAGTTTAGAAACTATTTACTGGGTGGACATTTTAAGATGTATACGGATCATTCTACATTGAAATACCTAGTCAATAAGCCTGTGTTGGGGGGGAGAATCTGTAGGTGGTTATTATTGTTCCAGGAGTATGATTTTGAATTTATTGTGAAGCTTGGATGACTAAACACGGGACCAGACCATCTGTCGTGCATCGAAACAGGGGAAGAGCCCACTAATTTGGAGGAGGGATTTCCTAATGCACAACTCTTTGCAGTGCGCATCACGGATGATCACTTTAAAGACATCATAAACTTCCTAATGACAGGAACTGCCCCGAAACACTATACCATCCAGTAGAAAAAGGAGTTTGTGGTGCGCACGGCAGAATTTTCTGTCATTGCCAGATACCTGTACAAAATGGCTGATGAAGTATTGCGAAAATATGTACCGGAGTTTGAATGAAGCAGTATCCTCCCAGATGCTCATGGGGGTGCCACGGGAGGCCATTATGTAGGAAGGGCGACTGCACAGAAGATTCTATGCATAGGGTTGTGGTGGCCAACCCTCTATCAGGATTCAAAAGCCTACTACAGAGTGTGTGACGTGTGTCAAAGGACTGGAAGGCCATCGCAAAGAGATGAGCTACCTCTAAACCCACAAATGACGTTACAACCTTTCGAGAAATGGGAAATTTATTTTTTGGGAGCCATTCAGACTTAAGGAAAGAAGACGGGTGTGCAGTACATTATCACCGCGATTGAGTATTTGACTTGATGGGTGGAGGCACAGCTTGTGAAGGATTTCACAAGCCCAACTTCTACGAAGTTTCTCTTTGAGTATGTACTAATGCGATTTGAGTGTCCAAATATTTTGATGAGTGATCGTGGTACGCACTTTCTAAATGAAACAATCAACGTGCTGATGGAGCAATTTCAGGTATATCACCAGAAAAGCATGCCTTATCACCCACATGCTAATGGGATGGTAGAAGCATTCAATAATATACTGGAGAACATGCTGACCAAGGTTTGCAATGCTCAGTGAAGTGATTGGGACCTGCGCATACCCGTAGTACTATGGGCCTATCGAACAACGTGTAAAAAGTTGACTGGACAAACACCCTTTAGGATTCTATATGGTGTTGAAGTAGTGATGCTAATGGAATACATTGTGCCTAGTTTGTGCATAGGGCGCTCACGGGTATGACGGATCATAGAGCCCTGGAAGAGAGGCTCGTGCATCTTACTGAGCTTGAGCAAGGAAGGTTTCTAGCTGGATTTCACCAATAGGTCCAAAAGCAGCGTGAAAAAGCATGGCATGATCGTTACATTAAACTACGCACCTTTAAGGTAAATGATCTGGTTTTGTTATATGACAACAAATTTGATAATTTCTAAGGAAATCTAGGATGCACTATCTAGGGCCCTATGTCATTAAGGAAATTACTGAAGGTGGAGCAGTTAAGTTGGTTAAATTGAAGAGAGATCCCTTCCCAGGAAAGGTGAATGACAGTCAATTGAAGCCATACACTAGTGATCTAGCTAGGTGACTATATGAAGTTAGCCTAGTCTTAGTTCTCCAGGCAGCTGAAAGGAGGTGCGGGACTATAAAATACACAGCTCGAGTTGGGGAACTACATGATTGGAGGATTGTGCAGAACGGGGAGATGTCACAGGGTTCACGACATTGCGGAGAGCGTTGCACTACCTAGGGAGAAATCGCACAGGTCAGCCGAAAAGTGACCATTAAAGTCATTGTTCATGATTTGACGATGAGAATGCGGCCAAATGGAGTGGTCATCTAGCATTTAAGACAAAATTTATGGGTAAGATCCTTGGAAATCTGCCACCAATCCAGCATTAATGAATCGAATGTGGGGGGAACAGTCGGATTTGAATTCAAAATGACCTATAAATTACATGTGGCTACCCAACGAAAAACACTTTTCATTTTGAACATTGAGTTGGTGGGATCTCAGACATGCGTGATCCATGCATTCTTCGAAGAATTTCTTGACTACCTAGCGTTTGATTGATTTCCAGAGTACGAACACAATTTCATCTGTGATTTCATCCCAGGATCCAAAGCTATGGATGCCCAAGTAGTGACAGCCAAGGGGGATATACCATAGATTTTTATGGAGACAGAGGGAGTTGCTCCAAAGGTTGCAGAGGTACTAGCTGAAGTCCACAAGTCACCACGGATGCCTAGACTGAAGCCTACCTCGACCAAGGAGAGTGCGAAGGATAAGAAGGGAAAGTAGGCTGTGATACTGGTGCGTGATTTTCCTTAAAGAAACCCATAGAAGGATAATCCCACCACATAGGAATAGGGAAAAGCTATTAACTTGGAGCCGGAGGAGGAAGAGATTGAGGACATCCCGATGGATGATGATGATTTGGGGGTGGAATTGGACGACGTTGAAGTTGAGGGTTCTGACCCTGTCACTAACTTGGTTGAATACATCCCTCTGTGCAGAGGCAAGACCAAGGTGCTGAAGGACATCGACGAAAGTAAGGTCGCCTTGCACATACCTCTGCTGTCAGACACGATTTTCTTTGAAGGTCTGCACCTGGGGCAGGTCCCGCTGTTGAAACTGGAAGATTGGGACTTAGATGCCACTAAGAAGTTCCCTCACTTGGTGACAAAACAACTAATGTACAACGTTGTTCACACAACCACTGGGATGACTGCATTGGAACCGCGGAAGTGGCTCAGGGGTGTAGACAAGGTAGGTCTGCTCAACCTACTATGGGTGCCACACTACAATCGTACACCCATTATAATATTGGTCATCAAGTAGCTACTATGCTTGGTGCACGATGGGTGTCTGTGGCTGGAGGAGCCGATACCCATCACCAACAACTTTATCCATAGGATCACACAGTTTCTCTATACAAGGGAAAATCTGACCATGATGTTTGGTGGAAAAGGTGGCGGACAAGCCCACGTGGAGGCCATGAAGGAGAAATTCAAGCTTGTGAAGAAGCCGCGAGGCTCTGCCATCTCGAGTATCTGTGATCCTGCGGTCAAGGTGGCCACGCAAATTTTGGCAGGAAAAATTATGAGGAAGTGTCATGCAGATGAAGTGTCAGCACCTTTTGTTGCGCTAGAACTCCAATGCGCTGAAGGAGTTCAGTTTAATTGGGTGCACTATCTCTATGACAAGTTCCTTTCAAACTGCCACGAGGCACAGGAGCTCAGCAAGACCTTCCACTATGCGTGGCTGTTATTGTCCATTGTGATGGTAGCTTGGGAGCTACCTGAAGACAGTCAATTCCCCTCTGTCACGCTAGACCTGCCAGAAACAACGAAGTACACTTCACTGTGGGCAACCAAGGATGCTCAGTGCATCAAGGATAGGAAGATCATTTAGATCTTTATGGAAATGAATATATGCATATCTATCAATCGGAAGCCATTATTTTCACCTATTGTGTTTGCCAAACTCCAGGAGTACGTGGAGTTCAAGGCAGACTTTCAACGTGTATCGATTAGGGCATGGAGGGACCCTGAGCAAAAGTGGAATGACTTGCCTTACTTGGAAACTAATGACATGATTGATGCAGTTATTAATTTCTAGACAGTAGAGTAGCACACTTCCTCAAACTTGGTGGTGGGATTGAGCAAGTCCACCACGCAGCGCAAAAAGGAGGAGGCCAAGCTCAAGATGGTGTAGCTAGTCAAGAAGAGGAAGAAGGAGGCCGCTGACAAGGCCCAGGAAAAGCGCGACACTACGCAGTAAACAAAAAATCAGATAGGCGGAGCAGAGCATGGCTCTGACAAAAGTGCGAGGTCACCTTCTCCCGAAACAGAGGAAGAAACATATAAGCAAAGAGACCAGCATGGAGCGGACCCACAGACAGCGTCGTACCGCATCAAACATCCAAGAGAATAGGAAAAAGTGGGGCCACGAAAGAAATCCAAGGCCAGTAAGACGTCACTGGACCCAATCACCCTAACAAAGGCATATTTGAATGAAATTGGAGACACGGTGCGGGATGTCGCCACAGAGGTACAACAACGGTTCGACCAATAGTAGCAACAACTATTAGGGGCCATCTAGATGGGTCTGCATGAGCTGTAGATCCGCACATCACAAGATGGCGCGGTGTCCACCGGCCTCACCATCGGTACTTCAGAAGCTGCCTGGATGCTACGTACGAAGGACTCCCGAGCAATAGTGCTACTAGATGGAGCACTAACCACAGAAAACAAAGCTAACATGCCCACTCTCAGTGCCCTCAAGGGAGTGGGGCTGAACTTGGTAGTGCTTCCTGGCGAGGCACTCCACCTACTACAGCATGGGGTGATCGCAGAGCTGAGGGCTCAAGAACAGTGCGCTTTGCAGGTAATCAGTGAGCAGAAGATTAATAATGTGTAGATGGCCCTGCAGCGAGACACCACCCTCACTTCCTTGGTGGAACTTACTGACACAAATCAACACATGATTAAGGCCATGAAGGAATCCTGTTGAATGGTCCCCAAATTGGCCATTCCTAAGGATGCGGAGGTAGATGAATAGGTCTACAAGCTTGCTACAGGGGTGCGCGACGCTCGCACAAAGTTGGTTAAGGTTCAGCTAGAGCTGAACCTACAGATTGCAGATTTGTATTTGAAGGCCCAACCTTCAACTCTGCCGGAAGTAAAGGATCAGCGTGTAATAGCTATCGCAGAGGCAATAGTGGTAGTAGATAGTGCAATAGCAGACTGCACATGGTTGTTTGAATAGTTGTTCGAGGTCCTGACCAATCTGAAGGAGGATCCTAATGTACAGCGTCTGGAGACAGAGGCGTGAGAACTGGAGCAGTGCTATGACGAGGTAAAAGGAACAACGCACACTGTCGCTCTCACACAGAGACTGGTGAAGCTGTAGGAGGCCAAAATATTGAAGAAATAGGTAGATGGAGCGAGGAACAAAGAGGCAGTGCTGAAGGTGTGCTTGAAGCCTTGGTTGGACAAAGATTATTCAATCACGGCCTCCATTAAAGGCAAGCTTGCTAGTATTCAAGCGACTCAGCAAAAGCTTATGGCTGACAGTTTAAGACCAGTGATAGAGCAGTTGGTTGAAGAAGTGAAGCAAGCAACCGCGTAGTGCACTGCCATGGTTGTCCTCATCCTATGAAGGGGAAAACCCAGTCAAGCTATTCCACTAGTAGATTCATATCAAATTGAGAAAACCAAGAATTAAGACCAATACAAATGAAATCCTTTAATCCATTAACTCAGCCTTATATAACAAAGTTAAACTATATTGAAATTTCCATATTCAACATATAATCTCCAACATCTTGGCCCTGTCCGTAATCCTAAATCTTAGCATACAATTTTCATCCTATAATATCTTAAGTATGTTCTGGAACTTTAGCTCCTACAACTTAGTCACTGATCCTTTACATGTGTGGTAGAAATTAATATTATTTTGCTATAATATCTTCTCACTCCTCCACTTTACCTTTTATTCTATTTCTTTATACTTTTCATCCCTTTCTTGAATTGTCGAATGGCAAAAGAAGTTCCATATCAAAGTGATTCCAAATAGGTTGACTTCATTTTCTATATATAGTGGTTGGATTTTGTTATTTTGGGGCTAAAATTATATGCTTGAAGCCTACTTCATGTATTTAATGTGTTAGAGGCCGACTTGATGGACAAAGGGGTTTACATGAACAAAATTAATAATTCTTTATTGACTTAAATAGCCCAAGAATGGTCTATAATATATTGACTTAGACTTTGACACAATACATAATCCGTAGAGAATTCAATGGGTGTTTTTGTCCTATTGACCATTGACCCAAGCATGAAAACCATGCTTCAATAAGTTAATTTCTCTTTACAATAAAATTTATTTTCTCTTTCTTGATAAATACATTACATCATGACTCAAATACAATTATGAAGACTAACACTAGTTACATTCTTCATCACATGTTAGTGTTGTCTAATGTGTAAGTGTATGATGGGAGCGTTCCTATATACACATCACACATGGAGTGCCATCCTATTGTGGCGAAGTAAAATTATAAGTGCAGACACGAACAAATTTCTCTTGCCTTCTAATGGGTCTAGCCACAACACATACATTCTATGGAAGATTTCCTTAGGTTAGAATCAATCGAGAGTGCCTACCTCTTGGTCGCTTGTCCTTCTTGATGATGTCCTCGCTTGCTCGCTCCAGAAATCTCTCGTTTCGTTCTTCAAGCTCTTGAAACAAGTAAACAACAACAACACACAAACATAATAATAGAAAAATTGCAATTCAACCTACTTAATGAGTCATGAAGCATCAAGACATGAATATGTAATATTATAAAACATGTAGGAAATAAATTGATAGTTGCATATACTAATATCAAAGAGAGATTACAACCATTCGTCTTGATGTCACAGTCTTCCTCTGACAAGACCAAGTTCCCACACACTTCTGCTAGCTTTCCATGATGACTTCAAACAACAATAGTTTAAAGGCTCTTCCATTTCAGGCTTCACTCCAAACCAAACACACTTCTCCCTCACACAACTAGATGGCTACAACTAGTAATAGCTTGGTTGTCTAATCAAAATAGTATACTCACACATAGCCAACACTCTAACTAGCTTGTGCTTGGGATGAAGGGAGGTTTATATAGGAAAGATGGATGGGAGATGGATCCTCTTCTCATGGTAGAAGGACTTATCCCTTGAGGCATTTCCATCATTATGGGGGAAAGGATCCCTAACTATCATCCTCAATCCCATCCAGCCAAACCATTTACCAAACTTCTGTTACGAAGCTTCTAGACATGGAAGCGTCAACTCTAATTTAAAAAACTTTCCATAACAGGACCGGCACGACTGGAACATATCTCAGTTGCATCGATTGGCTTGGGGAATAGTGATAATATCTGCACATCAGTGCGGGGGAGACAAAGTCCATTATCAACAGTCTTGTAAATTGGGCAAAATAGAAGTTTCAGGGGAAACGGTGCAAAAGGGAAATGATCTACTCATTAAGAGGGACGTAATGGGAGTGTCTCCATGAAGGCAAAGCATGCGGGGTTCACTGTAGAGGTCCTCCAGGATCAAGGAACGAGGAGTACAGGGACAGTGACAAAATGCTATGTAACAGATTCCCGCTAACGCATGAAGGAAGAGCCAGAGTGAGGGATAAAATGATTTATAAATCAGTGCGGGGAATCGGTCTGTCATTGGAAAACATGCAAGCAAGTACTGATACATAAACATAAACTGAGATCTCTATCAAATGATACATGAATCATTGCATGGACGTAGCCATCCAGAGAATGATCAAGTAAATGGATCCAGGCATGGGTGCAACCATCCGTCAAAGAGGTTCATAATGAAACCAAGGTATGGTTGCAACTCATGGCCTGGTCGCAACCAGCCATCTGAAAGAAAAATGTATATCATCATAACCATGTCACACCACTTCACAACCTGGACTCTTGTGATTTGAGTGGAGGGTCTTGTGCTCCAACGCAACGCGATCAAAGTACAGCTCCTGGCATGTGAATAGATGTGTTGATTTTGAACATGCTATAAAGTCACTTGATTACCAGTCAATGATGTAAACTGTTAACAAGTGCAAGAGAAACTGCCAATAATGACAATGGCCCTCAAGGTACTATCACCACAATTCACGGAATGTGAATACAAGAACTGAAGTCAAACACTCGTGAAATCACTCGATCAAAAGCCAATGATGTGAACTTGTCGTCGAGTGTGAAAAACTTGCCATTAAGGCATGCAAGATCTAAGGTGCTGGAAGGGAGTCTCTCGGTCATCTTCCCATATAATGAGTTGATGTCAACGGAAAGTGACAGTGTCTAAGGAGGGCCATAACGAATCCCACATCATCATCGTGAGATGAAAGGATGCAAAATGTTTTTGGATGATACAGAAAAGCATAGGTAAGTGTTAAAATTGGTAACCAGGGCAAAACTTCATGTGGGTCATCTTATTCATGGCTAATAATATTTTATTAGATTCCTCTCGTCGAGAGGTGTAGGATTGATATAAATATCATCCAATTCCGATAAGTATTCATGGAGATATGAATTTATTTTGATTATGGAATTATTATCAAGCCGACCTACAACTCATGTAGGCTCAGAAGCCCAACAGTCGCATCTATTCACCCACCAACGTTGTGTATAAATATAAGAGGAATTTTCCTCATTTGGACTCACTCATCTCATCATATCTCTCTCTCTCTACTGGGCAGATATGAGTCTCTTCTCTACTGCGCTGAAATGGGTCTCTCTCTCTCACACATGTGAAGCCGGAAGCTGTTGAATTTGAAGCTGCAACTACAGAAGTAAAGATTGACTTGCGTGGCCTAGAAGAACTCCTCTTTGGAACTGCGTTGTAGGTTCATCTGAACCTCCTTTGAAAGCTGCAACTTTTGATGGTGGAATGAAGTCAATCCGACGAACGGTTTGCAAGATATCGACTGCCCTAGTTTGAAGCCGGAAACTGCTGAAACTGAAGCTGCAACTGCAGAAGTAAATATTGACTTGCGTGGCCTAGAAGATCTCCTCTTTGGAACTGCGTTGCAGGTTCATCTGAACCTCCTTTGAAAGCTGCAACTTTTGGTGGTGGAATGAAGTCAATCCGAAGAACGGTTTGCATGATATCGACTGCCCTAGTTTGAAGCCGGAAACTGCTGAAACTGAAGCTGCAACTGCAGAAGTAAAGATTGACTTGCGTGGCCTAGAAGATCTCCTCATCTGAACTTCACTGTAGGTTCATCTGAACCTCCTCTGGAAGTCGAAACTTTTGGTGGTGGAATGAAGTCAATCCGACTTTCGGTTTGTGAGATATGGTCTGCCCTAGTTTGATAATGAAGCTGCTAATGCTGATCTAGGGTTTGCTACTACTGATATGAATTAGATGTATTGTACTATTTCTCTCTGCTGAATTATTGAAGATAAAAGAAGATTTGATCAAAGGGATTCCCCACACATTGTGGGGTTTGTCCCTGGCTAGCTGCCACATCTTTTGGCTCTTGTCTTGGCTTGTTTTCTGTCGATCGTTTAATGTTCTATCTGCACTTTACTTTATGTACATGTGATTGCTAATCGGTGGAATATAATAAGAAAAAGAAGTAAACTGTTATAAGCATAGAACATACCATAACTTAACATGGTATCAAAGTCGAGGTGAATACAAAGCCCAAGGAAGAGCAAGAGCAATCATTCAAGAGAAGATTGGCAAGGCTATCCTAAAAGAACTATGGGGTCCTCAACACTCTTTCCTGCCGAAGACAAGCTCCGTGAGAAAGCTGACTATCATGGATGGAAGATGTCTATCGATCTAACCCTCGAAGATCAAGGAGTGTTGGAGCATGTAAGAGGCAATATTGTTGAGCCTTCATCAAATGCATCTACTGCTGCCTGGAACAAATGGAAAAATGGAGAAGTCAAAACAAAGAAGATCATCTGGGACTCTATCAACAAGTGCTTGGTGGCCTACATCTCTGATCTAGACACCTCCAAGGAAATCTACGATAGACTGGTGAGTTTATTTAAAGTTAATGATGCAAATCAAGTTTTGTTTCTTAGAAATAAGTTGAGGGAAATCAAGAAGGGTAAAGATGAAAGTATGCAAGCATACTTCTCAAGAATAACCGAGATCAAGAACGATCTCCTATCTATTGGGGAAACCATTATTGACAGAGAAATGGCACTCACAACTCTCAGAAGATTACCATCTGAATGGTATGTGTTCAGGACTACTCTTCTGAACAATAATGTAATTCCTAGTTTCGAGGAATTAATGGCTAGATGCATTCAAGAACAAACAAGGGTAGAAGAGCAGGAAATGCCCTTGCCTAAAGGTCCTCCTGCCGTTTTTTCTTCTCATGCAAAGAAAAGAAATAATTCCGGGACTAAATCAAAAGGAAAAGCTGGACCTAAGGCTAGAAGAAAATGACGATGTTACATTTGCGATAAAGCAAGTCACTATGTATGAGGTCATGAGCATCATGGTAAATGAGATCATGGACATAAAGGGCGACATTAGATCATGGACATATAGGATAGCATGATGATGATGCACACTAGTTTGAGCAGCATTATGATGGATAAAATCATGGACATGGTGTTATAGACAATTTTGTGCCTTGCAGCATCAGGCATGAATTGTCAATAATCCAAGGGATCCAAAGTCCCTAAACATGATGTTCCTACCCCTAGAGGAACAAGGTCAGCAAGCCAACAGCTCTCAGATCAGTTCTCCACCTGAAAACACTCAAAAACAAGCAATCCTGAAATCAAAGCAGGTGCTCCACTAGGCTTCTGCGCTGAAACTCAACTCCTCCATGGTGTACCTACGTTGCAAAGCAGGTAGGACAAAGGCCACCTGCGCTGAGCGAGATGGGACAAGTGGCACACTGAGTCATTGCTCTGGAATCTTCCAAAAATGACACTTGGATCAGGGATTTCGCCTTGTGATGAGTCAGAGGCTCTGTTTCTCCAAGTGGAAGCAAGTTTCTCCAAGTGGACTCAAGAACTGAAGATCAACTGAAGAGAGAGAGGACACAAGGCAGCTACACATCAGTTGCAAGCTGACTCATCCTTTCTCAATTCATCTATATATTGAGCTCTCTCCTATGAGCTCAGGAGGCTGGAATTTTGTGCAAAGTAATGATATGCTGTTGGTTTCACTATAGAGCTATTGGGTGATTGCTTGAAGGAGGTGAAGAGGAGAAATTCTTTCTGCTGGGAGGTGTTGCTGGATTGGAGCCTTCAATGGTTGTAACACTCTCAGAACTTTACTTCTTCCATTAATAAAAGCTATTGAGGTTCTTCTATATGCACTTGTTTCAATGATGTGTTGTGATAATTGTATATTTGATTTATGCTAATCCTTGAATCAGTTATGATTGCATGCTTCTTGTAGTTTCCTTCTTTGTTATTTTGCAGGATCTCATTGTAGCTGGGCGAGCAAAAGAGCAAGGAGCTGGGAGCAAGCAAGCAAAGAGAAGAGTTTGGATTCGACATTAAGCGCAAGGCAACGGTTAGTGCATTTCTTCATTCTCTCTTGCTTTCATAAAGAAGTAAACCTTAAGTAGTTTTCTTTACAGTTGTTGCTGAGGCACTATCACCCTTAGAGTGGGATAGGGTCATCCGAGTCGGATACTTTTCCCTACAACAAACTGGTGACTCCACTGGGGATCGTATCTGTTTGATTGTTTGTAGTATTTTGCTATTCATTTCCTGAACAAAAGAGTACCAAATCGAAAAGCTTTTGACTATATCAAAAGCGAAGTAGAGGGCAGCTACTCTAGCTCATTTCTGAGCATGTTCATGATTTTAAGAGCTGATCTACAAGGATCCTTGTAAGCTCTTAGTGATAGCTTTTCACCTTCCTTGTCATCCCTTAGTGTGTGCTTGACTGATAGCTTCTGATTTGAGCAAAAACTGTGAATTTTTGAGAAAATTGTGACCCGGAAACTGTGAAAACGAAACTTTCGTTTTCCAAAGCAGGTAGTACACAGGCTACCTGCTTTGCAACGCAGGTCCCGAAGGGGCTACCTGCGCTGAGAGCCAGATTGGCTGTGCAGCACCTGCGTTGGCCCAATTTTGCCTTGTGCAGTTGGGGTTTCCTCCCTTTTTCCTGCTTGTTTTCACTATAGTTTTGCAGTCAGTTTTCAGTCTTAGTACCTATCTGAAACCAACCTTACTTGCCATCATTCCGCCTCTGTTATATAACGAAATTGTACTTGTTCTTTTGTATTTCTTATGTCATTTACAATTTCCCATAACGAAAGTGAACTAGTCTTGCTTTTGGCCTCTTAGATCTGAACCTGTGTTAGGCATTTTGCTGGTCTAAAGAGTTAGCTTGTTTGCTGTCCATAGTTGATTAGTCTTTTCACTTTTGTCATTATGGTTTGATTTCATGTATTTCCAGTGATTAAACAAGTAAATCTTAAGGTGTCTTTTGATTTTGGACTAGCTTGTTTACTTTCGCTTTAAATTGAAATCAAAGTTATATAACAACTTTCTTTTTGTAACCCATCAACATTAAGAAAGGGAAAAGAAAATACATGCATTGTGCATTTTGCATTTGACTGCTTGCATGACGATTTAGGAAATTTTTTGCATTAGTGTGTGCTCTGTGAACTGTGTGAAAAGATTTGCCTTTCTTCTCTCTCAGTAGTTAAGATTTTCAAAGTTGAAAGATTGAAAAGTTTGCTTCTCATCTTAGACTGCATTCAGGAATTTGTTACACACATCTCGTGGTGATCCTTAAAGGCAAACTGCTAAGCAAGATCAACATTAAAATAAATTCAATTTACATAACAACGCTTTGTAACATAACGCAAACACATAGAGGTCTAGGTAGAGACGTGTTCCGGCGTCGTTAAACTTAGTGACTGTCGATCTCTACGAAGGTGGGTGATTCCTCCTGAGAGTCGGTGGCACTAATACGGACTTGTGCTCCCACGTACCGTCGCGTATATATTGGGAGACCCCTATAGGAACAAAGCTTTTATCCATAGGAAGCCGTGTCGGCCGCCCTACTGATCGCAATGCAGTGAACACAGCATTCACGAAGATTGACCACATGTACCGTAAAACGTATTCCGTGGTTTTGCGAAAGGTTTGGCACACCCTCTGCTTAGAACTCCAGAGCAGTTTCTTTTGGCCTTTTTCAAACTCTATAACTGAAAAAGTCCATCCGAGCACTTGTCACTTCGGGCTCGTTAATACATCGAAGGAGACTAGAGTCATCTTTAGCTTTTTCTCGACTCTTAAAACATCAAAAAGCAAAGTTGTGTCTAAAGCGTCGTTAATAAAATTTATTTTAATCTGAACATAATCACCTGTTATTCCCACGTTGATCTTTCAGTTGAAAAGTATGGAGCCCACCAACCAAGGAAATCACCTTGGCGGAAGTCCCAATCCCTTCTCCTCTTGGGGAGATGTTGGTGCGCCTCATATGGCCACACTGTCACTTCCGGGATTGACAATTGGCCTACCTGTATGGCTCTTTTCAACTAATGTAGTTCAAATCGCCACTAATCCTGAGCAGTCGAATCAACAGTCAGACCAGTCTAGAGCTACCCACCAGCCTTCCACTTCTTACAATTCTTCCTTTGATCCTTCATCTTCGCAAGGTAGAGCCGGCAAAAGTCAGCCTCCCAAGGAGAAGAAGGAAAAGAAGAAGAAAGAAAAGAAGCAGAAGGGGCCTATGGCGAAGGCGACTGGGGGCAAGCAAAAGACATCTGACAAAAATCCACACACTGCACCGACCGGGCCTAAATCGCCATGTGTCATTTGCAAAGGGACCCACTTCCATCGTGATTGTCCTTGTATTCCCCGGATACTAAGGGACTGGTCCCCCAGGTTGCACAATCCGGTAGCATCAACCTCTGGTAGTCATGTTGATTGCAGTCCATCAACTAGCGAGAGTGAAGGATGAAAAGGGAGACCAAGATCACCCTGTATGTTGTGTGAAGGCGATTACGCCATCCACCGATGTCCATTCTTAGATGAGGCGAAGAGATTTTTGGAAGATCGTCTGGTATCACCGTTACGACTTCCTCCTGGATACCAAAAACTCGTGCCTAATCCCTCGGTAGTTGAAAATCCAGCTGGCCCGCTCAAGTGGTCAGCTGAAGTGTCGGTCATTGAGAATGAACCAACTGAATCCAGACCAGACGAAAGTCTAAAGGTCGATACAGCAGTTGACCCAGTTCTTCCTTCAGAGGTTTCATCCTCAAATGACTCTGTCATTGAAGATCCATCTTCAAATGACACCCTCACTGAAGAGGATAAGGATGACACCGTCCATATTCTTTTCATCAACACAGACTCTGATGAGCATCAGGGCAATGCGCCCATTCCTTTATCGCAGGAAGGAACATCGTCAGGGTCGTATCCGGCCGTGTATTCGGTCCCACCACCAAGCAACCTAGTTGTATCCTTTGATTGGAATCAACTAGGCAGACCCCGGTTACCAGCCAGTATACCATTCAGAATCATTGTCCAAATCTATAGAATGGTAATGGCTGGAACTATCATTGATGAAGGGGCATCTGTGAGTATCCTTTCCTCTATTGCTTGGAAAGCACTGGGTTCCCCGGCGCTTTTACCTGAGATGAGAAATCTATCAGGTTTTGATAAAGGAACCAGTCGCCCGTTAGGGATTCTCCCCAATGTTCCCATTACATTGAAAGGGAAGACAGTTCATATGAATGTCATGGTCGTCCAGGGACCCTTGGTTTATAACTTACTCCTTGGACGAGACTATATATATTGCATGGAGGCAATAGTGTCCTCACTCTTCAGAGTTATGTGTTTTCCACACGAAGGAAGAATGGTCAAGCTCGTAGACCAACTTTCATTTCCAGGATCACGCATCGCAAATAGTCAAATACCATCCCTTAACGGTTTATTCACTCAAGGAATGCCTCCACCCCCGGTTCTACTTCCCGATGAATGCGAGTGATTCGGAAGAAAGAACCGGGACCCAGGGGGCATGCACCCTGGCCTGCCTTGGGCAGAGGAAACCTTGGGTATAAAGTTGATTTCCACAGAAGAATATGACTAGTCCGTACCCCGTCCGAAAGAAGGAAGAGAGGGTTGTTCTAGAATAAGATTCTTTTGTCAAAGTTATGTGAGTGAGATAATCAGCTTCTCGCTCCCCTTGTCTAGGTAAGTAGGCTCTCCTGAGGAAGGAGATCCACTTGTGGCAGCAAGTAGCCACCATCTTTGAAGGCAAGCCTCACCCATTGAAACATATGTTTTGAAGGATAAGTAGGGGCAGCCTCCAAAGAAAGAGATGAAATTGCTGCAACGAGTAGTCACCATCCTTAGCAACCTAATGATAGACATCGCCGGGAAAAAGAGTTTAGTTTGCGGTAGCAAATAAAACCATTTTTCGGATAATAAGTAAGAGGCAAACCTCCCTCCGTAACGCCAATGTTTTATCTCTTGCGATCTTGCGAAAATATAAAAGTGAACTGACGAGAAGACAAGTATCGTCGGCACCGAAAAATAACGAGAAGACAAGTATCATTAAAAATATAGCAAGACGACAAGTAGAAAAACAGAGGTGGGACAGAGGAGGGGTAGCCTTGAAATTATACTTTATACCTGGGGGCATGCGAACCTTTTGGAGTGCAAGCACGGGACGACTATTTATTTTTTAAATTTTTAGGTCCTCCCTTTAAACCTGTAGGTCTAACCCGTTAAACTCGTAGGATTAGCCATTTCTAGCTTGCATAAAGAAAGGATGAGGGGCAAAAGTTAAAACTTGCCAAATAGGAGCATAGCTACGTGAGATAAAGCTCCTTAAAAAATAGCTATCTCACCTGAGGCGTTTCTTGTATTATGACTGGTATAATTGAGCAAGGTTTGATCGCTTTCAAGCTCATTAAAAAATGAAGCCACCATCGAGCAGTTTTAGCATTGTTCATGCTCGCTAAAAAATAAACATAAGTTGTGAGCAATCTTCCCCTAGAGTTCAAGCTCACTCAGAAAAATGAACCGGTAAATAACCTTGGTAAATGTAACCTTTGACTGCCATATTAAAAAAAGCCCTTGGTCGTGTTTATATGCCATCACCTCCATCCGTTCATTTGGCCAATCGTTCATCTCCATATGATTGTTTACCTTCTTTTGAGGAACAGCTGCGAAGAGTGATTTCACTAAGCCATCCTTGTGACACTGCCGTGATTGGAATATTCCAACCTGTACCTGGAATCTGCTGCTACCCTGTTTATCACTTGTTCCTCAAAAGACGAGTCTTCTTTGAGCTCTTTTCGCTGACTCGTAAAATATGAAAAGTTTGCCGAGTTTTGGCCTTCCAGCTCGATAAAGCAACCGGAAAGCTATCCCTCCTCTATATTTTAATCTTTTTTGGACTTGAGGGATTATTGCACAAAAAGATCGAGCGCTTGTTTGTTCGGCTCGTTAAAAGTACCGAAAACTCATCCCTTCTGTATTGTTTTATACTTTTTCGGACTTAAGGGATTAGATGACGAAAAAGGAATTTTGGAGTTGACTTTATGTACCTTTTCAGACTCTCTAAAAATGAAAAGGACCGAGTTATCCTTGTCGTTAGACTCGTTAAATTCATTAAATAGCGACAAACTTGTCTTTAGACGAGAACGAGTTTCCCTATCGCTAGGCTCGTTAAAACATAGCGATGGGCTTGCCCGAAGGGCAGGTTATAGAACAAGCATATGTTATCCTCCTCAAGCTTGACAAAAATAAAGAGGTACTGGTCAGCAATGACTGGGGAAAAATTGGGAGAACCTCACAACTTTAATGGTAGCAAGTCGCTCTTGAACATGACACTTTGTCCTCCGTATCACATCGGGTTGGGTTGTTTCATTCATTGGTCTCATCACCATGGTCCTCGCCACACCATCCATAGTTGGGGTAATGCTACCGATCCATCACATCAGTGTCGTTATATGTTCAAGAGATGTTGTTCTGCAAAGAGTCAACCGTGTCCCATCCACTACCATACATTGTCCTTCATCCATTTCATGACCGCCACCCTGAATCATACATCACAGTTTGTTTTCACCTCATCACAATCACTAGCTCTGTTCCGTGTCAATGATGTGGGATTCATTAAGGCCCTCCTTTGACGGATCGCTCCTTGTCAACATCAGCTCATTATCCAAGGAGTTGATCTAGGAACAACCCCTTCAGTACTTTGAAGCTTGCATGCCTCAATGGCAAGTTTCTCACTTCCGGCGACAGGTATACATCAATGACCTTCGACCAGAAGATTTTGCATGGTGGTCGACACCAAGTCCTTTATCCCCACCATGTGAATTGTACTGCTGTACCTTGAGGGTCATCATCCTTATCAGTGATTCCTCTCGCGCTTGTTAACGGTTTACATCATTGACCGGTAATCAAGCGATGTCTTTCCATGTTCGACTTCAACAAATTCTCACATGGATCGACTTGTACATCGAGTGAAGATCGGAAGAGATTGAAGACCCCGGATCTAGTTTCATCCATCCGGGCTGCGATATATATTCAGGATATAAAGACATTTGATATGTACATCATTGCAACAGATGATCATCCTTCTCAAAGGATGATAATTTCAGCAGAGAATTATCAGTCTACCATCAGACGATCGTCTGTTCTATGTACCAAAATGAATTTATAAAGCTGAGCATGGGAATGCCCGCCTCAGCTAGATCATGAAAAAGTATGAAAAACAATGTATTGTATTGTATCTTATTACAGGACACTTCTCAGCAGATTGAATGAACTTCAGATCCTCCTAATAAAGCATTTCACCCGATAAACGACCTCATACTTTAGGGGGCATCTGTTATAGACAATTTTGTGCCTTGCAGCATCAAGCATGAATTGTCAATAATCCAAGGGATCCAAAGTCCCTAAACATGATGTTCCTACCCCTAGAGGAACAAGGTCAGCAAGCCAACAGCTCTCAGATCAGTTCTCCACCTGAAAACACTCAAAAACAAGCAATCCTGAAATCAAAGCAGGTGCTCCACTAGGCTTCTGCGCTGAAACTCAACTCCTCCATGGTGTACCTGTGTTGCAAAGCAGGTAGGACAAAGGCCACCTGCGCTGAGCGAGATGGGACAAGTGGCACACTGAGTCATTGCTCTGGAATCTTCCAAAAATGACACTTGGATCAGGGATTTTGCCTTGTGATGAGTCAGAGGCTCTGTTTCTCCAAGTGGAAGCAAGGTTCTCCAAGTGGACTCAAGAACTGAAGATCAACTGAAGAGAGAGAGGACACAAGGCAGCTACACATCAGTTGCAAGCTGACTCATCCTTTCTCAATTCATCTATATATTGAGCTCTCTCCTATGAGCTCAGGAGGCTGGAATTTTGTGCAAAGTAATGATATGCTGTTGGTTTCACTATAGAGCTATTGGGTGATTGCTTGAAGGAGGTGAAGAGGAGAAATTCTTTCTGCTAGGAGGTGTTGCTGGATTGGAGCCTTCAATGGTTGTAACACTCTCAGAACTTTACTTCTTCCATTAATAAAAGCTATTGAGGTTCTTCTATATGCACTTGTTTCAATGATGTGTTGTGATAATTGCATATTTGATTTATGCTAATCCTTGAATCAGTTATGATTGCATGCTTCTTGTAGTTTCCTTCTTTGTTATTTTGCAGGATCTCATTGTAGCTGGGTGAGCAAAAGAGCAAGGAGCTGGGAGCAAGCAAGAAAAGAGAAGAGTTTGGATTCGACATTAAGCGCAAGGCAACGGTTAGTGCATTTCTTCATTCTCTCTTGCTTTCATAAAGAAGTAAACCTTAAGTAGTTTTCTTTACAGTTGTTGCTGAGGTACTATCACCCTTAGAGTGGGATAGGGTCATCCGAGTCGGATGCTTTTCCCTACAACACATGGGCAGCATGATGATAATCATGATTAGAGAAGCATGGTACAGTATGCAGTGGTGCAACTCGAAATCCCTCTGATGGCAATCAAAGGAATGACAAATTCAACAGCAAAGCTAAGAGGAGAGCTAGGAATCAAGGAAGAGGACAGGCATTCAAGAAGGCTAGAAATTCTAGGATGTATGAAATGCACCTAAACTCAAAAAGAACCTAGTGTCCATCTCGACAATGGAAGACAAAGGCTACAAGGTAACCTTCAGCGATGGCAAGGTACGTATATGGAAAAGTAATGTTAAATATGCCTTTACACTTGGGTTTAGTTTTGATTCATTATATCAGGTCGATGGAAGTCTACTAGGTGTCATGTCTTATGACACATCTCTTTAGTCTAAACTTTGGCATCGAAGGTTTACCCACCTTCATTACAAAGCTCTACCTGATGTAAGACAGATGGTAACAGGGATGTCTGAATTCCAAGTAGAGAAAGAAGGTGTATGTCCGGGATGTGCCAAAGGAAAGCTCAAAAGGGGACCATTCCCCTCAAGCCAAAGCAAGACCTCCGATATATTACAATTGGTTTACTCAGGCATACCTGAGGTTGGCATTAAGAGGGAGACTACTACACCACATACTCCTGAGCAGAATGGTGTGGTGGGAAGGAAGAACCACACGATGATGGAAGCTGTCCGGGCCATGCTACATGATCAAAGACTTCCAAAGTTTCTACGGGCTGAAACTACAATCACCGCCGTATATGTACAAAATTGATGCCCTCATCAAGCATTGGGTTCCTAAACTCCTAAAGAAATGTTCACCACCGGTCAAAGGGAAGTCGTGATTAGCCATGATGTCACCCTTGACAAAGATATGGCTCTCAGCAAGGTGGACAATCTGTTGACTTTGAGTAACTCTCAAGAAGCCGACACCAGGGAACCGAAAGAAAAGGATGATGAATCAATGCTGATGTAGAAGAACCCATGGATCCGATTGATCCTCATCCACATGGGCCTTCCTCTTCTAGGAAGAGGCCTTCATGGCTTAGGGGGATACTTGATGATGCTGAAGGACATGCTGCACCCTGAGGAACCTTCCATCAAAGTAAGAAACTTAACAGGTATCAGGGATACCTGACCATCATGAGCACGATCATACAAAATGAACCTTCATCATTCTCAGATGTCATCAAGCATTAACTATGGAAGGATGCTATGACCATAGAATATGAGTCTATTATGGAGAATGATGTCTGGGAAGTAGTTCCCAGACCCTGGACAAGACAATTGTTACTTCAAAATGGCTTTACAAGATAAAGCATGCAGCAAATGGAAGTATGGAAAAGTATAAGGTTCATTTTGTTGCTCGTGGTTTATCCCAGAAGGGAGGTATAGACTATGATATTTGCACCTGTTGCCGGATATACGACCATCCGCTTGATCATAGCCCTTGTGGCTTCACAAGGATGGAACCTACATCAGATGGATGTTAAGACTGCGTTCTTGCATGGTTCTATCAAAGAAGAGGTCTATGTGGAGCAACCTGAAGGATTTGAGATTTATGATTGAAAATCTCATGTATGCAGGTTGAAGAAGGCTCTCTATGGGCTGAAGCAAGCATCCCGAGCATGGTATGAGAGGATCGATAGCTACTTGATGAAGCTGGGATTCACCAGGAGTGAAGCTGATCCTAACCTTTACTTTAAGGTTGAAGATGACAAGCCTCTCATAATGGTATTGTATGTGGATGACCTCTTTCTAACAGGTGCAAACCCTCTCATTCACAAATGTAAGAGGGAGATGGCTTCTGAATTTGAAATGAAGGACCAAGGACTTGAAGTGTGGCAGAAGCCAAGGGAAATTTTCCTATCTCAAGGAAAATATGTGGTAAATATATTGGAAAGATTCGGTATGATGGACTGCAAGCCTGTGACTACCTCGAGGATCTTAACTTTTAGAAGTTATATGGTAGTGATGTCGGACCAGACTTGGGAAATGCCTCTGAGTTTCAAAAACTCATTCGCATTGATGTTCTTGGTGAACCTCCGTCCGAACATATGTTTTGCAGTTAGCATTGTTTGAGCTCATATTTGGTTGAGCCTCACTGGATTGATGCCAGGAATCTTCTGAGATGTCTTCAGGACACAATCTCTCATGGATTAAGATACACTGCCGGAGTTGTGAGACTACTTGGATATACTGATGTTGATTGGGTAGGCAGTGTGGTGGACCGTAAGAGCACTTCTGGGTACTGTTTCACCTTGGGATCTGCTTCGATATCCTGGATGAGCAGGAAGCAGAAGTTGGTGGCTTTGAGCACTACCGAAGCAGGATATATTGTTACTAGCATAACCTCGTGTGAGGAAGTCTGGTTGCGAAAGCTCTTCAGTGAGCTGTTTGGATTTACATTGGATACCACTGTGATTCTCTGTAACAACCAGAGGTGGGATTCGATTATTGAGGAATCCCATATTCGTCAGTTGCTCCAACATATAGACATCATCTGGGATATGGTAAGTCAATGAGCAAGGAAGCTCCATCACATTAAGATGATGTACAGGTTGATACACCTTGTTAAAGCCGCGAGGAAAGATCTAATCTGTGATTTTCCCAAATGACTTGGAGTCGGCAAGAAACCTTTGTACAAGGGTCCTGCATGTTGCATACATTGAGCTCTGGGAGCTCTGAGGGCTTACGGTTCCTACTGGAGCAACATATGACCACAGGGTGACTCACGCTCCCCTGGTGGTGCACACTGGAACAAAATGATTCGCTCTCTTGTGGGACAAGATGATTCGCTCTCTTGTGGAACAGGATGATTCGCTCTCCTGTGTAGCAGGATGATTAGTTCTCCTGTGAGGCCTGGATTGATGTGTTCTCCATGGCAGCCTGGATTGATGTGTTCTCCACGGCGATTGTAGCAGGATTGATTAGTTCTCCTGTCGAGGCATCCTACCCATGCAGTCTGAGACTCATGGGAGGTACCTCTCATTTGATCAATGAGCAGGGAAATGAAGTTAGGGACCATAGTAGTACCGATGGACGCATCGTTGTAACTACCGTACTCCCTACGCTTGGATGACCTCCATTGATCTGGGATCAATGATACTGGTCTGGGACCAGTGGTAGGAGTTGTACCATACTATGACGCTGACTTCGGGTCGGTTGAGACTGGTCTGGGATCAGTGGTACATACTCTGAGACTGACTTTGAGTCAGTGGAGGATGATATTGGTCTGGGACCATTGGAGTTGTACTCACTATGACGCTGACTTTGGGTTGGTTGAGACTGGTCTGGGACCAGTGGTACATACTCTGAGACTGACTTTGAGTCAGTATGATACATCCTCGATCGTTTCTTCTTCTTCATAATTCGGACAAAAGCAGAGTAGAACAAAACAATGCAAGAGCAGAGCAGAACAAAAAAAAAAGTACAGATCAGTGCAGGGTAGAACAAGAAAAAGCAGAACAGGCAAAATAGAGCAGAGCAGGGCAAGGGTCAGGCTGTACAAGGCAGTGAATTTGATGGATGAATAGTAATGACAGATAGACAGATTGCAAATGAAGTTCTCCATGGTTGAGAGGGAGTGTTAAAATTGGAAACCAGGGCAAAACTTCATGTGGATCATCTTATTCATGGCTAATAATATTTTTATTAGATTCTTCTCATCGAGAGGTGTAGAATTGATATAAAGATCATCCAATTCCGATAAGTATTCATGGAGATATGAATTTATTTTGATTATGGAATTATTATCAAGCCGACCTACAACTCATGTAGGCTCAAAAGCCCAACAGTCGCATCTATTCACCCACCAACGTTGTGTATAAATATAAGAGGACTTTTCCTCATTTGGACTCACTCATCTCATCACATCTCTCTCTCTCTACTGCGCAGATATGAGTCTCTTCTCTACTGCGCTGAAATGGGTCTCTCTCTCTTACACATGTGAAGCCGGAAGCTGTTGAATTTGAAGCTGCAACTGCAGAAGTAAAGATTGACTTGCGTGGCCTAGAAGATCTCCTCTTTGGAACTATGCTATAGGTTCATCTGAACCTCCTTTGGAAGCTGCAACTTTTGGTGGTGGAATGAAGTCAATCTGACGAACGGTTTGCAAGATATCGACTGCCCTATTTTGAAGCCGGAAACTGCTGAAACTGAAGCTGCAACTGCAGAAGTAAAGATTGACTTGTGTGGCCTAGAAGATCTCCTCTTTGGAACTACGTTGTAGGTTCATCTGAACCTCCTTTGAAAGCCACAACTTTTGGTGGTGGAATGAAGTCAATCCAACGAACGGTTTGCAAGATATCGACTGCCCTAGTTTGAAGCCGGAAACTGCTGAAACTGAAGCTGCAACTGCAGAAGTAAAGGTTGACTTGCGTGGCCTAGAAGATCTCCTCATCTGAACTGCGCTATAGGTTCATCTGAACCTCCTCTAGAAGCCGAAACTTTTGGTGGTGGAATGAAGTCAATCCGACTGTCGGTTTGTGAGATATGGTTTGCCCTAGTTTGATAATGAAGCTGTTAATGCTGATCTAGGGTTTGCTACTGCTGATATGAATCAGATTTATTGTACTATTTCTCTCTGCTGAATTATTGAAGATAAAAGAAGATTTGATCAAAGGGTTTCTCCACACATTGTGGGGTTTGTCCTTCGCTAGCCGCCACATCTTGTGTCTCTTGTCTTGGCTTGTTTTATGTCGATCGTTTAATGTTCTATCTGCACTTTACTTTATGTACATGTGATTGCTAATCGGTGGAATATAATAAGAAAATGAAGTAAACTGTTATAAGCATAGAACATACCATAACTTAACAGTAAGTGTAACTGCAAAAGGACAACTCTTGAACATATCGAAGACACAACTGGAAGTTTGGTAGCTTTTGGATCCATAGGATTGGTGGTCATGGTGACATAGAAGAGATCAGATGGAAGGCAAAAATGAACGGCCCAAACCCAGGAAGGTCAACGATGTAAAGGAGGATGTCCCAACCCGACACGAAGCAGAGAGTGTCATGTTCAAGAGTGAGCTCCTGACACGACTCGATAGATTTTCAAATTTTTCTCCCACCATTTCTGATGAGCACCCCAATTATTTTTTATCACAAGCTTGAAGGGGATAGCATGTGCTTGCACTGTAAGTTCATCCCTCAGACGAATCTGACCTAGTAAGTTTAACATGCCCTAGGAAGGACAAGCTTTTTTTCATCATGGTGACAAATTCGACGTCGTTTAATAGTTTAATGAGTCCGACAAAGGTGTAACTCGATACCTTTTCCATGTTTAGAGAGTTTGCAAAAGACATGTAAAAGAAAACTTCACATGGTCCCTTTTTGTATATTTGTGTCTCTTGAGCTCGAAAAGGTATAAAACAATACTTGAGAGAAATGCTTGACTATTTCAATCAAGGAGTACATTTTTCGCAAATAGTGCCTCCTAGCCTGAAAAAGGGGTAAACTTATATTGGGCGCATGAAGTTTCGCATCCATTAACGAGTTCGAAATAGCAAGGGCCCGGTCATATTTTCAATTTTAAAGGGTCAGAAAAGAGCTGAAAGTGGACCCCCCATTTTTATTCTTTTTAACGAGTCAAAAAGGGAAAAAATACTCAGCAATCTTTTCATATGAGTTTAATGAGTCGAGAAAAGAGCTTAAATATGACTCATCGCCATCTTCGAACGTCCATTGCCTGTCATTGCACAAGCAAGGCAAAGTGTATTATTGAGTCCTTGAGGCAAAATAGGTCCAAAATATTTACAAAACCCAATATTTTCATGAAAAAATGAATAAATAGGGGAAAATTAAATATATTTTTACCATTTACCATTTTACCTTTTCAATGAAGATTGTTACCCAGTTTTTCCCCAGTTTTTCCTAAGCAGATTGTAGGAGATCCGGGAGGCCAATCAACTAGCTACCAATTCTAGGTAACAACTGAACCTCTGAGCTCCATTTTCATGCTACTAATTTATGCTTTTAACCATTTTTTTGGATTTTTAAGGAGTTTTTGAGAAAAAAATTCGCCCTCGGTCGGTGTGATTTCTGGGCACAGGATCGCGCCAACCAACAGTTATTTGCATGGCCATCTGTGCCAACCGGTGTGACTATTTCTAAAACAAGTGTGTCGGCACTGTGGATAGGGAAAAAAAAATTTCTCAAGCACTGACCGTTAAAATTTGTTTTTTATGTACCAAAATTGATGATTGACTCAAATAAATGGCTTTTACAGGAGAGAAATTGTTGAAAATGGTGGATTGGAAGGAAAGGAAACAAGAAGATGTGGATGCCCAGGCAATGAATGAACCAAATTTCCTGGAGGCTTTGAGGGCTTCCGGTCTCCTCAAATTTTTCCTTACACCAGGGATGCAGGCCCAACCCAAATTTCTTCAGTATTTGATAAGCCTTTGGGACATCAATCGTGAGATTATTGGCTTTGGGGACCAGGAGTTGGAGTTGACAACTTCAGACATTTACTTCATCACTCGGTTGTCTCGCAAAGGTGAGCCAGTGAATTTGTATGGGTCATGTCCGGTCGGGGCAAGCATAAATTTCCTGCTTGTCGCACATTATTGTGAGGCGTTGAAATCTAAAAGTGGGAAGATTGAGATTTCCATTGTATGGGATTTCACACTGAGGCTAGTTTTGTTGACCATCGATAGAGTGGCGGGGTCCCAGGAAGAACATGAGACTAATAGGTCGAAGTTCCTTTACTCTATTGACTACACATCTCCTATGATCTTCAATTGCGCTGATGCCATGAAGATGAATATCAAGTACCAATTGTACAAGGTGAAGGCGGGAAATCGGAAGCAATTTGGCTTCGGATCAGTACTTGTGACCTTTTTCCTAGAACGAGTGTGATTCTTCCAGTATCAGTTGATGAGGTTGATCCTCCTATGCCATGCAATCCGTGGATGGCCCGCTGGAGTCGTTTAATGCCTAGGATCACTGGTGGCCAACATATGTCTTATCGACAAGCATCCTTTTCATGGTTATGACGCCAAAAATTCGTCATGGAGGACTGGCCATATAGCGGCACTGATTTCCGTGGAGACCTAGATATGTCCTTGCCAAATGGGGAGGACTTTGATGACGAAGGTAAAAAACCAAACCAAATTTTGATTTTTATGTTTTTAAATTGTTTTTTTAGTATATGCATGCTTATAACATTTCTTTTATGTATGCAGATGTTGGACCAGAGTAGCCAACTGGGATTTCCCTGATATCCAGGCATTATCCCCATCCTATTGATGTTGCCGCCCCTTATCAGGAAGGGAGCGATAAAGAGGAGGAGATTGCGAGGAACCTCGAGGGGTTGACTCATGGTATCCTTGAGTATGCTCGGATAGGAGAGATGGCTCGACGGTACCAGAGGCACACAGTGGGAATCTAAGATCTGATCCACCGATTGATGAGTCATGTAGCATGAACTATCTCATGTTATCATGACCACCATGCCGAGTAGTTCCTACGTCCAGTACTTACATATTTTTTGAGGCCTGTGTGCCACAAATGTACGAGGCCTGCGAGCCATCGATGTTATTGTGGACATACATATTAATTTTTTCTTGCATTTTGATGTATCAAACATTCTCACATATGTATATATGTTATATTTTCTTGTCTATTATGGTACAAATGGTTTTCCTTATCTTTTACATGTTTCGCAAATGTCTATCCAACACGTAATTAGCTAATGCATCTGTTAATGTATTCATGCATTTGGGAATATGATGATATGTAATATAATAAAAATGTCTTTCCAACATATGGATACAGAGATACATTCATAATATTTTAGGGTTCCTGACAAAATACTTCTCGTTGAGTTGAAGGACGACAAGCTGTGAATCCAAGTTGACAACCAATCTCTGATGCCTAGAGCGATGGCTTCTAATAATAGTTCGATGATCGCACTGTATTCAGTAATGTTGTTGGTTGTACGACCTAGACAGATAACTTCAAGGTCAATCAAATCATCGTTAGGGTTGTAGAGAGCCCATGCCACGGATGATAGGTTCTGGGTATTTTTGCAAGCACCATCGATGAACCAACATGAGGAGCTGTAGACATCTGCAAAGCATGAAAAGCATAGTAACCAAGAGGGCTTACTTGGAAACTTTCAGAAAAAACCACACTCTACAGAAATGAATCACACACTAATGTGCATAAGTAACCATGCAAGATGACCTAAGCATAGTACTTTTGAGGTAAAGCCCATTCTAGGGCTTATCGAGAGGATTTCCTTCATAATCAATAAGTTCATTGGCTCCTTTCTACAAAACACATTTTACAATATAGGGCCCATGCCACATAGGTTCGAACTTTCTTGCCCCTAGCTTATCATTATCTTGGTCGTATAATAGGACCAAATCACCCTCAGAGGAAGCGCGAGGGGAAACCGACTGGTTGAAATGGGATTTGACCCATTTCTTTTGTGCTTCGATGACAAAGGTAGCGAGACGACGAGTCTTGTCCAGTCGTTCCAAATATAAGAGGCATTCCTCTTTAGGTGATGTTTCAGGGAGGGTTTCAACAACTAACTTAAGTGAAGAAATCTCACATTCGATCGACAATGTTGCTTCCAGACCATTGACCAGCTGGAATGGTGTGAAACAAGTGGCATCTTTGGTTGAAGTTCGGTAGGCCCATAGAGCTGAAAAAAGCATGAGATTCCAATTTGACTTGTGCATGCATCCCAATAGTACGTTGAAGCATGGTGACCAAAACTTTGTTCATGGCTTTAGCTTGGTCTTTGGCCTGAGGGTAATAAGGGGTCGAGCCATGGTGGCGCAAGCCCAATGTAGATGTCATTTCTTCCATCATGTAATCCCTGAAATGGGAGCCATGATCTGTGACAATGGCTTGGGGTACGCCAAACTTGGAAATAACATGGTTAAAAAGAAATTGAGCTGTGGTCTTACCATATGCCGAATATGTAGGCATCGCTTCGGCCCATTTGGTGAAGTAATCCACAACAATGATAATGTAGCCATGACCTCCAGCCAAACAAGGATTACATGTCATATAATCGATGCCCCATTTCACAAAGGGACCAACGGTAATGATCGGGTGTAGGTGAGCGGGTGGGGTGTGTTATCACTCAGGTTGTCCTTAAGCTCCTGAAAGGATACGGCCAAGGTAACCACAAACCAAATTTGGATTATAGGTTCTAGCCAACCTGCAATCAGAGAGGGCTCTATCTTTTTTATTTGGCTTTGTTGAGCAGGGTTTTAGGCTAGCTATTGAGTTCAGGGGTTTAACTTGTGATATGGTGGGAAGGATGGTGCTTTCAAGTAGAGAGGCAAAACATTATCTGGTCAATTTCAAACCATTGGGCATGGAGTCAAAAAAGTAGGACTGCTGGTGTGTTTTCTTGGTCACAAGACAAACATGGAGCAAGGTAGCTACATCTGAAACAATCTTTCAAGCTAACAGGATGGAGTGAAAGCTAAAGGCATGAGAGGCAATTAAGAATCTCTCAAACATGTTAGGCAGAAAGAAGATGAATGAGCTCTGCCTAGGAGCAATTAAGAATTCCTAGTCAGCAGTCAGTCATATGTGAAAAAGGTTAAACATGAGCCATAAAGGAATTCATATTCATCCCCAAATCAAGAGGAAAACATTAAGAAACCACAGAAACTGAGCATAGAGTGCAAGCATGCAAATTATAAACCAATCTTTCTTTCTGTGATCCGAGCATATATGAGATGAAAATAACATAGATGAGAAACACTTATTGATTCATAGAGCAGTGCAAGAATTCCACCTTCACTTCTTCAATCATTTAAACACAACGCAGACAGTCGTTCTCCAAACTTTTGAGCATTCTTTGATTATAGAAAAAGTATCAGACATATAGTGCGAGTCTCTCTTGAGTTACATTAGTCGACCAACCCTTTTAACAATGCTGAGGGTGGTATTTATACAAAAATTGGATACAAAAATATCTAGATGAGAAGTTAATAGCTAATAACTTCTCCAACAACTCTTAAGAAGTGGCTGATGAAAAGTAAATGTAGAAATAAATACAAATGCAACAGCTTCCCTTTCTATCAGTGAGTGTTGATTTCTGAGCTCATTTGAGTCGGTTGAACTGCGCTTTCAAAAATTCGCGCCCTAAAACTTATTGTCCCAGCGTCTTTGCTTTGTGACCGCTTCAACCTATTCGGCGTGCTCTATAACTGCTCTGTCCGGTCCCTTGTGCTTTAACTGTGCTCGCTGATGACCTGCAACTGTCTGCGATTTTGAAATAAAACAAAAAAGGGCAAAAACTGAAATCACCTGCGCAATACGGCCAACATTTCTTGCCACCAATTCTCAGAAGGCCACTGATGTCTTTTTATTTTGACAAGTGTTTCATCGGCCTCTGTGTACTTGTAATAACTAGGCGGCATCTCAAACAGATGATTGACCTCGTGTTCCAGGTAAAATAAGCTTTCCAGTCTGTCGTAGAGCGTCTGTCCTGTAGGTGGCCCTGTCTCTGTTGCGGAACTTGATGCAGCAGTAAGCTGATTATTGACAAAATTATTGAGCCTGGTAGAATACTGGTCACATGTCAATAGTTTTCCAGCACTGGTCAGTAGGCTGGGAAATCCCCTGGTTTGTAATGCTGCAAGCCTTACGTCAAAATTGTCTACATCTCTTTGTATGTCCCGACATCTTGCCTCCAGAGTTTGCACCAGGCTTCTTAATGTGAGCACACTTTTTGCGGTCAGTATGTCATCTGTTCTATTCATGATATGAAGTGCTGCCAGTTCTTCCCTAGTCTGATGATTCAGAAAATTGATCATTATGTTGGCCTGGTCAGGCATATTTCCCAACGCTGCTTTGGCTCTCTGGCTTTCATTCTTAGCAAGACCAAGCAGTTCCACTTGTTCATATATTGCCTGAATTGACCTCCATTGGCCAGTGATTGACTGATTTATTTTGGCCCACAGGATCTTCTTTACTTCAGCTAAAGTCTTATCCAATGACAGCTCCTTCTCCAAGGCTTTGATTCTGTCCTTCAGGGCTTTGATTTCTCTTGATTGCTCACCTATTGTCATTTTAGATTTGTCATATTTTGTTTCTAGCTCAGCAAATTTTTCTCTGGCTTATTTAATCTCTGTTGCCTGAAGCTCTACTTCTTTGATAGCCCTTCTTAATTCGTCCATACTCATACTAGACTCAGGGACTGTTGTTGTTGCTGCTGCAGCATCTGTAGTTGCTGTCGTTATTGGAATTATAGAAGGGTTGGCCATTGCTTGCTGGAGGAACAGTAACAGTAATTGGAACTGTTTGAGGAGGCTGGGAGGCCGACTCTCCCTCCTTGCTTTGTAGTGCCCTCTCCAAATCTCCCTCTAAATCAATTACTCTTTGATTTAATTTCATTATCAAATCCCATTGATCCTCAGCTTCTTTTTCCTTTTGCAATTCACCTGTTTGAGGATGCTCAGTGGGAAGCAACCTCAATCTTTTCTTCAGTGCAGCAATGTCATCATCTTTCTTTTTCACAAGGGTCCTCACACCCTTAGGATCTTTTGGATCATGACCCAAGTCCATAATGATTTCCTCCAATGTTTTGATTCTATCCTTAGCTGTGGAGGACAATCTTTCAAAATCCACTTGAGTGTTGGTATTCTTCAAAGATTCGCCTAACTCATGGGCCAATGTGGCCTTTTCTGCAAGGGTAGCATAAAGCATTTCAGCTGTCTGCTTGTGTAGCTCTATTTGGTCCATAGGGTGGATATCTTTGGACAGGACCTCTAACCTCGTCTTGACGAAATCTGCAGCTGACTGCGGCTGCGGAACCTTGGGCTTGAAGTGGGTCAGGAACATCTTTTCTTGCTTTATATCAAATGCTGCCATCAGTCTTTCCTGCTTGGCAGGTGTGGCCTTTAGGAATTGCTCATATAATTGCACTCTTAGTAGCTCATTTTGAGCTTTGATTTCTTTGAAGCTGGCCTTGGTGCTGACTGGTTTTTTGCCTTTTTGTGTGGAGGAAGATACCTCCATGCCGCGTTGTGTATCTTGCTCTTGCTGTCTCTGCTGCTCTTGCTGAAAAGAGCTTGTTGGTGTTTGTAGGCTTGCTTCCCTTCTTGGACTTTCTATAATTTCTTCACTGACCTCCTCCTCAATCAGAGAGTCCCCTCTTTTCCTTTTTTACTCAGGTTGTTGCGTAGACCCACTAGCAGGTGTGGAGTCTTCCCGGTCTCTCTTCTTGCTTCTCTCTTCATGGGCAGGAGTCTGCAAAGCTGGTATTTGGGCTGCCCCTGTTTGTTGTGGAAGGGCCTGCCCTTGAGTCTGTTCCATTGAGGTGACCGGCTGTTTAGTAACTGTTTGCTTTGTCTCCATCGGTTCCTTCCCTTTGGCTGCACCTGCTGCTGATGTAGAAGCCCTGTGGGCGGCTCGTGCAGCTGCAGCTGTAGCTGGGCCCTCTTCCACTTGGTAGGGCAGCTTGAAATTTACCTGGTCATTAGAATCCAAGTCAAGATTTTTTTCCAGGTCTCTAGCAGTTTGTTCCAAAATTTCCTCTTGAGCTAATTCTTCAACTAAAGTTCCATGTATCCATGCATCCTGATTAGCATATTTTTCAATGTCTGGTTTCTTGGAGTGGTCATAGGGTGTCAACCTATACTTGACCCTTATGGCATTAATAAAACCAAGTGGGTCATAAGGGGCCCACCAAAAACTCCTTTTCAACTTGAATTGATTACTGAGTATCAGGTCAGCCTCTTGCCAACCATTCTTCTTATTCATGATGAAGGGGCCTAGGCGGTCTCTAAATTTCAGTTGTGCCCTTTTCTTAGTGCTGTGGAAGTGAGTCAAATCTGAGTTTATAAGCTGCCTGTAGTATTCTAATGCAAACAGCCTCATTGGCACATATCTCGGAAGCCTGTAAGGGCACAGCTCACAGCCATAAATTCTGATGATAGTATGGTTTTCATATAGGTACCAATCACCTAATTTGAAATTCTTAGACAACTGTAAGATCTTTTGCATTTCATAGGTTATTCGGGGAGGAGGAACCTTCATCAAGAGGCAGGACACAGGATATACAAACTGGTCAATGAACTCACAGTATGAATAAGCGGAGTCTTGAACTTGGTGGAAAACTGATGACCAGAAGATAACAGACCTCTTCTCTCCCCTAGCATCCAACTTCTTGATGGGGCATTGAAAGACTTCAGACTGATAAAACATGAACAAATGATAGATATAGGAGGAATATTTGAAAATCCCCTGCCTATCTAATCTGGGGAGGTGGTCATGGATTTTATCTTATATGAACCTGGCATAATTGTACTTGATAGCAGGAGGCTGTCCTTTGCTGAAAGAGGACAATATAACCAGTACTGTTTCATCTACAAGTTCAGTTGATGTGAAGCCCAACACATATGATATCATATCTACCAGTAGTTTGCCCACCTCATTGAAATGGTCATAAGGATATGGAGGTGATTCCTTTGGTTGGCAATTTTCCCTCGTGAATGTCTCTATGATCATTTCCATCTTGGTACCAAGTAACCAAGAGGTCTCTTGCAGCAAACTGTTTATGGAAAAGGGAAATAGCGTGTGATTCGTTCTGAAGTTCAGCATCTGGTTGATGGAGTCAGGAGTAGTGTAGAAAAGTATTCTTCCAGATGAAGACTTAACGGCCCTTTGACTCGGTTCATAATTTGCAGCACAGAGATGAATAATCTCAGAAAAGATATTCACAGAAGGGAGGAAATAATAAGGCAGATTGGACTCCCATATGCAATACTTGTCAGTTTTATCCAAGAAGCTATTTCTTAGCTCACAGTAGGTGCGTAGATGATTCCTTTTGGCAACAAAGTCTTGGATGAGATAATCTGTATCGGCCAAGGGCATGGACTCGAGATCTTTACTTGGTGGGTGGACGGGAGTAACACTCGGAGAAGACGGAGTGGCCATTGGCGATTTTTGAGTGCCTGAGCTGAAAGGATGGCTAGTGAAACAATCAGCTTATGAGATTTGCTTACAATAAATAGGAGTAGGCGAACTGAGCTTCAAATGTGACAATGGCTGGACAGCTTAAGAGCCTATGTTGTAAGAGGTCAATTTTGCAGAATTTTGGGTTGATTTCCCCTTTTCTTGGTGAATTCTCCGGAGCTAGAGACTATGAGGGACAATGCAGGGGAACAGAGGGCAATTGTAGCTTCAGTGGTCAGATTAAAACAACGGAACAGGGTAAAATAGGGCAATGCTGAACAGCTGAGAAATCTTTACTGTGGGTAGGGAGTTAAACTGAATTCTACTAGTAAACTTGCAAATGGGCAGAAGGTTCGTGAGACCCTTTTGAAGTAAAAGGGTTTCCAATAGGTTTAATGGGGTTTCAAGTGCAGCAGAACTATAAATTGGGGGATTTTCGCAGGTTCACAACAGATAAAATGCAAGCAGAGGGGTGAAGAGAGGAAGATATGATTAATACCTGGTTCGAACGGCACCGAAGGTGGACGAACTGGTGTGTATGAAGGCTGCGAACTCGAAATGCACGCCGAGGCAGCCTGCTTGGTTGATTTCCAGCTTTGAGAGTGAGAAAATGGATGAAACAGGGAGCCGGAGCATTCAAATGAAGCAATAAGAATGAAAAGTAACGGTCGTCCGCGCCCTTTTTAAGCAAAAATTGACAATTGGCGCTTTTGGCGCTTGTTCGGGATGACGTCAGCGTGACGTCATCGGCGGGTCCCGGGTACGGATAGACGACGTGGCGGCGAAGTGGCACAGCAGCGGAACGCGGAAGGTGATGTCATAGGGGAGGAGGTGGCACTGACGTCAAGTAGGCAAGGTGGTAAGTGGTATTGGGCGCACCGCTTTAGCGCCTGAGCGGTTTTGGGTGGAGGGGCTCCGCCACACCCCAGAGCTTGACGCGTGGCGGGAGTACGATGGCAAAACTGCCGAACTCCCGGACGCTAAAGCTCAGGCTGTTGGCGCACGGAAAGGCCCGCCCTCCGTAGATCCAGGGCGGGCTAGAGCTAAAGGCTGGCGGGGCAACCAAAGTGGCGGAGGGTTAAAATTGGCCCCGCGCAGTATTATATTAGATTGTTAATATGACCCAATGGGGTAAACATTAATAAACAAGGTTTAAGTATTATGTGCCGGCGGGGATTTAAACTTTGGAACGATGGGTTTGGGTTTATATGCACGGTTTAAACGAAAGTTTAATGTTTAAACATAATATGTCGACATTTAAACTTTTTAAACAATGACTGCGGGGGAAATAGAATGGTTATCAGCTCAACGGGGGGTTGACTGATTCCAAGGGGGGAAATGAGGGAAGGGTTAAATATAAGTCCCGGATGGACTTAATATTTCCCCAGATTAGGAACATATGGCTATAGTGCCTAGGGAGGCTATTTAATATTTTTGTGGATTTTTATATAGTTTTAGTAATGAATAGGGAAAAGGGAGAAATTAGGGAGCTACATAGTAGAATTAGGAATTAACATGGATTGTGAGGTGAAAGAAGAGCAGAAGGCTAAGTTTCATCAGTAAAACTTAGATATAGGGGCAAATGAAAGTGAGAAAGTGATTTTAGACAAGAAATGTGGCTTCTTTTCAATTAAGAAAACCCACTTTACCTCAATGCCTCACAAAAATGAAATGGAAAGAGGACTTGTTGGGCAGATCCCAAGGTCTTTAAGGGGATGTTAGTGAGGAACTTTTGAGGGGGAGGAGAAGGGAAGTTAGACATGCTTCCAAAATTCTACCATTTAGAGCCCGCTTTGCTACCTCTGCCATTGATGAAATGAGCTGTGCTTGTTAAAGCCCAAAACTGAAGACAATCTTGTTTCTGCAACCCCAAGCTACCTACCCTATTTACAACACCTAGCATTTTTTGTTACTTCAGGAAGGGTGCACTTAGATTTACAAACCCTGATCTCTTTTTCTTTTCAACTGCCTTCGTATCTAAAAACTACCCTTATTTTTGCTAGGGGCTCAGCTTAAACTTTTGAGTTCCCAAGATTCTCTACCTATCTGCACATCTGCCAAGTTTAAACTGTTTGGCCGGATACATTCTCTATATTCTAAATCAAGCAAATTTAAACCTAGGGAAACCAAGCTTAGGCTGTTTGGCTTTCCTTTAACTGAGAAATTATTCAAAAATGGAACTTTTGCAGCTTGAAAAAGATGAACATTTTTGGTACTTCCACTGTCAATCATGAAATATGAAACCTGTTGCAACAGGAGGCTAATAGTGGCTCCACTTGGGGATGGCCTTCCCTTGTGGAAAGCCAAGAACAACAGGTCAGATTGCCTTGTTTCTCAACTGCTTCTGTACTCTAATCTTGTCCTCTTACTGGCTGCTTTATTTATATACATGGTAGCATGCTTGAGGAGCCTCAGGGCCTTCACTTCGGGCATCAACTACATCAAGCTGCTAACAAACAGAAAACTGAAATCCTACCTACCTACCCTAATCAGCACTTGTTTGTTGGTTAGGTAAAATGAAACAACCAGTGCAACCATTTTAGCATTTGTAGAAGAAAACAAACTGCTTGACTGATAGTTGGTGAAATCAGAAACATTGTCAGGTCATGTGCTCTCAGAATCCAGATTGTAACATATGAAGGTATTTGCTGAATGTCTTGGCCTTCATAGAGAAAATATGTTAAAAATTTTGAGTTGAAAAGATCCTCCATGTACTCTGCTACAGGATCAATGAAAGCATGATGTGTGAGAGTCTCTTCTAGACTCTCTTTATTTGATGGAACAGTTGCCTCCTTAATAATCACCCCCGCAGCCAATACTTCATTCTTTCTCTTGAAAGGATGATCATCTTTAATCTGTAGGTCAGAAGGTAATACAATTTCCCTATGACTAGGAGAAGGAAGATTTTGGAAAAACTCTTTAGGATTAGGAAAGTCATATAGCTGAATTTGAGAACGCAAAAATTCAATCTCTTTCTCATGCTCTTCAACCACTAGGTTCAGCAAAGATATTCTGATTTGAGGCTGCTCTATTATTTTGACCTTCAGCAGCACAGATCTAACAAAATCTTCATCAAGCTCATATTGGGATAACAGCTTCCTGAAATCATCTAAAGCTTGCTCTACTGCAAGATCTTCCACACGTCTAGACATCCTATCTCACTATTAGCCCTTTGACATGGAATTACTTGGCCAAAGTGGTGTTCTGAAACTTTGAAGCTTTAGATCACTAAAGAAAAAATTTTAGGCATTCTCTTTTCAGGCTCGCTCCTCCAGCGGAGTCTTGTTTGAAAAAGGGGTGGAGTCGCCAGGTGGATGGCTCAACTTTGAAGTGCCTGATCTCTATCCACCATCATAGATTAGAACTGAACTTGTAATAATACTCCTGAAGGTCTGGTTTTCTCAGTGGAGCTTTCCAACTTTCTTTGTGGAACTTTGTGAAATTATCTGAGGTTTTTCCCCAGCGGAGTCGCCATTATGTTATCACTCAGGTTGTCCTTAAGCTCCTGAAAGGATACGGCCGCAGTAACCACAAACCAACTTTGGATTACAGGTTCTAGCCAACCTGCAATCAGAGATGGCTCTCTCTTTCTGATTTGGCTTTGTTGAGAAGGGTTTTAGGCTAGCTATTGAGTTCAAGGGTTTAACTTGTGATATGGTGGGAAGGATGGTGCTTTCAAGTAGAGAGGCAAAACATTATCTGGTCAATTTCAAACCATTGGGCATGGAGTCAAAAAAGTAGGACTGCTGGTGTGTTTTCTTGGTCACAAGACAAACATGGAGCAAGGTAGCTGCATCTGAAACAATCTTTCAAGCTGAAACGATGGAGTGAAAGCTAATGGCATGAGAGGCAATTAAGAATCTCTCAAACATGTTAGGCAGAAAGAAGATGAATGAGCTCTGCCTAGGAGCAAATAAGAATTCCTAGTCAGCAGTCATATGTGAAAAAGGTTAAACATGAGCCATAAAGGAATTCATATTCATCCCCAAATCAAGAGGAAAACATTAAGAAACCACAGAAACTGAGCATAGAGTGCAAGCATGCAAATTCTAAACCAATCTTTCTTTCTGTGATCCGAGCATATATGAGATGAAAATAACAGAGATGAGAAACACTTATTGATTCATACAACAGAGCAAGAATTCCACCTTCACTTCTTCAATCATTTAAACACAACGCAGACAGTCGTTCTCCAAACTTTTGAGCATTCTTTGATTATAGAAAAAGTATCAGACATATAGTGCGAGTCTCTCTTGAGTTACATTAGCCGACCAACCCTTTTAACAATGCTGAGGGTGGTATTTATACAAAAATTGGATACAAAAATATCTAGATGAGAAGTTAATAGCTAATAACTTCTCCAACAACTCTTAAGAAGTGGCTAATGAGAAGTAAAAGCAGAAATAAATACAAATGAAACAGCTGCCCTTTCTATCAGTGAGTGTTGATTTCTGAGCTCATTTGAGTCGGCTGAATTGCGCTTTCAAAAATTCGCGCCCTAAAACTTATTGTTCCATCGTCTTTGCTTTGTTACCGCTTCAACCTATTCGGCGTTCTCTGTAACTGCTCTGTCCGGTCCCTTGTGCTTTAACTGTGCTCGCTGATGAGCTGCAGCTGTCTCCGATTTTGAAATAAAACAAAAAAAGGGAAAAACTGAAATCACCTGGGCAATACGGCCAACATTGCTTGCCACCAATTCTCAGAAGGCCACTGATGTCTTTGTATTTTGACAAGTGTTTCATCGGGCTCTGTGTACTTGTAATAACTAGGCGGCATCTCAAACAGATGATTGACCTCGTGTTCCAGGTAAAATAATATTTCCAGTCTGTCGTAGAGTGTTTGTCCTGTAGGTGGCCCTGTCTTTGTTGCGGAACTTGATGCAGCAGTAAGCTGATTATTGACAAAATTATTGAGCCTGGTAGAATACTGGTCACATGTCAATAGTTTTCCAGCACTGGTCAGCAGGCTGGGAAATCCCCTGGTTTGTAATGCTGCAAGACTTACGTCAAAATTGTCTACATCTCTTTGTATGTCCCGACATCTTGCCTCCAGAGTTTGCACCAGGCTTCTCAATGTGAGCACACTTTTTGCGGTCAGTATGGCATCTGTTCTATTCATGATATGAAGTGCTGCCAGTTCTTCCCTAGTCTGATGATTCAGAAAATTGATCATTCTATTGGCCTGGTCAGGCATATTTCCCAACGCTGCTTTGGCTCTCTGGCTTTCATTCTTAGCACAACCAATCAGTTCCACTTGTTCATATATTGCCTGAATTGACCTCCATTGGCCAGTGATTGACTGATTTATATTGGCCCACAGGATCTTCTTTACTTCAGCTAAATTCTTGTCCAATGACAGCTCCTTCTCCAAGGCTTTGATTTTTTCCTTCAGGGCTTTGATTTCTCTTGATTGCTCACCTATTGTCATTTTAGATTTGTCATATTTTGTTTCTAGCTCAGCCAATTTTTCTCTGGCTTGTTTAATCTCTGTTGCCTGGAGCTCTACTTCTTTGATAGCCCTTCTTAATTCATCCATACTCATACTAGACTCAGGGACTGCTGTTGTTGCTACTGCAGCATCTGTAGTTGCTGTCGTTGTTGGAATTATAGAAGGGGTGGCCATTGCTTGTGCTGGAGGAACAGTAACAGTAATTGGAATTGTTTGAGGAGGCTGGGAGGCTGACTCTCCCTCCTTGCTTTGTAGTGCCCTCTCCAAATCTCCCTCTAAATCAATTACTCTTTGATTTAATTTCATTATCAAATACCATTGATCCTCAGCTTCTTTTTCCTTTTGCAATTCGCCTGTTTGAGGATGCTCAGTGGGAAGCAACCTCAATCTTTTCTTCAGTGCAGCAATGTCATCATCTTTCTTTTTCACAAGGGTCCTCACACCCTTAGGATCTTTTGGATCATGACCCAAGTCCATAATGATTTCCTCCAATGTTTTGATTCTATTATCCTTAGCTGTGGAGGACAATCTTTCAAAATCCAGTTGAGTGTTGGTATTCTTCAAAGATTCGCCTAACTCATGGGCCAATGTGGCCTTTTCTGCAAGGGTAGCATAAAGCATTTCAGCTGTCTGCTTGTGTAGCTCTATTTGGTCCATAGGGTGGATATCTTTGGACAAGACCTCTAACCTTGTCTTGACGAAATCTGCAGCTAACTACGGCTGCGGAACCTTGGGCTTGAAGTGGGTCAGGAACATCTTCTCTTGTTTTATATCAAATGCTGCCATCAGTCTTTCCTGCTTGGCAGGTGTGGCCTTTAGGAATTGCTCATATAATTGCACTCTTAGTAGCTCATTTTGAGCTTTGATTTCTTTGAAGATGGCCTTGGTGCTGACTGGGTTTTTACCTTTTTGTGTGGAGGAAGATACCTCCATGCCGCGTTGTGTATCTTGCTCTTGCTGTCTCTGCTGCTCTTGCTGAAAAGAGCTTGTTGGTGTTTGCAGGCTTGCTTCCCTTCTTGGACTTTCTATAATTTCTTCACTGACCTCCTCCTCAATCGGAGAGTCCCCTCTTTGCCTTTTTGACTCAGGTTGTTGCGTAGACCCACTAGCAGGTGTGGAGTCTTCCCGGTCTCTCTTCCTGCTTCTCTCTTCATGGGTAGGAGTCTGCAAAGCTGGTATTTGGGCTGCCCCTGTTTGTTGTGGAAGGGCCTGCCCTTGAGTCTGTTCCATTGAGGTGACCGGCTGTTTAGTAACCGTTTGCTCTGTCTCCATCGGCTCCTTCCCTTTGGCTGCACCTGCTGCTGATGTAGAAGCCCCCTGGGCGGCTCGTGCAGCTGCAGCTGTAGCTGGGCCCTCTTCCACTTGGTAGGGCAACTTGAAATTTACCTGGTCATCAGAATCCAAGTCAAGAGTTTTTTCCAGGTCTCTAGCAGTTTGTTCCAAAATTTCCTCTTGAGCTAATTCTTCAACTAAAGTTCCATGTATCCATGCATCCTGATTAGCATATTTTTCAATGTCTGGTTTCTTGGAGTGGTCATAGGGTGTCAACCTATACTTGACCCTTCTAGCATTAATAAAACAAAGCGGGTCATAAGGGACCCACCAAAAACTCCTTTTCAACTTGAATTGATTACTGAGTATCAGGTCAGCCTCTTGCCAACCATCCTTCTTATTCATGATGAAGGGGCCTAAGCAGTCTCTAAATTTCAGTTGTGCCCTTTTCTTAGTGCTGTGGAAGTGAGTCAAATCTGAGTTTATAAGCTGCCTATAGTATTCTAATGCAAACAGCCTCATTGGCACACATCTCGGAAGCCTGTAAGGGAACAGCTCACAGCCATAAATTCTGATGACAGTATGGTTTTCATATAGGTACCAATCACCTAATTTGAAATTCTTAGACAGCTGTAAGATCTTTTTCATTTCATAGGTTATTCGGGGAGGAGGAATCTTCATCAAGAGGCAGGACACAGGATATACAAACTGGTCAATGAACTCACAGTATGAATAAAGGGAGTCTTGAACTTGGTGGAAAACTGATGACTAGAAGATAACAGACCTCTTCTCTCCCCTAGCATCCAAGTTCTTGATGGGGCATTGAAAGACTTTAGACTGATAAAACATGAAAAAATGATAGATATAGGAGGAATATTTGAAAATCCCCTGCCTATCTAATCTGGTGAGCTGGTCATGGATTTTATCTGATATGAACCTAGCATAATTGTACTTGACAACAGGAGGCTGTCCTTGGCTGAAAGAGGACAATATAACCAGTATTGTTTCGTCTACAAGTTCAATTGATGTGAAGCCCAACACATATGATATCATATCTACCAGTAGTTTGCCCACCTCATTGAAATGGTCATAAGGATATGGAGGTGATTCCTTTGGTTGGAAATCTGCCCTCATGAATGTCTCTGTGATCATTTCCATCTTGGTACCAAGTAACCAAGAGGTCTCTTGCAGCAAACTGTTTATGGAAAAGGGAAATAGCGTGTGATTCGTTCTGAAGTTCAGCATCTGGTTGATGGAGTCAGGAGTAGTGTAGAAAAGTATGCTTCCAGATGAAGACTTAACGGCCCTTTGACTCGGTTCATAATTTGCAGCACAGAGATGAATAATCTCAAGAAAGATATTCACAGAAGGGAGGAAATAATAAGGCAGATTGGACTCCCATATGCAATACTTGTCAGTTTTATCCAAGAAGCTGTTTCTCAGCTGGCAGTAGGTGCGTAGATGATTCCTTTTGGCAACAAAGTCTTGGATGAGATAATCTGTATCGGCCAAGGGCATGGACTCGAGCTCTTTACTTGGTGGGTGGACAAGAGTAACAGTCAGAGCAGACGGAGCGGCCATTGGCAATTTTTGAGTGCCCGAGCTGAAAGGATGGCTAGTGAAACAATCGGCTTATGAGATTTGCTTACAATAAATAGCAGGAGTAGGCGAACTGAGCTTCAAATGTGACAATGGCTGGACAGCTTAAGAGCCTATGATGTAAGAGGTCAATTTTGCAGAATTTTGGGTCGATTTCCCCTTTTCTTGGTGAATTCTCCGGAGCTAGAGACTATGAGGGACAATGCAGGGGAACAGAGGGCAATTGTAGCTTCTGTGGTCAGATTAAAACAAAGGAACAGGGTAAAATAGGGCAATGCTGAACGGCTGAGAAATCTTTACGGGGGGCAGGGCGTTAAACTGAATTCTGCTAGTAAACTTGCAAATGGGCAGAAGGTCCGTGAGACCTTTCTGAAGTAAAAGGGTTTCCAATAGGTTTAATGGGGTTTCAAGTGCAGCAGAACTATAAATTGGGGAATTTTCGCAGGTTCACAACAGATAAAATGCAAGCAGAGGGGCGAAGAGAGGAAGATATGATGAATACCTGGTTCGAACGGCGCCGAAGGTGGACGAACTGGTGCGTAGGAAGGCTGCGAACTCGAAATGCAGGCCGAGGCAGCTTGCTTGGTTGATTTCCAGCTTTGAGAGTGAGAAAATGGATGAAACAGGGAGCCGGAGCGTTCAAATGAAGCAATAAGAATGAAAAGTAACGGTCGTCCGCGCCCTTTTTAAGCAAAAATTGACAATTTGCGCTTTTGGCGCTTTTTCGGGATGACGTCAGCGTGACGTCATCGGCGGGTTCTGGGTACGGACGGACGACGTGGCGGCGAAGTGGCACAGCAGCGGAACGCGGAAGGTGATGTCATAGGGGAGGAGGTGGCACTGACGTCAGGCAGGCAAGGTGGTAAGTGGTATTGGGCGCACCGCTTTAGCACCTGAGCGGTTTTGGGGGGAGGGGCTCCGCCACACCCCAGAGCTTGACGCGTGGCGGGAGTATGACGGCAAAACCGCCAAACTCTCGGACGCTAAAGCTCAGGCTGTTGGTGCACAGAAAGGCCCGCCCACCGTAGATCCGGGGCGGGCCAGATCTAATGGTTGGTGGGGCAACCAAAGTGGCGGAGGGTTAAAACGGGCCCTGCGCGGTATTATATTGGATTGTTAATACGGCCCAGGGGGGGTAAACATTAATAAACAAGGTTTAAGTATTATGTGCCGGCGGGGATTTAAACTTTGGAACAATGGGTTTGGGTTTATATGCATGGTTTAAAATAAAGTTTAATGTTTAAACATAATATGTCGACATTTAAACTTTTTAAACAATGACTGCGAGGGAAAAGGAATGGTTATCAGCTCAATAGGGGGTTGACCAATTCCAAGGGGGGAATGAGGGAAGGGTTAAATATAAGTCCCGGATGGACTTAATATTTCCCCAGATTAGGAACATATGGCTATAGTGCCTAGGGAGGCTATTTAATATTTTTGGGGATTTTTATATAGTTTTAGTAATGAATAGGGATAAGGGAGAAATTAGGGAGCTACATAGTAGAATTAGGAATTAACATGGATTGTGAGGTGAAAGAAGAGCAGAAGGCTAAGTTTCATCAGTAAAACTTAGATATAGGGGCAAATGAAAGTGAGAAAGTGATTTTAGACAAGAAATGTGGCTTCTTTTCAGTTAAGAAAACCAACTTTACCTTGATGTTTTACAAAAATGAAATGGAATGAGGACTTGTTTGGCAGATCCCAAGGTCTTTAAGGGGATGTTAGTGAGGAACTTTTGAGGGGGAGGAGAAGGGAAGTTAGACATGCTTCAAAAATTCTGCCATTGATGAGATGAGCTGTGCTTGTTAAAGCCCAAAACTGAAGACAATCTTGTTTCTGCAACCCCAAGCTACCTACCCTATTTACAACACCTAGCATTTTTTGTTACTTCAGGAAGGGTGCACTTAGATTTTCAAACCCTGATCTCTTTTTCTTTTCAACTGCCTTCCTATCTAAAAACTACCCTTATTTCTGCCAGGGTCTCAGCTTAAACTGTTGAGTTCCCAAGATTCTCTACCTATCTGCACATCTGCCAAGCTTAAACTGTCTGGCCGGATACATTCTCTATATTCTAAAGCAAGCAAATTTAAACCTAGGGAAACCAAGCTTAGGCTATTTGGCTTTCCTTTAATTGAGAAATTATTCAAAAATGGAACTTTTGCAGCTTGAAAAAGATGAACATTTTTAGTACTTCCACTGTCAATCATGAAATATCAAAACCTGTTGCAACAGGAGGCTAACAGGGTGCGAATCTTGCATTGGTAGATTTGGCATTCGTGACACTTGCGGATAGTAAGAATGTAGTCTTTGAAGATGGACGGCTAGAAATAACCAGCGTGAAGGATTTTCTGAGCTATAGCATAACCCGATATATGACCACCACATGGCTCATAGTGGAAATAATTGAGAACTCTTTCAGCTTCCTCAATCGTGAGGCATCAGCGAAGAACAGAATCAACACCAACACGGTATAAAGTATCACCAATAATGTAGTAAGGTTGAGAATGATGCCGAATCCTTCTACGATCATCTTTTGTCAATGTAGACTGAAACGTGGAGGTTTGGAGATACACGATGATATCACCATACCATGGATCGAGGGTGCTAATCAGGAAAAGGGTCTCATCTGGGAGTTGTCTCATCCATGGCGGTTCCTCGAGAGACATGATTTCCATGATACCTTCATCGGCGAGGAAGGTCTCGACTAAGGGATCAGACGATTCCAAAGTGCCAAGCTAAGGGGATTGAGAATACATATCGAGAGAGGTCTTCGAGATATGAGAATCAAAGGATGTAGAGTTCGCAGCCGAAACAATTTCCACATAATTGACTTCGGCGGGACTAAGCGGCATGACGTCGCCCCAAGCATCAACCAGATCTGATGCAGGTATGACCCAGGGATCAGATTTGACTGAGATCATGTTAACGGAAGCAACCTGAGGATGTGGGAGTGGAAAAATACCCATTAAGGAAGAATCTTTGAAGAGACCTGGCCCCACACTCTCAAAGGGAGCACTATAGTGTTTGACATACGGGATGTTGCCATCAGGTGAGGAGGAGGTGAAAAAATACAACTGATCAACGGTGACAATCCTCCCATGATGGGGAAAATGGATCACACAAAACAAAGAGGAGGCCATGGCATGCATGGCCTGAGTCCAACTTTGGCCGAGTAGAAGATTATAATTGAGATTGGCGACAACAATCTCTACTTCAACTTGCACTATCTTGCCTTCTAGGATGATGGCAAGGTTAGGTAAAACACCGAAGGGTCATGAATCATGCCGATCAAAAGCTTCCAATGTGTTCGAAGACTAGTTTAGTGTAGGGGAACCAATAGCCTTCCAACACACAGTTGACATGATTTAGGTAGAAGCACCTTCATCGATGACAGTGCAGTGGATGGTCTTTTCATTAATGATTACTGGAATAAGAAAGGCAATCTGATGAGGAAATCTCGGAACATGGTTTTCCAGATCGAAACCGATTAAATTAGAATCGGTAAGATCGATGCCCATGATAGCTGACAGCAAAGATTTCCCCTATGATGGGCAGCTTTGGAGTACCTCGAGATCCGACATGGATGACAGTGCTTGAGCCAAACCTTAAACAATATTGTAATGCGGAGTGGCTTAAGCATTGGGATTGTATGAGGATTTCCTTATCACACCCCGAGAGGGTGGCCATGAAGTAGAATCAGGGTTAGGGCACTTGATTTGCAGAGGGCCATAACTTGGGGTAGAAGAAGAAGGTGGAACTTCTTTTTCTTTCCCTATTGTGGGAGATGGAATTTTATAATCCTTTGATCGAGTAGCCACATTAATGGGTGTTCTCATCATGAACACTTGAGATCCAGAGGAAGCACATCAGGGATGGTCTACCATTTGAGTCTGCTAAGATGGAAAAGGTTCTTTTAGGACAGCAGGAGTCCCCTAAAGCAATCAACTAACTTCAGATCGTCATGGACAATCCTTAGTATAGTGATCCTCCTCGCAAATGAGGTAGGGATACTTAGGTTTCGATTGCGATGATTTGCCAATAGATAATTTAGGAGGACCCTATTTCGGGGCATTGGCTTTAGCCTTGCCTTTGCCTATCTTTTTTCATTTCGAGGATTTGTTCGCTACGGTAGACTGGACAGCATGGACATTGGAGGTTTTACCAGGGACTGGATGGTTTTGAGATGAACTGTTAGGAGCTGTATTCGAGATCAACTTCTATTTGGAAGAAGTTTTGACGGGGGCCTGGGATACAGAACCAATAACTCCATCAACGGGAGGGACAACGGGTGACTTTGATGTTGTGGGATCAGATGATGGTCGCAGAGCATTGGGTAATAACTTGTATAAAGTGTTGGACTAAGAGTAGACCAGGTCCAAGTACTGGGCACGAGCGATGGCTTGCTCTTCAGTAACACATCCAGCCATGGCTATATCGTGAGCAATTAGTGTTACGAATGATTTCGTAAACCATTCGGTAAGCAACTGATCAACTATCTCAAACTTGATTAATCGATGTCTACGTCTCCATTCATGGATATGATCATAGATGTGGGTCACAATGTCTTTCTTAAGTGATGTGAGCAGATAGGTGCCTGTTTCATAATGAACCAGCAGTTTAAAATGCATGGGAAAGGCCATGGCTAATGAATTGAAGTCATGAAAAGTACTTTGAGGTAGCTCTATGTACCATTTTGTTGCAGCACCCCTAAGGGTTCATTGGAGAAGACAAATGTAATCATCCACGTATGAGTTTGACGAGCACCAGAGGTGATATGTCATCACATGGACTTGAGGATCTTCTTTAGCTTTCCCATTGAACTTGGGGCAATCACTTGGTATTTTGGACGGCACCGGAGGCCAGTATGGCGAATGAAGAATTAGATCATTCGTGAGACGTGATACATCCAACAACTCAAGTGTAGCCAAGAAAGGTAATTGAGTGTTAAAAGGCATGGGAGGTCGATAGGTGGGCCCATAAGGGGGAGCCCATCCCTACTGGTACAGATTTTGGCCCCATAGTGGGGGATTTTGGTCGTATGGCATCTGAGGCTGCCCCCATTACGGATGACCTTGACTAGAGGAAGGATTTGGACCTTGAATACCTTGAAACTGTCCATTCACAGGTTGCTGGTAGGCAATGTATAGGTTAAAAGGCTATTGAGCCTGTTTGTTGAGCCTGTTGTCCTGGAACATAGGGTTGTTGGACTTGTTGTCCTTGAACAAGAGGGTTCTGGACCTGCATTCCTTGAGCAAAAGGTCGATATGCTTGTTTCCCTTGGACGTAGGGATTCTGTACCTGGTGCCCTTGGCCGACAGGATTGAGAACCTATTGGCCCTGGACAAGTGTTTTCACCTGGTGCTGCAGGATTTGAAAAGGGTTGCTACTACCCAGGTTGGTTTTGTTGACCTTGCGGCTGTAAAATTTGTCCCTGGGTTTGCAGAGTTTATCCCTACAAGGGTGTGGGTTGAGAGGTATGTAGAGCATATTGCATATGTTACTGCATGGTTTGTTGCAACTTTTGGAAGGACTGACCTTGCGGTTGTTGCAGGTGACCTTGCTATGGGATAATCTACCCTTACTATTGCGCGAAGATCCCTTGCTGCAACAAATTTTTCCCTTGCGGTAACAAAGGATGTCCTGGTTGTTGCGAAAGCTTCCCTTGTTGTTGCAAGGGTACTTGAACCGTGCCCAGGAAATTACCAAACTAAATCTGGCCATAGCCAGGCTAGATGTACTACCTAGACGTGATGGTGTAAGGTTGATTAACCAATTCTTGAGAACCGTATGGAATGTAAGGATTTTGGTACTGGACCTGAGCCCCATAAGGCTACTGATACTAAACATTGTTTGATCGAGATGGACCACCAACATTTCTAACCTGTTGGTACTAGACATTGCTTGATCCAGTAGGGTTAGCAGAGTTGTAAATAATACCGTAAAAGGGTTGGTTTATACCAAGCATGTGAGCTTGTGAGCCGCTCAAGTTAGTGGAATCTGACACCATAGGGACATTCAAATTTTCCCCCACAGGTGGTGGCACAATCTAGCCACTAACTAACAGGACAAAGGAACTGGCAGAGACAATCTTTGAAACTACCGATTGCAACTGATGCGTAACTGGGATTGATGGTATAACAGTGTTCGGGATGGTGAGTTGCACCGAGACTGAAGTAACAACTGGTTGGGAGGTCATGTTCCTGAGGAATGGACTTGAAATAGGTCTGACGCCTGATGCCCAAACAAAGTTATGGTAGAGTGATGAGGCACTAGGTGTACCTGAAACTAAGTTCCCTAAAGACACATAGCCGGGTGGAATGCTGGCGGGAATACCTTCTGAATAAGGGAAACCCTCGGGAGGGAATTTCAACTGCAATTCTTCCCCCTCAATAGTGTGTGGATTTGAGACTTCAGACTCATCTGGAGAAGTGACTTGAGCATCACTCTTGGGTTCCATATTTGGAAACAAATGATGATGGACGACCGAACGTGTACTAGGGGATAGTTCCAAAGGAACATCGGGCTAATCGTACGAACTATAAGGGCGTTGTGTTGATATCTCAATAGCATCAAACAGAGGGTTTGGAGGATAGATAACCAGTCGAAGCTGACCATCAGTGGTCGGTGAGTTCTCTAAAGTTTGAACAGGATTATCCGAAGATTTCGGGTCAAGACCAATGGATGACCCTAAACCAAAAGTAGGTGGAGGACGCGATGATAATGGTTGAATACTCAAAAAAATTGCGAGTTCAACATTTTTCTCCTCAAATGGCTCTGATAGCTCAGGAAGTGGCTCCTCAGACAATCTTTCAGATAGAGGAGAGGAAGAGGAAATGGGTGAAACAGGTGGTTTAGCCACGATGACATTGTTTTAGCCAACAGAACAAATAACTTCAAGGCTTTAAAATGTCCTTTTAAGGGAACTCACGATTTGGTCAAAAATCTAATAGGATGTTTTGGATCATTGGTAATCAATTATTTAAGATGCATAAAAGACTAATGTTCTTTAATTTTTAAAGATTCAAGAAAGAAACAAAGATGACTCTATTTCTTTCGATTGGAAACGAGCTCAAAAGGACAAGTGCTCGAATGATCTTTTAATTTTAAAGAGTTAAAAAGATTAAATGACAACTCTGGATTTAGGTAAACAGGATTACCAAGCAACCGTGAACTGTAGAATACCTCCTGGCAAACCAAGAAGTACGAGCAGGTAGTCTCCCCGAATGCTGTGTTCGGTGTATTACGTTCGCAAGGTGGGTGACTCAGCTTCCGAAGGATAAAAGGATTGCAACCTAGTGGGGTCTCCCGTTATATACACAACGGTACGGGGAGCACAAATCCATACTAGCATTGTCTAATGCCAAAGCTAACGACAGCTGCTAGGTTTACAGACGTCGAAACACGTCTCTAGCATAGACCTTCTAGATGTGATCGTTAATGTCAAATGCACCTTAGGTAAATTGAATTCATTTTAGAGTTGATCTTGAGTTAAGTTTCAGCTTTTAGGTCTTAGTGATGCTACTCAAAAAACCTAAAATGCAACTAAATGGGACAAGACCCTTTCAATTCGATGAAATGCCTACATTAGAGAGGGTAGAAACTACACAATCAAATGCAAAAGATCAAGCAACTGAAAATGAAATGATTTTGCACTACTTCACTTTTTGAAAAAAAAATAAATTAATGAAAAATGCATTCCAATTCTTAATTTCCTAACAAGCACTTATCTATTAGTCCTTTCGAAATGAAAAAAATTCTCTTCCTTTCCAAATGCTGATGCAACTCTAGTTTCTAAGAGATGCGAATCATAATGAAGCCACAAGCTAGAATTTCATATTTTCTCATAAAGCAACGAGGCAAAGTTTCGCATACAATCTTTCAATGAGAAAATTTTCGAGACTATGAACTCTTCAAGTAGATGAAAACATGAAAAGAGAAGTTCATTCAAATTGACGAAGCACTAACTTTTCTAGAACACAAGACTGACAATGTAATCTATGCCGGAAAAAGACGTTCAAACTAGTAAACAAAACTTTTCAAAACTTGTACAAAAAGAGGTCAAAGTCGTAAGAGGGACCAAAAACAAATGCAAGGAGAAAACACATCTACAACTAGACTCGATGAGTCCAAAACCTATTGAATGGATGACTAACTAGATGTCCTAGTGTCACTGGCCACTCATTGACTCGATTAATCAAACAACAAGATGACAAGCCTACAAGCAAGAAAAACCAAACGAAAAGTAGTTTTCTAATCAGGGAGAAGAACAGTGAAAAGGCTCAAAGGGTCAAAAACACAAGAGAAGAACACAATGGCCAAGATTTTTGTCTAGTCGTAATCTTCACTTACAATAATCGGCGTGACTGCCTAACTGACAACAAGCGCCAGAGGTGGGTCAGTGTGACTACCTAACTGAAAACAAGCACCAGAGGTGGGTCGGTGCGATTGTTCCTCTACAATTCACGCTGATCGGAGTGATTGTCAGCCGATTAACTGTGTTGTTCGAGGAAACTAAGAAAAAAAAAAAAATCAAAGCAGGGACTAGATTTGCTACTATGATTTTTAGACTTAAGCCAGTAAGTAGGAGAAAAGCAATAGAACAAAACGGAAATTCCGAAACTAGCAAAGTTCTCACAAAATCATGAAATCCAAAACAAACAAAAGGATGGGATCTCCGCAGCGGAGTCGCAAATTTATGGTGAAGTAAAATTATAAGTGCAGACACGAACGAATTCCTCTAGCCCAATAATGGGTCTAGCCACAACAGATACATTCTATGGAAGATTTCCTTAGGTTAGAATCAATCAAGAGGGCCTACCTCTTGGCTGCTTATCCTGCTTGATGATGTCCTCACTTGCCCACTCCAACAATCTCTCGCTTCCTTCTTCAAGCTCGTGAAACAAGTAAACAATAACAACACACAAACATAATAATAGACAAATTTCAATTCAACCTACTTAATGAGTTAATAAGAATCAAGACATGAATATGTAATATTAAAAAACATGTAGGAAATCAATCGATAGTTGCATATATTAATATCAAAGCGAGATTACAATCATTCATCTTAACATTGGAGTCTTCCTCTGACAAGACCAGGTTCCCACACACTTCTTCTAGAATTCCATGATGACTTCAAACAACAATAGTTTAAAGGCACTTCCCTTTCAAGCTTCACTCCAAACCAAACACACTTCTCCCTCACACAACTAGATGGCTACAACTAGTAATAGCTTGCTTCTCTAATCCAAATAGTATACTCACACTCAACCAACACTCTAACTAGCTTGTGCTTGGGATGAAGGGAGGTTTATATAGGAAAGATGGATGGGAGATGGATCCTCATCTCATGGTAGAAGGACTTATCCCTTGAGGTAGTTCCATCATTATAGGGGAAAGGAGCCCAAACTATCATCCTAGACCCCATCCAGTCAAACCATTTACCAGACTTTTGTTACAGAGCTTCTAGAGATGGAAGCTTCAGCTCTAACTTAAAAAACTTCCATAATAGGACCGACGTGACTGGAACACAACTCATTCACACTGATCGGCGTGGGGAATAGTGCTAATATCTACACATTGGCATGGGGGAGACAAATGCCATTAGCACCATTCTTGTAAATTGGGCAAAACAGAAGTTTCAAGGGAAATGGTGCAAAAGGGAAATGATCTGCTCATGAAGAGGGACATAATGGGAGTGTCTCCATGAAGGCAAAGCATGCAGGGTACACTATAGAGTTCATCCAGGATCAAGGCACGGAGAGTACAGGGACAGTGACAAAATGATGTGTAACACCTATATACCCAAAGGTACATAGAATAACGATCCTATATACTTCAAACTATGTGGAGAAAGGACCATCCCCATTATGTAATTCAGATGATTAACAACAACTCCTATTTTTATAGATGCCAAAACATACCTTCTAACCTAGATGAACTAAATGTTTTTACCATTTCAAATTCTCCTTAGATTCATTGGTAAATTTTAAATTTTCTCATTGATTAAGGTTTTTGTTTGACTGTAAAAGAAAAACATTCACCTAAATTCTTAAAATGGAGCTAATATGAGAGAAATATTTTTCAATTTGATGAAGATATAGCTAGAGAAAAGGAAGAGGTTTCAATTCAACAATGCAAAAAAAAATATCTTCCAAACAATACATTCAAAGACTTTATTTCAATTTCATAATTTCATAGCCCTAATGCACAAGAAAAATAAATTTTCTCTTTTATTTTTTTATTTTATTTCTAGTGTAAAGAAAACTTACATTATGACTAGATTAATGAGACAAAATAAATTCAAACAGATAACTATTGTAACATGAAATTTCCTTTAATGAATCAATAGCCAAGATGTATTGTAAAAAGCTCTAATTAAAAGAAAAAAAAAAGTTCCTACCAAAGAGAAAACAAACTTAAATTTCACAGAATTGTTGGCTTTACAGAGAATTAGACTGTAGAATCAGAAAACCACGACAAACAAGACAAATTTCAAAACAAGATAGGGAATCACTAATTTTTGCATTTTCCATGCATCATTGTGGGTAGTATGTAGAAACTAGTGTGATGGTTGAAGTAACTGAACTGGAAATTTGCACAACTTCATTGCATTATCACATGAGGACACGTGTGATGGGGTTCATTTGCAAAAAAGTGAGGAAAAAGGCCTAATCAAGCTCTAAATTCAGTTTTATAAAGCCAAATTACAGTCTGAACAGGGTGAAAAATTTCAACTACATAGGTCTTAAATGGCCATGGCAAATAAAACCACCAAAGAACAACACGTTCCCTACTGGAGCTGCTAAGTTGTTTTTCAAACAAATCCCTTTTATGGATAGAAGTGATTTCCCTAGGTTCAATGGCTTAACGTAGCAACAACCAAACAGGCTAAATTATCTTTCCCTAGATATATTTGAAGTATAAGAAGAAAACCTACTTTATTTTCACAAGCTTTCCTCTTCTCTTCACTCATTCACTCTAGATCCAACTTTAACTCTCGAAAGCAGAACCTATAAATTAGCCATGAAAATAAAAGAGATCGAGATATACAAAATGATATACTCAAATAAGTCTAATTAAGAGATAAAGAAACCTTATTCTACACATGTATAATCAAAGACATGATGTATGGGAAAAATAATGCAATTTGTATTAAGGATAACAAGGAAAGGTTACAACCCTTGTTGCGGCCCTGATGTTGTGAATCTCTCCTAGCCTTCTCATCCTTTATTTGCCACAATGAAAAAGCCTTCAATATCACCAATGCATAAGGATGGATTATGGACCTCCAAACAAAAATGGATAGTATAAGGGTAGAAGTAGAGTCTCTAAACCCAACCTAGACTCTATAGTAGGTACTTCTTTTATAGAGAAAATGAGGTAGTTTTAGATCCACCATACTATGAATATATTTGAATGGAGGTAAATTCCACGAGATAGGAGATAAAGCCTCATTAATAAGAATTTGAGATCATATTCAACAAAAAATGGATGAAACTATTCTTAAATCTTCTAAAAGGGGAAGCTTCAAAATTCTATTTTATTTTTCCTCATTTCCTAGTGTCATCACACTATTGGTAAAGGCAAGTTGCACTGACCAGTGCAACTTGCATGTATGCAACATGCACCATTGCAAATACTAATGGACCAAGGTGCAATGGAGTATCAAATTTGGGTTTTAAACCAATTTAATCTAAGATTCTTATAGCTTTTGGGAATAGTTTTGTTTTTGGCCTTTCAAGGGATTTATGAAAATTGTAACAAATGGTGAGAGAACCAACTTTGTTTCCTTTTTCCTCGGTGAGACAAAATGGCCTATAACAATGCCTCATCATCATGTCTTGAACCAATTAATTTAATTAATGGAAAGGCTCGAACATGTAATTCAATGTCTTTGATGAATCCTCACATGATTTATCCATCATATGTGAATTTAATTCATCAAGCTTATAGCTTGCATTATGAATTTTGTGCTAAGATTGCAGACTGGATCGAGGATTCATTTCGTAACACCCTCCTCCCACATCTACCCAAGCAACTATCCAACCAGGGTAAACATGCGATGAGAGGCCACTATGATATGATTCGACCTCCTAAGTAATGTTAAGGAAGTGGAAACGATGAAAACACACCGTACAGACATTAATCATCAGCTACAAGACCCTCAGGAACCAATCCAATTCTTTAGAAATATTGCCTTTGGGTCCCACTGATAATTTGGACAATTTAAGGCTTCAATTCTCCCATGCTATAGGCATGAGTGCGACCAACAATCTAATGTCCTTGTCACAGGCTTTCCTGCCAGTGATCAGAGTACAAAACTGTCAGTGTTATGCCAACGACTCCCATATTTGAGCCACTTTTTCAGGCCCAAAGCCTAACTCACTTCCCAGAATTGAACCATCTCTCTAGATCAGTAAAGTAACATGGAAATGAAAATACTAAAGAAAATAGTTCAATACCTTAACTGGAACCCTACTAGCCATGACAGGCATTTCATCAAACATATTGTAAATGTATAATCTACATGTATAATTAGCAGTTCTAGGTATAGAGGTCTCATACTTAGCTGAGAATCACTAAGAACCATTGATTCCTCAACACACCAAATTTCCATTCCATCCATTAGGTCATAGATACATTGATTATTCAATTACTGCAAGTAGAAACATGATGAGATCCACACATGGTTATTGTCATAAAATACATAATTAACCAACATAATAGCACCATAAATACTCATGAAAGTACAACCATATAGACCACACGCAATTCATCGAAATTCTCTTAGAAATACAAGGATAAATAACATTTCATTAATGATACAAAATCCAAACCCAGGATGGGACTTCGACATTCCACCTGACCATAGAATTGCTGAGCCAAATCTCTGTTCAATCATTCTCCCTTGTGTCATATTCCAAGCATGGATGTTGGATATCATAGAACACATCAATCAAAACTCATCCAGGGATTCCAGAGGCCATCCACCTCAACCCATCAAATAGTGATTCCACCTCATGATCGGACATTACAAAACCATCATAAAATTGGTCTACATCTAATCCTTCTAGTGATTCCAAAGTGTTTGTCCAACCAAGGCTTCTAGGGCTAGTAATTCAACCCACAGCTTATTCAGGGCTTCCAGAGAATTTTTCCAATGAGGGCTTCTGTGACTAGTAACTCAACTCACCAAGGGCTTCCAGAGCATTTTTCTAACCAAGGCTTCTAGGACTAGTAACTCGACTTAAGTTGTTACAGGGCTTCCAGAGCATTTGTCCAACTAGGGTTTTGAGGACTGATAACTCAACCCAAGCTAAGGAAACATGGGAACTGACAAAAAAAAAACAATGAAAGTAAACCCACAATCACCATGGCTATCGAGGAAATGGAAAGGCTAGGAAATCCATTGTTAATCCTAACCATCCTCCACGCCAATGACAGATCACAACCAAGAAACCACATGAATGATCCATGCATTCTAAAACTAGTGAAGGAAACATACATGCAACTCAGTACCTGCAAGAAAATCTGATCTAGTTGTTGATCCTTGAGAATTCTTACACTTTCCTACTCTTCCTTTTTCTTATTTCTCCAAAAATCCAAGTATGCCACACACTCCAAAAGTGCTCCAAGAAAACTCTAAGTCTCCAAGAGTATGAGAGAGAGAGAGAGAGAGAATAATGAGAGAGCTCCAAAACAGAGCTGAAAAAGGTTACCAACTGATCCTATAAAGCCTTTTTATGAATGAGGTCTCTATTTTCTTCATTTTCCATTATTTTCCTTCAATTTCCTCCTCACATTGGACCTATGACCTTTCACCTCCCTTTTCTCCTAATTTCCATTATTTTCATAAATAATTGCACCAAAATGTCATTTTCCCTCCCAAATCCCTAGTAATTTCCTTTTCAAATTTCCTTGGCCATAAACAGTCACAAGTGATCCCCATCACTAGGATTATGCCCAACATTTATCTTGGAATAATTTTCCCATCATCCGTGGTTATTATTTTGCCTTTATTTACTTTTATTACATGGAATTTCCACTAGGACTATTACATAACCCTCCCCCTTTGGGGACACCATCCTTAGTGTTCAATCACACATATACTTTAGGAACCTATTGGAAGAAGACATGCCCATGGAGCTTTATTACACGGCTCGATGCAGTATTTACAATAAAATATCTTCTCAAAATAAAACATCATGACATGATGATAACATACAACATAGTGGAGCTTTATAACACAACTCATTATGGTATTTACAATGATAATTATGCTTAGTAACAACCCACATGAAATCATAACATCATGATAACCTAACCACATGATAGCATAGTAACATGACAACATAATCATAATGACATAACACACATATCGCATAGTGGAGCTTTATAACATAGCTCATGGCAGTATTTACATCCATATACATGTGTACATCTAGCAACATTAACAAAAATATATACCAAAAACATATACCAAATCATACACCAAATAATATACCAAAACATTATATAGCATATACCAAAACATCATAAATCATATATCAACCACCATAAAGCATATACCAAACCACCATAAAGCATACGTCATACCACCATAAAGCATATGCCAAACCACCATATCAAAGCTTCTTTGCCTCAACCGGCAAACAAGGAAGGATACATAGACCACATTTGATCTGCCATATCCCAAGTAGCTTCATCAGGACCAAAGTGCTTCCACTACGCTTTAACTTGCTCAGTTTCTTGGTTTCAGGGCATGAGAACCTTTTTCTGCAATATACACTAAGGCTCTAGTTGGCATTTTCCATCTGGTTCCATTTGCAACATAGACTAGTCAATCACATGATCAGCGTCCTTACCATACTTCTTAAGCAATGATACATGAAAAACACCATGGATTTTCAATGTTGGAGGCAGTGCAAGTTGATAGACTACTAGCCTAATCCTCTCAATAATGCTAAAGGGTCCACAAACCGTGGTGCGAACTTCGCACATGATCCAATCCACAAGGAGATCTTCTTCCAATCGATGTGCAAGTACACTTGTTACCCAACTTATAACTCCTTGAACAACCTATTCTGATTTTCATAGCTTTTATGCCTATCATGTGCTTCCTTTAGATTCTACTTGATCACCTGCATTTCTTGTTCCATGTCTACCAACATATCTAGTCTATTCTATACCCTGCTAACCAGATCACTCCAATTGATGGGAATGTTACAACTCTTCCCATACAATGCATCAAAATGACCCATCCTCAATGAATCCTTGTAACCATTGTTGTATGCAAACTCTACCAAAGGGAGATACTCCTCCCACTTCCTCTGTTGATGAATCACATACATCCTCAACATGTCCTCCAATATCCTACTGACCCTCTCTTCATTTATGTATGTCTATGGATGATAAGTTGTGATGAAGGCCAAGTCTGTGCCCAAACCTACAAACAACTCCTTTCAAAAGTTGGAAGTGAACTTCACATCTCTGCTTGACACAATCTTCTTTGGAACAACATGCAGTCTAACCACATCTCTGATGGATACCTGTGCCACAATGCTAGCTGAGAATGTAGACTTCACTGGAATGAAGTGTGCAACATTTGTTAATATGTCCACAATGGTCATAATGGAATCATGTTGTTTCACTATCTTCAGAAACCCTGTGATGAAATCCATGGAAATGACGTCCCACTTCCACTCTAGAATTGTGATCAGTTGTGGCAGTCCACCTAGATATTTACACTCTTCTTCGATAGTCAAAACACCTCGCCACAAACACTGCTACATCCCTCTTCAAATTCGACCAATAGTAAAATATCTTCGCCGCTGACTATGTCTTCTAATAACCTTGGTGAACTGAATAAGGTTTCACATGAAACTCCCTTAATATCACCTTCTTGAGCACACTATTATCTAGTACATATATCCCGTCTTAGAACCTGACCAATCCATCTATTGTAAGACAATAATCCATACCCTGTGCACCTGCACCAGTACCCTGCTGCAACCTTTGCATAATCTCCATATACCTGACATTCTATTGACCTGCCTACAAGATCATATCTTGTAAGTCTGTGCCACAGGAGCCCATGGCTGCCAAGTGATGTACCTGTACCCATCTGCTAAGAGAATATTCCACCCCATTCTCTTTACCTTTGATGTACCCAGTCTCGAAATCAAACTTGATGATCATGGAAAACTATCTATCCTACCTAGTGTTTAGACTCGACTGGTCAAACAAATACTTCAACCTAATGTGATCACTCATAAGTACAAATCTCTTTCCAATAAGATACTCCCTCCACATATTCAATGCATGTGTGACCATTGCTAACTCAAGATCATCTATTGGGTAGTTCTACTCGTGCCTGTTTAGTTTCCTGGACTCATAGGATACTACCTGTCGTAAGGACTCCACCGAGGCCTCCCTTGCAAGCATCTGTGCATAACAAAAACTCTTTATTTGGATATGCAATCTATAACACTGGTGCGTGTTTCAATAACTTCTTAAGTTGCTCAAACCTAGACTCACACTCTTCAGCCGTTTCGAGCTTCTTACATTTCCTTTGCAATGATGTAATGGGATAAGAAATCTATGCAAATTTCCTGATAAACCTCCTATAATATCCTTCCAAGCCCATGAAAGTTATTACCTCATCCATACTCTTAGGAGCTACCCACTCCATGATGGCCCTTAGCTTCTCTGGATCTATTGTAATGCCTTCCTTAGAGACGACATGTCCCAAGTATTGTACCTCAGTCTGAAAGAAACTGCACTTATTGAGCTTAGCATACAACTGATGATCCCTCAACAACCTCAACACTGCTACTAAATTCTTGGCATGTTCTTCCTCATTACCCAATGGTCCTACGTTTGGAATCGATCCCGTAGGGTCCAAACCCTATGCTCCTTCCAAAGCCTTTAGAACATGTAACTTATCCAAGAAAAGCATATACAATAGTAGTAACAGAATTCATGTTCATGATATATGTGTTAGATCATATAAACAAATGAGGAATTAACCATTAATATAAGATTTATAAGCAAATCACAACATGGATCAATGCAAAAACACGATAAATATCAGGAACAGAACACCCTTTATTTATTGATGTAAGCTAAATGAAAGGTGGAAAACTACAACCTGAGTCTTCCTCCAACTCCAAGTGAAACCATCCTCTGGATATGCCATGTCCCAACCTCATCAATATTCCTCCATCGATACACGCAAGGATGCCATAAGAGGGATGAAGGACATCTCAAAAGAGAAAACAAAGGTTTCCTATAGCTTGCAAGTGCAGGAGGCACATGGATTTATTCAGACTCGATCAAGGAACAATCAACTATAATATCAATATCTCCTCTCTTTTCCCCTTAGGCCTTCCCATTGAGGTCTATTTATACTTCTCCAAATTAGCTTTTTCAGTTTCGAAATAGTTGGGCCATGGGCTATAATAGGTGAGTAATAGGTAAAACCCGTAAACTCCACCTGAATTTAACAAGATTATTTATTTTTTAGTGTTTTAACACATATACATGGGTTGGGTATACACTGACCCATTTGTACATGCTTTTAACACGGGGAAAAGTAGCGTATGGGAAGTAAAACACTGTTTTTTAGAATTTGGAGCAAGTCTGGAAAGGAAGGGTTTCCCTAGGCCATAACCAGATCATCAAATCTACTAAGAGTGGTAAATAGTGCTACAACACCAAGTATTGTACCTCGGTCTGAAAGAAACTACACTTATTGAGCTTAACATACAATTGATGCTCCCTCAACAACCTCAACACTGCTGCTAAATTTTGGGCATGCTCTTCCTCATTTTTAGAATATACCAATATATCGTCAATGAACACAATAACAAACTTATCAAAATATGGATGAAAAGCACTATTAATAAAACACATTATTGTAGTTGGAGCATTATTTAAGCCAAATGGAAAAAAAAAAAAACTCACATAGCCCATACCTGGTCCTGAGCACAGTCTTGTAAATGTCCTCTTCTTTGATGTGTACCTGATGGTATGCAGATCTCAAATCAATCTTTGAGAATACTATTTCTCCCTTCAATTGATCGAACAAGTCATCAATCCTTGGAAAAGGGTACCTGTTCTTGATATTCACTTTGATCAACTACTTGTAGTCAATGCGTAATCTAAGAGTACCATCTTTCTTCTTTACAAACAATATCGATGCACCCCAAGGTGATATACTTGGCCTAATGTATCCCTTTTCCAACATTCCCTTTAACTCAACTAGCTCAAGTGTGCTCATCCTGGAAGGTGGTTTTGATGCTAGAGCTTCCCCTAGCACTAACTCGATAGAAAATTCTACCTCCCTATGAGGTGGAAACTCTCTAATGTCCTCAGGAAATACATCCTTGAACTGTTATAGCACTAGGTACCTGCTCAACACATCTACATCCTCAACCTACTTGCCCTTATCGCTAGAAATGTGTACTGAAAATAGCTTGCACGCTTTCCTACGGCTACACTTTTCTTGCATAGTTGTCACCATCCTAAATAATGTGTCTTTCTTAGTTCCCTATAATTCTCTTGGTTATCCATTGTCACAAACACACTCAAGGGCTTTATCATAACAGTCTACCTTGGTTTTATGAAGATACAACCAGTCCATGCCCAACAACATACTGTGTGAACCTAATGGTAATACATTCAAATGTGTTGCGATAGGGATACCATTCAATTCAAATGCACAAGCTCTTGCCCAATGATGAACTCCTTTCTTGGTACCTATGGCCAACTGCACTAACCAAGACTCCGCATGTGATTCCTTACTCAAACCACACTTATCCACCAATTCAGAACTAACATAGCTATAATTAGATCAAGGGTCAATCAAAATAGAAATAACTTGATCACAAATTTTACTGTCCATTTCATTGATGGATGCCTAATGTAGAAAATCATGTAGATTCACAAGCTCATGCAATGCACTAAAGCACGGGACAAGAATCTACTTCTACTTTCATATTTTCTTCATTGATCTATTGGTTTCCATTGGTTGAAAGTAGAAGTCGATTCTTGTCCTATTATTTAGTATATTACATGAGCTTGTGAATCTACAGGATTTTCTACATGGTATCAGAGCGGAGAACAATATACTAAAGGGGATTTTGAAGTTTTGAGTTTTGGGTTACAGGTGAAATCTGAATTTGAAATACATACTTCAGGATCCGGAGATGGCATTCTACGGTTTATGACTAAAGTATACCTTGGAAGGAAAATCGAATTTTATAACATGGAGGGATAGAATGGAGGTTGTGCTAGAGGATAATGGCTTGAAGGAATTCATTGATCAAGAAATTCCCAAGCCAAAAACATCGAATGCACAAAATTTGGTCGAATGGAAGAAGTGTGTGGCAAAGGCGAGGCAGATAATCCTTGAGGGAGTTCGACACCACATTGTCTCGAGTCTCCATGGAAAGGAAACTCTGTATATTATGTGGAAAAACTTGACAGACTTGTATCAGAACAACAATGACCAAAGGAAATTGGCATTGAAGGACAAACTTCGAAAAATCAAAATGGAGAAAGGAAAGACTATTCAAAAATACTTGACCAAGTTCACTCAATGCCTTGATGAACTTGGAAGTGTTAGAATCACAGTTGTAGAGGATGATATGGTGAGTCTTGGTCTTCTAGGACTCCCAAAGATTTTGCATAGTTATCAGGACTCTGCCAATGGTCAGGAGAAGCTTCCATATTGGGAACAACTGTGGTTGAAATTGATGCAAGAGGAGATCAGGAGGAACACTAGGGATGGCATTTCATTAAAGACTGGTGATGAAGAGAACAATGCCTTAGTGATTAAGGAGAAGAAGGTGAAAGGTAAAGCTTCCCATTCCAAATAATACTCTTATCATGGAGGTAATAAGAAAGACATGATGAAAGTTAAGTGTTTTCATTGTCATGAGCTGGGCCATTTTGCTACAAAATGTCCACTCAAGAAGTCCAAGAAGAAGTCCTTGGGAGTAGCGGTGGGTGAGGCTTTGGCCTCTCAATTCGAATTAGAATTTTCCCTCATTACATGCATGGTGTCATCAATGATGGGAAGTTTATGGTACTTAGAGAGTGGAGCTTCATTCCACATGACTGGTCACAAAGAGTTATTTAGTGACCTGAAGGAGAAAGGTCTCTAGATGCATATCGAGATGGGTTATGATGGGAAGTAGAATGTTACTAGATTGGGAATGATTGCTTTTCAGAGGGAGCATTTGGCTCCACTCACCTTAAATAATGTTATGTATGTGCCCATGCTGAAGAAGAACTTGGTATCCATTTTCATGCTTTAGGATAGAGGCTATGAGGAGATCTTCTCGGAAGGAAAGGCATTCCTTTGACACATAGCCACGGGTCAAGTAAAGAAGATAGGGATTCAGGTGAGGAATCTCTATAAGCTAGAGGTAAAGGAGTGTGCTTCTTTGAACATAAAAGCAAAAAGGGTGCAGAGTCGAAATGCTGGCGAGTTGTTGCACAGGCGATTAGGCCACTTGCATCATGGGGCTTTGAAGATATTGCAGTAGATATCTAACTATCTTCCCAAAGGTACACTTGAGGAAGTTAATACATGCAAGGGGTGTACTTTGGAAAAATACACCAAGTCTACCTTTCACGACAGAGACATTCAAGCAGAGGCTATTCTAGAGTGAGTCCATTTAGATGTGTGTGAAACATTCTCGACATCTTCCACGCCCAAACAGAAGTATTATGTTATATTTGTTGATGACTATTCTTGTAAATGTTTTATATTTTTGATGCAAAAAAAAAGGATCAAACATTCACTATGTTTTTTGAGTTTCAATCATTGGTGGAGAAAGAGTCAGGAATGAAAGTTAAAGCTCTACAGAGTGATAACGCTGGTGAGTATGTCTTAAATGAGTTTAAGAGCTTATGTGTAGCAGAAGGGATTAAACGGGAGTTGACAGCACCCCATAACCCTCAACAGAATGGGGTGGCTGAGTGTTATAGACATTTTTGTGCCTTGCAGCTCCAAGCATGAAATGTCCATAAACCAAGGGCTCCTAACCCTAAAAGTGTTGTTCCAACCCCTAAAGGAACAAGGTCAACAAATTACAGCTTCTCCCAGAAGTTCTCCACCAGAAACTGCTCAGAATAATTCAAAACAGGATCATTTCAGCTGCTACACTGGCTAAGTGCGCTGCATAGCACCTAAACACACTAGCTGGGTGCGTTGCAATGCACCTAAAGGCACTATGAGGGTGCGTTGAGCGGGAAATGACAAATGGCAGTGTCATTCCGCGAGGTCGAAAGACAATGGAAGCTTCCAGAATCTTCTCCTATGACACTTGCCTCACTGAATTCGACCAAGGATGAGTAAGAGGCTTTTAGTCTCCAAGTGGAAGCAAGAACTGATAGAGAGAAGACACTAATCAAATCACAGGCTGACTCATCCTCCTTGCATACATCTATATATGGATCCCTCATCCCAGAGATCCAGAGGCTGGAATTTTTCACATTGTAAGGAATTGCTGTTGGTTTTGAGATAGAGATCAGAGTATTGGGTGATTTATGCTTTGTTTGAGGTGAAGAGGGGCTTCTTTGCTGGGAGGTTGATGCTGGGTCAGGAATCACCGGTTGTAACTCCTCCTGGATCTTCTTGTATATCAATAAAAAACTATTTGAGTTTTTCCTCCATGTTTTTGTATCATTGACGCTTGTTACATTTGTATGGTTAGCTTAAATCTGATCCTAAGCTATTTATGAATATAGATCCATGTCTCTGTATAGTTTTCTTCTTCTGTGATCTTACAGGTACTTGGTGAAGCTGGGCAAGTAAGGGAGCAGGTAGCTGGAAGCTGTCAAAGAAGAGAGGGATTGGATCAAAGGATTAGCGCAAGACACAGGTCGGTTCTTTCTATCCCCCTCTATCTTTAATTCATAAAGGAAATACAAAAGTAGTTTTCTCTGTTTGTTTCTAAGGCAACTGTCACACCTTAGTGGGATAGAGTAGTTCTAAATAGACACTTTTCCCGGTAACAAAATGGCGACTCCGCTGGGGACGATTGTCTAATTAGTTTGTTTGTGTATCTTTTTGTTGTTTGTTTCATAAACTTATAAGTAGCATTCGAACTGCATTTTCCATAACAAATGCAAAGTAGACATCTGCTGCTTCAATCCATTCACTGGATCTGTTTATGATTTGAACAGCTAATTCACAAATGATCTGGTTGCTCTTTGTGATAGCTCTTAGACACTCCTTAGATCTACCCCCTGATTGTGCATTACTGATTGCTTTTACTCGGCAAAAAACCAAAGACTAAACTGCAAACCATGACCAAGAACACGGACAGATTCTCGTTTCTGGCCTAGCGCAGGTACTGTTAAGAGTTCCTGCATTTCAGCGCACTTCCCGAAAGGGAAACCTGCGCTGCAATCCAGTTTCTCTGTGTTACATGTGTGCTGATCAGACTAGCCCTGTGCAGCTGAGGTTCTTGTGTTTCATTCTTTCCAGTTTTGTCTCTGAATTTTGCAGCCTATGATCAGTATATGTCTATTTAAAAACCCCTTTTCCTTGTTGTTATCCTGCCTCCTTTGTACAAAAGAACTGTAGATGTTTTTGTGTGTTTGTTGAGTCGTTTACAGTTTTCCATTGCAAAAGTAGAATAGTCGTACTGTCGTCCTTTGATTTAGATCTATCGCAAGTGTCGATTTCGATCATAGGAGAAAGTTTGATTGCTGTTGATAGTCGATTATACTTGTACTATTGCCTTTGTTCTGAATTTGTGACTTTCTAGTGTCAAAAATGAGTATTTATTTCAAAATCTTAAAGTGTCGTAATCGTTTTTATCTTTTGATTTCGAAAAGAAGCTTGTTTGTGTTTGTCGCTTGAAAGCAAATTCAGATTTGTACAGCAACTTTCTTTTTAGCATCAATACTAAGAAAGTCGAAAACAAATACATGCATGTGCATTTGCATATTGACAGTCTGTTTGGCTTGATTTAGGAAAGTGCATTTATAGTGTGCTCTTTGCTCTTTGTGAAAAGATTGTGTCTTTCTTTTCCCCTAGTAGCTAGGATTTTCATTGCAGAAAAGAGATAAAAGTTTGTTTATCATCTTTAGATTGCATTTTAGGAATTACATCTACATCTCGTGGTGAACCCAAAAGGCAAACTTCATAAGCGAGATCAACTTAAAATAAATTCAATGAATCTAACAACGCTTTGGAACTTAACGCGCAACATTTAGAGGTCTAGGCTAGAGACGTATTCTGGTGTCGTAAAGCCTGGTAACTGTTGTGCTCACTGATGGTTGGGTGATTCCTCCATTGTGAGACGATAAGTTCCAGTACGGACTTGTGCTCCCACGTACCGTCGAGTATATTTTGGGAGACCCCTATAGGCTTAAATCCTTTATCCATAGGAAGTTGTGTCTGCCGCCCTATCGATCGCAATGCACTGAACACAGCATTCGGGAAGATTGACTGTTGTACCGTAAAAAGTATTCTGCAGTTTTGCGATTGGTTTGGTAGTCCCTCTACCTAGATCTCCAGAGCAGTCCCTTTCGTTCCTTTTCAGACTCCTTAATGGAAAAGGTCCATCTGAGCACTTGTCACTTCAGGCTCATTAAAAATCGAAGGAGACTAGAGTCATCTTTTGTTTTTTCTCGACTCTTAAAAACTGAAAAAACAAGTTGTGTCAAAGCATCTAAAATTCATTTAATTCGGAAACATACTTCCCCTTTTTATTTTAGTTGATCGTGTAATCCGCAATCGTGGAAGAAAGTCAATTGAAACCCCGTCGTTCGCGGAGGCTTACGAGTCAACCGTCTTTGTCTTCGGAATCGAAGCCAGTATAGACAAAGCGAACTCGTTTAACTGGTTCCAAATCTCCTATTAAAGTTAAGACAAGCGTTCCAATGACATCAGAGACTCCGGTTACTCCAAACATTTCTGGAATCCCTGCCTCTACAGAAGAAGTTCAACAGCCACAGAGGGACAGTGATACTGATCCTAGTTTGAGAGTAAACACTTGTGTTACCGAACCAGTTCCATCTACAACCGGTTCAGAGAATCTTACTCTTCAAACATCTGTCGCTGCCGATTTCACACCTTCTTCGGCACCATAAATATTTTACAGACCTGACGGTCTTCCCCTTCCACCTGGTCTGATTGCTATTGAAGAAATTGTAGAAGATCCTTAAACAAGTACTCCAACGCACTTTGGAGTCGGGATCACTCTATATCCCTCTTCATCAGAAGTTAGTCTACCACTAGCGGAAGCTCCTGTAGAATCGCTAGGTAATATTTTGGATAGACTACAAATGTCTGAACAACCGTCAACGTCTAGGACTGTGTCATCTGACACAGCGACGGTAGAACTCCCTGCTATCACTCCTACAATGTTCGTAGGCATACCATCTGTCCCGACTAGCTCTCAGCCTCTAGAAGGAGCCCACTCAGGGGCTATTACGACAGTATGGTCCGTTCCTATTTGTTCATCCGGAATAATATCCAGAAACTCTTATGTTGAGTCTCAACAAATTGATCCATTTGGAGGTCAATTCGGGCAGTCCGGTCCCCAAGGGCAAACAATTCCCTTGAGTTCCGGATTACCACCGTATGGGGGGCAATATGCCCTTTCATTATCCCCTCCGGGAGGATATCCATACGTGAGTTCACAACAACATTCAGGTTACACTGGAATTACCTCAAGTGGTTGGGTACCTATACTACCTCAACAACCAAGAGTTGTGTATTCGATGCAACAATGCGTACCTATGTCGAATATCCCGACTACGCCAGCTATTGTGACGGTGTCGCAAGTTCAAACACTGCCTGTTGTATGCCAACCTCAGGTTTCTCAGGTTGTAATGCAACAACCCCTTGACCCTGCGACTCAACCACAATCGCCGACTAGTGGGGCAACACAGGTCCAGACGGGTACAATTACCCCTCACCTTGGTCCAACGGTTAGTATCGCGCAACAGCACATGGCTTCACAACCATGGCTGGTGCAATACCAACAACTGCAATTCCAAAAAGTATACCAAGGTTCTGAGTAGCAAATCTTTGCAAACAGTGGACAACCATACATTCAAAACGATCAAAATCAACCATTTTACAATGGTCATGTCCACCAACCTTACCAAACATACCAGCATCAAATGCATTATGCTGGTATGCAAAGACCAACTGCTCAGGCAATCCCATCTTATCCTGGGTATGCTTCACCTAACCTGAATCGGCAATTACCCTTTGTGGCAACCTTATAGTTACCTTATTTAAATTGGTTAACAAACGATCCAATTGCTTACGCCCCTTGGTGGCCAGCGATTCCGCATAAACTTCCATCAGATATTCCTAAATTTAATGGAAATCCGGGTGAAGATCCATCGAATCACGTGATGAAATTTCATCTATGGTGTTCATCAAACACCCTAAATGATGATTCGATAAGACTTCGCCTCTTTCAGAGGACGTTAATGGGTCCAGCAGCAAAATGGTACATTGAATTGCCTAGAGCTTCGTTCGACAACTTCAGTACCTTAGCCACAACCTTTTTAACCCATTTTCAATTACCAATAAGGTATGAAACGGGAACAGAACTTCTTACCAACTTCAAACAGACAACGGCCACTCACAGATCTGATCATATACATGAGTGGCGACGTCGTCGTAGGATGGTAAAAACGTACGTCCCCAATCAACTCCTAGCTGAATGGTTTATCAAGTCATTACTGCCTTCCATCACGGAAGATGTGGCAAAGGGGGGAGTCGTAATAGAAGAGCAAGTTATCGCTCGTGCACAATATCTGGACTTGATCTATACTCAGTCCGGCATGCTCTACGACAAAATACCTGACGCCCCTAGACCGGAATTCTCAATTCCTCCTCCTCCTAAATCAAACAATGACTCTCATGCCGTCGATGGCGTGATTGGCACGACAGACAGGAAATCGACAAAGGCTACATCCAAAAAGGCCCGTAAGATTTCAGGTCAAAATGCAAAAGACGAGCTTCTTGCTTCGGAAGTAAATGTCGTGTCGATAGACAAAGGAAAAGAAACCAAACAACCAGGGAGCAAGAAGAAAGGAAAAGGGAAGAAGAAGAAACAGGAGGAATCATCACCTAAAAAATATTCTTCAAACCCTCCTGGAAATAGGAAACCAAAATTTCCATGCTTTATATGCGATGAGGATCCTCGGACTTCAGATTGTCCACAAAGAGCTGAGATTAAAAAATTCTTCAAGAATTCAAAAATCTCAGCAATGTTAACTGATCCGTTTCCAAATCCAGGAACAAATCTGGTTGAAAGTGGAAATGCTTCCCCGTCTCAAGTGCTAATGTTGTCGGTTTCAAAACAGCAAAATGATGCTTTGATATCGACAAGGAACAAAGATTATGGGAATCCACAACTGTCGAACAACAAGGATAAAGATCAACCAAGTAGTTCGACAACAACTTCGACAGAAGTTGTGCCACCCACCATTCCTAAATTAACGATAAAACCGCCAAAGGGAGTAGTACACAAGTCGACATTTAATCCCCGTGCTAGAGTGGCACAACATTATAACATAGTGGAAGATTTGGCCCAATCGCCATCCGCTATGTCGACTCTTGAAGTACTACAAAATTGCCCATCCCAAAGGCAGGCTTTATTATCAGCCATTGGTGGGATTGACCCAAAGGATTCCAATCTTGTATCCTTCGATCATAAAGGATACGATCCTCAGTTACCAGCTCAACTAGCTTTCCTTGTTCAAGTGAAAGCCCTCAACAAAACTGTTCATTGAACAATTATTGATGAGGGGGCATCTACATGCATTATGTCGATGAGTTGCTGGAAAACTTTAGGATCTCCAACCTTGTCGCGATCTTCGACGACATTAAAAGCATTCAACAGAAGGACATATACCCCATATGGTATCCTAAATAACTTGAAAGTTGAACTAGGAAGGAAAGCGGTAGAGATAGATGTTGAAGTCATCGATGGGAATCTTGATTACAACATCCTACTAGGAAGACCATGGATATATGCCATGGCAGCTGTTGTGTTGACGTATTTTAGAAAGATTGCATTTCCCTTTCAAGGAGGGATTACAATCGTCGATCAACAAAACTTCCTCCCCAATGGTTCTCAAGTTACTGGAAGCATTTCCATGATCCATGGAAGCCCCCATTCACTTCAGAATATCGGAGTAGGCCTACTAAAAGATCCTATACTAATGGGAACTTTCGCTCTTCCACCTCCAATCAATCTGGCGGAAGTAGCGTCGATAGGAACCTGCAACATGATATCTTCTACAAAGATCTCAGAAAACGATATCGACATGGATCATGCAGTGGTTTTGCCCCCAAGCCCAACGGAAATATTATAGCAATCAATGTTCCTAGCATGGGAGGCAAACCCAAATCAACACTCATCAAGCATTTGGATAGATAGGTCTAGAGAATATGGTACTCCTTCAGATCCTTGGTCGCGAGTGCATGTCACCGACGAAGGAATTGTCCAATCAATGGTGATTGAAGGAGCGCCATGGAATGATTCCCACCATCGTTCTCTTCTTCCGGATTGTGGAGAAGATACTCAAAATGACCTTTATCATCCTTCAGTATTTGATTTTCTATCAAATACTGTAAATACGGTGGATTCCGAGCGAAACTTGTCCAACATTGAAGAGACTATAGCCATAAATATCTCGACCAAAACAGATGTTGTAGAGATTATTTATGTTGGAAAATGTTGTTCTCCTTTAGAGCTGGAAATATATAACGCTCTTTTTCGCGAACTCATAGATGTCTTTGCTTGGTCATACAGTGAAATGCCAGGCATTGACTCGAGTATCGTTGAACACGAAATTAAGATGTATCCAGATGTCAAACCAGTACGACAACGGCTAAGGTAGGTGCACCCCAAGAAAGCCGCTGCCATTAAGGCAGAGGTTGAAAAACTTCTCCATGCTGGTTTCATCTACCCGGTTCCTCTAACCGATTGGGTATCGAATATCGTCCCTGTTATGAAAAAACAAGGGACAATTAGAGTGTTCGTCGATTATAGGGATGTAAATCAAGCTTGTCCGAAGGACAACTACCCTACACCCTTCATTGACCAGATAATTGATGAATGCGCCGGATGCGAAATCTTTTCATTCATGGATGGATTCTCCAGGTATAATCAAATAAATATCCGCCCACAGGACCAGTCAAAGACTGCATTTATCTATCCGTGGGGCACATTCTCATATCGAAAATTACCCTTTGGTTTAAAGAACGCAGGGACGACGTTTCAGAGGGCAATGAATTATGCCCTCCATGACATCAAAAACATCATTCAACCATACCTCGACGACCTTCCGGCTCATTCGCGAAAGCGGACTGATCATCCGCGGCATTTAAGAGCGATATTTCTATGTTGCCGACACTACAAGATACGACTCAATCCACACAAATGTGTATTTTGCGTCAGTTCTGGTCGTTTACTTGGCTTTGTAGTCTCCAAGGATGGGATTCGTCTCGACCCATGTAAGGTCTAGGCAATCATAAATTTGCCTCCACCTTCAAATTTGCTTCAGATTCAGAAACTCCAAGGGAAAGAAAACTTTCTAAAGAGGTTCATTCCAAATTACGCTGAACTTGCTAAAGGTTATACACGTCTTTTGAAAAAGGAGGTACCCTTTTTCTGGGATCAGGTTGCGCAAGCTTCCTTTGATGCTTTGAAAGATTCCCGGATGAAAGCATCATTAATGTACGCCCCTGATTATCAAAGAGACTTTTACCTGTATCTGGCTGCAGCAGATACGACAATCGCAATGGTTTTAGTTCAAGAAGTCGATGGAATTGAGCATCATATATATTATTTAAGTAAAAACTTAAATGATATAGAAAGCAAATATTCTTACGTTGAAAAACTAGCGCTTGCAGCTGTTCAAGCGATACAAAGATTTTGACACTATGTCCTCTTTCAGAAAACTACCATTCTGTCAGATTGCAACCCCATGACTTATATATCATCGCGACAATTACTGGGGGGCAAATACTCAAAATGGATAGCAATCCTACAAGAGTTTGATCTGGAATTTGTAAAATCCAAGTCAAAGAAAGCTCTAGTTTTCGCAGAATTATTATGTGATCTCCCATCGTCGTCCAACGATGAAACATCCGAAGAATCAATCGTGGATGAGAGTTTGTTTCTGATATCTACAAGCAATGAGTGGTATGGGGATATAATCATTTATCTCCAAACCCAAAAATTTAGGCCAAACACCTCCCACTCTGAACAAAAACGTATTCGATACCAAGCAAAAGACTACATGATCGTCGGTGATACACTTTACCGTCACGGTATCGATACAATTCTGAGAAGGTGCCTCACCCATGAGGAGGCCGAAAAAGTCCTGAATGAGTGTCATTCAGGCGCGTGTGGGGGGCATCAATCTGGATATGCTACAGCAAAAAAAAATTTACGAGCAGGATACTTTTGGCCAACAATGTTCAAAGATTTCATAACCGCAGTCAGAAGTTGCCATGCTTGTCAAATTTTCGATAGCAAAACCAGAAGACCACCCACACCTCTACAGCCAATAGTTGTTGTTGGGCCATTCACCAAATGGGGCATCGATTTCATGACATGTAACCCCACCTCGACCGGGGGGCATGGGTATATCATAGTCGCAGTTCACTATTTTACCAAATGGGCCGAGGCGATGCCTACATTAGATAATACTGGTGAAACAGCTGCCCTCTTCTTTTTCAATCATGTAGTCACCAGATTCGGCGTACCGCAGGCTATAGTCACAGATCATGGATCGCATTTTCGCAATCACATGATGGTCGAATTAGCTGCAAAACTAGGGTTGTCTCACGACAGCTCTACTCCGTATTATCCGCAAGCCAACGGACAAGTTGAAGCGATCAACAAGGTCCTGAAATGCATGTTGCAAAGGATGATCGAAGTTCACAAAAGGCGATGGCACCTAATCCTGTACTCAGCCTTGTGGGCTTACCGAACATCGGTAAGGAATGCAACCGGGTTCACACCCTTCCAACTGGTATATGGCCTGGAAGTAGTCTTGCCAATCCAGTGTGAAATCTCATCTCTCAAACTCGCAATTGATCTCCTCCCCGGAACTTCAGAAGAAGAGGCTCGTTTCTTGGAATTAATCCAACTGGATGAAACCCGTCGTGACGCCGGTTTGGCTAACGAAGCCCATAAGAAACGAGCCAAGGCGCAGTTCGACAAAAATGTCAAACCACGTGTCTTCTCAGAAGGTGACTTGGTCTTGCTTTATGACCAAGAATCCGATAAATTGGGAGCAGGTAAATTTAAGTCTTTATGGATGGGCCCCTATATTGTTAAACGAGTGCTAGCAAAAGGAGCCTACGAGTTAATGGATTATGACAGAATTCCACTGGTGCAACCCCGTAATGGGTTGTACCTCAAGCGTTACTATGCATAATGGTAACCAGTATGCTTTTGTTATATTTTTGTTTTCGCTAAAGTGTTTGTTTTGTTCGAGTAATCCACTTTTTACATTTATTGTAGATGTCAAACCTATTGGAGCCATGTGTTGGATATGCTGACGGAGCGAGTCGTAGTTCGCGGAACCTATCCTCCGCAGCCTGGGCCATTTTTGATCCAAGCGGTGAGTTACTAAGTTTCAGAGGTGTATGTATTGGTCGATCAACGAATAACATCGCTGAGTATAGCGCGTTGATAGAGCTTCTCTCTGATGCCATCACTCATGGTATACGCCGACTAATTGTCAGGCTAGACTCACAACTCATAATACTACAACTCAATGGTATATATTCCGTTCGAGACCCAGCTATTTATCGCATGATCCTAAGGGTTAAGATTTTGGAAAGACAATTTGATCTTATTCAATATCAACATATTTCCAGAAACTTAAACACATTAACTGACTCATTAGCAAACTATGTGTTAGATAGACATTTGCAACATTTATAAAAAGAAACATATCATCAATGTTTTGCATGTGGATCATGTAACTCAACCAAAATAAAACTCCGAAAATAAAAAATATATATAACTGTTTATGGTTTACACATAATGTTCTGTAACCAAGACAAAATCAGTCAAACGACCCAAAAACTCAAAATGCTAGGGGGCACCCTAGTCTAATGATGCTCGTGATAGCAAGTCACAGCTTGTGCGATCATGCGTAGAAGACGAGTCCATCGTCTGGGCACACCAGTAGTATGCCGCTGTAACCGCAAAGGTAGCTCGTCGGTCCTCACATTTGGAATACCGAGAGTGAGGTCCTCAACCTGCTCCTGCAAAGCTGTGAGAGTCTCGGCCACATCGAGGTCACGAAGAATAGCCCTTCCGACGGCCTCTCCTGCTGGGGCAGCAGTTGGTACTCTCAGGCGAACTATTGGACGAACGGGACCAACATCTACATGTACACATGAGTTTGATTAAAGTCTTGATAGATTAAAGCACAAGGACATTATAAGAAAAAAACGATAAACAACAATATGGTCAAAGATTTTACCAATAGTGCCCCACTGCTCGCCATCCGGCAGTACTAAATCTGGATCACCCCGGAAGTCCATGCCAGCATATGGATACTCAAAATAAACCATCTCCTGACGATCAAACCACCTGAAGAAGGTATCAGAAAATGAAATCTGAGACTGGCCAGCATGCCTAGACATATGGTCAACCCATCTCTGCATACATGGTTCCGTAGGAGAAGGTAAATCGAGTGCAATGTACTGTGGCTGCATCAGTGGTATCTTCTCCAAGGCAAAGGTGGTCAAAATAGAACCATACCCAAAGTTCTTCAACCTCCCGTTCTTTATCTTGGTCAACTGTTCTTTCATCACAAGAAGTACTGCGTCGCACCAGTTGAACACCTTCGGTTGGAGGCATTCCAAGGCATGCTGCATATAAGATCGATTGGCTACATGAAGAGATGCACTACCGGCCATCCTACCAAAAGTAAACAGAATAGTCCTAAGGGACCTGTCAGTGACATCACGGATGATGATCTTTCCGTCTTTACTCGGCTGAGATCCTTCTCTACAGTACCGGCGGACATAATCTCTCACAGAATCGCCTCCTCGGGCCGAACCTAACAAAGAGATGGGGGAACCCCGCCTCGACAAGCCAGTCAAGAAATAAATGTCTACTGCAGTCAAGGGGATAGATTTTCCCCTGATCTGGAAAACCTGATTGGTAGGATCCCAAGCATCGAGCAAATACTGCAGTAAGTTGATCTGTTGTCTCATGCTAGAAATGCGGAAGAACTTCAGCAAGCCACTATTCCGTAGCACTTTCATTGTAACTGGATCATGTAGGGCAAGCAGGTCCTCTTCTTCATGCTCACGTTCTCGCCATGTAAGGGTCATCTTACTCCAAAGACCTCTGAAAAAAAAACAAGAGAGGAGTTAGGTCCTGATTTTGCTGAGAAACAAGAAAAAATTCCATCAAAAATTGTGCATCAAATTCCCTTTTTACGCCCAACGCACCTGCAGCAGTGTTCTAGGTGCATTGAATGTCAGATAGCCTTTAGACCAGGGAAAATTTTAAGAACCCCCCCTAAATTTATAAATATAATAAATGGGTGAATCTCCATGGTATATAGGAAAAATGGAAGGCGATTTTATCAATAATATAATATGTATATATAATTTGTTGGCGAATCTCTCACCAGGCGTGGCGAATATTTTACTCAATTATAAAATCTTGTAAGATCTTGGCGAGTCTTTCACTAAATAATAAAGTTTTGTAAAGTCCTAGTGAATCTTAGCATAGGCTACATGCTGGTTTAATTCCCCCATTTAAATAGGCTACATTCAAGGTGAATACCATGGGTCAATACCATGTGCCATTTTGGTGAATACCATAGGTCAATACCATGTGCCATTTTTATTTTTATTAGAATATTTTACTCAATTATAAAATCTTGTAAGATCTTGGCGAGTCTTTCACTAAATAATAAAGCTTTGTAAAGTCCTAGTGAATCTTAGCATAGGCTACATGCTGGTTTAATTTCCCCATTTAAATAGGCAACATTCCAGGCGAATACCATGGGTCAATACCATGTGCCATTTTGGTGAATACCATGGGTCAATACCATGTGCCATTTTTATTTTTATTAATTCTAATATTAGGGTTAATAATGGTTTTTTGCATGGTTTAATAACAATCTAGTCCATGGTATTTGTCCCATAGTATTTTGGCCATAGGTTTCACCTAAATATAACCCATTTTTTGAGTGTTCGTAAATATAAGGTGACTTATGGAGTAAATATAAAAAAATGTTTTATTTGTTTACCATATAAAAAAATATTTTATTTGTTTACCATACCTCTCGTTTATTTATATTTTTATTAATTTACCATACCTCTTTTACAAATATGGTATTTGGCCCATAGAATTCACTTAAATAAAACCTCTTTCTTAAGCCTTCATAAATGGAACGAGGGTTATGGACTAAATATAAAAAGAGGTTTTATTTATTACGATACGTCTAGTTTATTTATATTTTTATTTATTTACCATACCTCCACTTTACTTATATTTTTATTTGTTTACACCCTTACATGTATATGACTTATGGAGTAAATATAAAAAATGTTTTATTTATTTATCATACCTCTCATTTATTTATATTTTTATTAATTTACCATACCTCTTTTATAAATATGGTATTTGGCCCATAGGATTCACTTAAATAAAACCTATTCTTGAAAATGGGCGAATGGATTCACTTAAATAAAACCTATTCTTGAAAATGGGCGAATGGAAGGTTGTAAGTCCTAATTTCAAGGGCTAAATTTACCTATTTTACCCTCTCCCTTAAAATAAGGTGGGCTATTTGAGGTGATTTGTAAAAATGTACTATGATACAAAATATTCGCCCACTAAAAATTTAAAACTACTTAATTTAGCCAAAGGGCGAACATTCGCCCCTAAAATTATCCTTGCTTTAGACATGCCAACATTCAGCGCAGGTTTCGATACACTGAGGTGCGTTGATGGCAGAACGAGTTCCTTAAACCCCAAGGGCTCACAAAAGCTAGGAATCAAGCTCAGAATGCAAAATGGAAACCATGAAATGAAAGAGCTCAGGTTTAGCTCCTACCTGATCTAGACGGTGCCGAGAATCGTCCACAGAATCTCCTGAAATCAACTGATGAAAATCAAGGGGGAAAAACACCTCCAAAGCTCCAACAAACCAAGTTCAAATGAAATGGTAAAATGAGAGGTAAAAAACACTTTTTAATTACTTTTACGTAGTTCAAAGTAAAATATTAGCGTTTTAACTCGTTTTCAAGCAAATATTGTTCATTTCTGACTAGTTTGATGAAGCAGTTGAAAATACAGTACGATCTTTGAAAGGACAAAGCTATTTATGGTAAAATCAAAACAAGACCATCCAATCGAGCAGTTTTAGCACATAGTTCAAGCTCGTTAAAAAATAAACATAAGACATGAGCAAATGTTTCCACCCGCGTTTAAGCTCATTAAAAAATGAACTATTCCCCGGTAAATAACCACCGTGAATGTAGTACTTCAGCCATTAAAGCCTTGGTCGTGTTTGCACCGTCACCTCCACTTTTACATTGGCCGATCATTCGCCTCCATTTGATTGTTTACCCATTTTGAGGAACAACTGCGAAGAGTGATTTCACTAGCCATCCTTGTGACACTGCCGTGATTGGAAAATTCCAAACCTTACCTGGAATCAGCTGCTACCATTTTTATCACTCATTCCTCAAAAGACGAGTCTTCTTTAAGCTCTTTTCAACTGACTCGTAAAATATGAAAAGATTGCCGAGCCATTGGCCTCTCCAGCTCGTTAAAGGGACAGGAAGTGCTATCCCTCCTCTAGATTTTAATCTTTTTGGACCTGAGGGATTATTGCACAAAAAGATCGAGCGCTTGTTTTGTTCGGCTTGTTAAAACTATCGAAAATTTATCCCTTCTGTATTGTTTTATACTTTTTCGGACTTAAGGGATTAGATGACGAAAAAGGAATTTTGGAGTTACCTTTACGTACCTTTTCAGACTCTCTAAAAATGAAAAGGACCGAGTTATCTTTGTCGTTAAACTCGTTAAAAAGATTAATAGCGACAAACTTGTCTTTAGACGAGAATGAGTTTCAGTATCGCTAGGCTTGTTAAAACATAGCGATTGGTTTGCCCGAAGGGCAAATTATAGAACAAGCATATGTTATCCTCCTCAAGCTTGACAAAAATAAAGAGGTACTGGTCAGCAATGACTGGGGAAAAATTGGGAAGAAAACTCAAAGAATCTTTATTGGTAGCAAGTCGCTCTTGAACATGACACTTCCACTCCATGTCCGAGTCGGGTTGGGTTGTTTCATTCACCGGTCACATCGCCATGGTCACGCCATACCATCCACATTTGGGGTTAATGCTACCAATCCATCACATAAGTGTCACCGACATGTTCAAGAGAAGTCATCCAGAGAAGTCACCTGTATCCCACCCACTACCATACATTATACTTCATTCTTTCATGACCGCCACCCTGAACCGTATATCATCAGATCATTTTCACCTCCATCAAAATCATTTGCTCCTTTCCATGTCATTGATGTGGGATTCATTAAGGCCCTACTTTGACGGATCACTTCTTGTCGACATCAACTCATTATCCAAGAAGTTGATCTAGGAACACCCCATTCAGTACTTTGAAGCTTGCATGCCTTAATGGCAAGTTTCTCAATTCCGGCGACAGGTTTACATCAATGGCCTTTGACCGAAAGATTTTGCGTGGTGTTCGACGCCAAGTCCTTTATTCACACCACATGAATTGTACTGTAGTACCTTGAGGATCATTATCATTATCGGTGATTCCTCTCGCGCTTGTTAACAGTTTACCTCATTGACTGGTAATCAAGTGATGTCTTTCCATGTTCGACTTCAAAACATTTCTCACATGGATCGACTTGTACTTCGAGTAAAGATCGGACGAGATTGAAGACCCCGAATCTAGTTTCATCCATCTGGGCTGCGATATATATTCAGGAAAATAAAGACATTAAATGTACAGCATTGCAGCACAGATAATCATCCTACCAAAAGGATGATGGCTCTATCAGAATCATCAGTCTACAATCAGACGATTGTCTGTCCTATGTACATGAAAATGAATTTATAAAGCTGAGCATGGGAATGTCCGCCTCAGCTAGATCATGAAAACAGTATGAAGATAATGTATTGTATTGTATCTTATTACAGGTCTCCTCCCAGCATTAAAAGAACTTCGGATCCTCATAATAAAGCATTTCACCCGATTAACAGCCTCATACTTTAGGGGGCAACTGTTATAGACATTTTTGTGCCTTGCAACTCCAAGCATGAAATGTCCATAAACCAAGGGCTCCTAAGTCCCTAAAAGTGTTGTTCCAACCCCTAAAGGAACAAGGTCAACAAATTACAGCTTCTCCCAGAAGTTCTCCACCAGAAACTGCTCAGAATAAGTCAAAACAGGATCATTTCAGCTGCTACACTGGCTAAGTGCGTTGCATAGCACCTAAACACACTAGCTGGGTGCGTTGCAACACACATAAATGCACTATGAGGGTACGCTAAGCGGGAAATGACAAATGGCAGTGCCATTCCGCGAGGTGGAAAGACAATGGAAGCTTCCAGAATCTTCTCCTATGACACTTGCCTCACTAAATTCGACCAAGGATGAGTAAGAGGCTTTCAGTCTCCAAGTGGAAGCAAGAACTGATAGAGAGAAGACACTAATCAAATCACAGGCTGACTCATCCTCCTTGCATACATCTATATATGGATCCCTCATCCCAGAGATCCAGAGGCTGGAATTTTGCACATTGAAAGGAATTGTTGTTGGTTTTGAGATAGAGATAAGAGTATTGGGTGATTTATGCTTTGTTGGAGGTGAAGAGGGGCTTCTTTGCTGGGAGGTTGATGCTGGGTCAGGAATCATCGGTTGTAACTCCTCCTGGATCTTCTTGTATATCAATAAAAAACTATTTAAGTTTTTCCTCCATGCTTTTGTATCATTGATGCTTGTTACATTTGTATGGTTAGCTTAAATCTGATCCTAAGCTGTTTATGAATATAGATCCATGTCTTTGTATAGTTTTCTTCTTCTGTGATCTTACAGGTACTTGGTGAAGCTGGGCAAGTAAGGGAGCAGGTAGCTGGAAGCTTTCAAATAAGAGAGGGATTGGATCAAAGGATTAGCGCAAGACACAGGTCGGTTCTTTCTATCCCCCTCTATCTTTAATTCATAAAGGAAATACAAAAGTAGTTTTCTCTGTTTGTTTCTAAGGCAGCTGTCACACCTTAGTGGGATAGAGCAATTCTCAATAGACACTTTTCCTGGTAACACTGAGAGGAAGAAAATAAGCATAGTAGGGGCAGTAATGGCAATTTTGCATGATCAGGACCTACCACTACACTTGTGGGTTGAGGCATGCAACACAACGGTCTATGTTAAGAACTGTAGCCCACATCAAATACTTGAGATGAAGACACTAGAGGAGGCTTATTCTAGTAAGAGGCCAGATGTTCGTCACTTCAGGGTTTATGGGTCATCGATATATTTCCATGTGACCAAAGATGCACAGAAGAATCTTGAGCTGATTGCAGAGTTGGGGATATTTGTGGGGTACACTGATACACCTCACCACTATCATGTGTACTTGTCAACCAACAAGATGACAGTGGTTCACGGGGATGTTCAATTCGATGAGGAGAAGGCCATGTGATTTTCCCTTTAAAGGGATATTGAGCTACATGTGGATGAGGAGCTTCTAGCTGCTAAGGTTGATGAGCCCTAGATTGATGTGGAGAAGCCACATGCAAACGATCTGAGAGTGGAGACATCCACTCGGGCAGAATTTTCTAGAGAGGGAAGAAAGTGCACCAGAGAGGCTAATAGATTGTTGATTGATGCATGGGAGAATTTGGGAGAACCCACTTCTTAGTGAAGGTAGAAAATATCACCTGAGAGGTACACTGGATACATGAATCTTATGAATGAAAATGTTGTGATAGAGCCATCTTCCTTTAGGGAATCAATGTAGTAGATGGACAGAGGGAGTGAAGCTTTAAGGCTTCACTGATGCAGATTGGGCAGGGAATCCATTCGACTGGAAGAGAACATGATGGATATTTAATATTGGGTCAATGACAAATTCTTGGTACAACATGAAATGGAAATCGGTTGCACTCAGTTCGGCAAAGGCAGAGTACATGGTTGCGATTCAGGCATCATGTGAGGCCATTTGGATGAGGAAGACCCTAGTTGGCTTGTTTGGTCAGCAGATGGATCCAACTGTGATTTACTTTGATAATTAGATTTGTATCAAACTCTCTAAAAATCCATTTTTTCATGATCATTCCAAGCATATTGATATTTGACATCATCATCTCAGAGATTGTGTATCGAGGCGGATTATGTTGTTAGAGTACATTCCCATGTATGAGAAAGATGTTAACATTTTGATGAAGGCATTGTCAAGATATAAATTTGAGTTTCATAGAGACAAGATCGGGGTAGCTGATAATCCCTTTCTTGTTGAGAGGGAGCGTTGAGAAATCACAACAAGATATTCTAGTTTAATTTATCCTTTAATTAAACTAAGAATTAAAATTGAATCCTATTCTCATAACAACTTGTAAATAGTTAATTAGGTTTAATTAACTTAATTTGCTTAGCAATTTCAAGTTGGAAGTATTTCTATAGGCATGTATATGTTCTCCCTAAGTTTTAGCAGTCCAGTATGAGTTTAAATTGAGTTGGAAATTATATCTCTCAGTTTACTGATTTATTTTCAGTTAAATTAGTTCCAAACTGTTTGTGGAACTAATAAAGAGTTAAAAGTCATTTGGTGCACTGGTGCATCCACAAGTGTCACTCTAGTTAACTGAATATTCCCTCATTAGAAACTCATGCATGTTGATTATGGGAAAGACTGAATTGAGACTAGAGTGCATGGATAGTGTATTATCAGTTGTATTATTTACATCATGCATGCCTCAGAGATTGAGCCTATGTTTGGATTCCACAGTTCTTGAAGATGAATTCCTTTTAAATATGGGCTATTCATCCTAAGAATTATGCAAGAGATTAGGGGCTTGGAGAGCTATTGAATAGGCTAAGGATTTAGCTTGAGATAGCTTGTGAGCTGAAAGAGTAGAGCATACTTGTGCAGAATTGTTCTAGTGAGAACAAGCTTTGTATCTTCACTCATGTTTCTGATATATGAAATACAGATAGCAGGGTTTTGAGCAATGGATTTCCCTAGATATATCTTGTGTTATGTGTCATTGATTTATCTTCTTCTTGTTCATATTGTTTTCATTGATTTATTGGCTTTTGCAGATTGAAATTAGAAGTAGATTCTTGTCCCGTTCTTTATTACATTGCATGAACTTGTGAATCTACAAGAATTGATACACCTGATGCTCTATTTTTTTGTTATCCAATGTCGCATCGATACGAGGAATACTCTGACAAACATCTCCAATAGTGTATTCCTCCTGCGCATTGTATATCTTAGGCCTACCACTCTGGTACAATGGACAATCCTTCCTGTGATGATCTCCTCCACAAGTCCAACACCACACAAAATCCTTATTCTTCTCCTCATATATGTGTCCCTGTCTTCTATCTGATGCATTAAACCTCTTAGGTGGTGCAACATTTTCCTTATTACTTATGGCTTGTGGTTGTACTCATTTCTTGTCCCATTTTCCTTTGTTATTTTCATTACCTCTCCAGTCTAAATTAGTCTCAAATCTGCACTTCAATTGTTCATATCAATGCTTCAGTTTTAGATGGCCTCCTAAAATGATAGAGTCTCGTCAAACTCAATCCTATCTTTGAATGTAACTAGTAATGAACTAACGAATCTATGAATCTTAGCCTTATCCTCCTTCAGGTAAGGCACATACCTCAACAACTCCAAAAATCTGCTAGTGTACTCATTATCTGTCATACATCCCATCTTTAGCTCATAGAATTATTTTTCCCGGTCATCTTTCGAAAAATACTTCTTCTTGAATATACATTAAAACTCCCTCCAAATCAAATATTCCTCATTTATACCTCTGACATTCTTCATGTATTCCCTCCAAATATCTTCTTTTCCTTTGAGACTGAATGCAGCCACTCTAGCTTTCATGTTCTCTTAATATTCATGCAATCTGAAGAACTTCTTCTTGCCTAGCAACCATGCCTCTTCATCTTGTGATTTCTTTACCTCTCCATCAAAATTAGTTGGCTTTTCTTTCTTAAACTCTTCTGGAAAATACCACTTATCACTACTCATGTAAGGATGATACCGATGACGATCATAGTGCTTATTTGAATCAGAACTAGAATCATACATGTGTTTATCCCTTCTCCTATCCAGAGTGTCCAACAATCTTCCATCTCTAATTGTGTCATCTCTATCTGATCAGTGACCACCATGCGATCTACTACCATGTGCCCCATTAGTTTTATCCTCCTTCCCATGGCTGATACGAAGCAGTCCCTATCGTTGCAAATATGACAAGATTTGAAGTATGATTGCATTTACCTCTACTAATTTTTCCTATCCCTGTATGATTCTGTCATTATCTACCTTACAAATCCTTATTTCTTCCTTTAAAATTATCAGTGTCATTGCCAAGTCGTAAGATTTCCCAACATCATACTTCTCTTTTCATTCATAGGGAGATTATTTGCAGTCAACCATCTTTCTAGCCATTTGATATTTCTTCCTACAAGGTATATCATGTCAGCTAAACCAAATCACAATAAACCAACATACCTTAGTATACCTCGAGGAGGATACCTTGTCTGCAATATCAAAAAATTAGTGTGATACATGTATAATATAGTCATGACAACATATAGAAACATTAAGCATAAGCATATGACCATGAAACCTTCATTATAGCTAGGGTCCAGTCATCAATGCATAACCTCAACAACAACACACACCATGACCTCATGCATGACAACCACCATCATTACATCACTATACACTTGATCACACGCAAACATGAACATACATAAGTGACGCATAACCATCCACATGTTAGGATATTCCGACACATAGGAAATAGTTAAGTACAACTTGGTCTAGTATAGAGTTAGGTAAAGTGTGTTTCTTTTACCGTTGTACGTTTTGTAACTTACAATCCGACGGTCACGAAGTGTAGTGATCCGACGGTTCATTCTCTCCTCGGTATTACCGACACTTGATCTGTGCCTTGACACCCGATTGGTCCATGATTTCTATTTAAAGCGCATGGAGGGTCATTCATAGGGTATCCGTGCATGAGAGAAACATATGTAAATTTTCATTCTTTTATTAATAAATTGCCTGAAGTGGCCGTGTTGGCTCAGGCCGTGGACTTTTTCCCTCTTTGAGGGTTTTAACCACGTCAAAAATACTGGTGTATTGATCTACGATCTGGTTGTGAGAGGTGTCCTTTGGTGTTCTGTCTGAGGAACTTACCTTGTAAATTCCTACATGGTATCGGAGCTATTTGAGGGCCGCGTCCGTTGGTGATCCAAATCTGAAGCCGGTAGAACTGCATTCGACTGCTGTTTCCTAGATCTGGTGTTTCTGACTGCTTTCGGGCCGAGAGGACTGCTCTGTTGTATTGAGAGCATCTGTTCCAGTGAGGAACCCCTTTTGTTTCACGCGAAAAGGTTTCCGGTAGCCCTAGCTGCGTCATTTTTAAGATCTGGAGGTATACAATGTTTATTTGCAGTTTACTGTTATTTTTTTTCTCTCTGTTTATTTCGGTTTCAGTTTATTTAGCTTTTTTATTACTGGATCTATACCTTTCATTTCTGCGTATGCTCTTTGCCCTGCGACTCTGTGCGATCTGGGCAAATCAGAAACAGAAAGGAAGGATTTTTCTCATGCGTATGCTCTTTTCCCTGCGCCTTAGGGTGATCTCGTAAAATCAAAAACATTGAGGAAAATATTTAGTTTCCGGCCAAAGCTAACTTTGAGCCACAAGGTTCATTTTTGAAAATATTTAGTTTTTCGGCTAAAGCTAACTTCGAGCTGTAAGGTTCGCTTTCTTTGCATGTCCATGTTGGGTTTTGTGTTTTTTGTTTTGTAGGGAAAAAGAGCCTTATCAAAGCAAGCACGCAACCCAAAGCATCAACCCCCCCCCCCCTCTCTCTCTCTCTCTCTCTCTCTCTCAAATTTTTTGTATAGCTCAATTGGTTCAAAGCTATTCTAAGAGAGTAGAGGTCTTGGGTTCAAGTCTCCATTTTGTGGGGGCGGACTTTTTCATTTCCACACATTCCCACACCTCGTCGGCAACTTCAACAACTTTTTTTCAAAAAGCCATAACTTCTTCATCCGGAAGCCATTTTCAGAGCCGTTTTTTTTTAAACCAGCATAATTTTTCAAGATCTATCCATTGGAACACTTAGTTTCAGCATCTTTAGCTTCAGTTTCTGTTGAAATGGAAAGTCAATACCAAGTTAGCCTTGACAGCACCAACTACTTCCAATGGTTGGCCTACATTGAGGATTTACTTAGAAGTAAAGGTCTCTACAGAATAGCCTCAGGCCAAGAAAAGAAACCGAAGGATGAAGATAAGGCTGCTAAATCTGAAAATAGGCAAGATCAAGCACGTGGATTGATAGGGATGTCTATTTCTCCAAATCTTAGATTCCATATTGCAAAACTTGATACTCCTGATGAAGCAATGAAACAAATCAATAAAGTTTTTGGGATTAAAAATGAACTTAGAGCCCATCAACTTAAAATGAGTTTCTTACATTGGACCCTAATAATTTTTCTTGCATTGAAGATTTCTTGTCCAAGTTCAAGACCCTTAGATATCTCTTGGAAGGTGTTAAATTTAAGAAAGAAGATAGTAACCTTATCTATTCCATTCTTACAAAGTTGGGACCAGACTCTGTGTTTGTTTCCACCTTCCATTCTACAAGAGAAGCCTTCATTTCTCAAGGAACAGACTACAAGTCCCCTTCCTTTGACTCTTTTTGTGATTCTTTAATAAGAGAACAAGAAAAACTCTTACACCTTGGTCTTCTTAATCTTGGAAACTCTTCCAAGAAAGCGTTAGCCGCCCAGCAGCAACCAAATTCAAAGAATCCTAAGAAGTCATATTCTAAAAAGAATGGTCCTAAACCAAATAAGGGTCCTAAGCAATTTCAGCCCCAAAATGAAAAATCATTTCAACAAAATGATAAGACAAATAAAAACAAAGGGAAGAAGACTGATAGACATTGCAATTTTTGTAATCGAGATGGCCACTTAGAATCAAAATGCTTTAAGAAGATGGAAGCCTTGGAAGCAGCAATGAAGAAGCATAACATCCATTTGGGGCAATCTTCAACTTCAACTTCATCTTCAGGAATGGCACTTTCTGCATGTGGTTGTCAAGCATCTCGGTCTGGCTATGCATTAAATATATCTTCTTCTTCTCATTCTCATGAGTGGCTCATTGATTCTGGAGCTTCTTATCACATGGCCAAAAACAAAGCCATGTTTTCTTCTTTAAATGATTGTAACACCAAAAATATATATGTTGGTGATGATAGATCTCTTAATGTTGTAGGGACTGGAACTGTTCATCTAGACAATGGTCAGTTTAATGATGTATTATGTGTTCCAACCTTATCCTGCAACCTTCTATCTGTATATCAGATAACTCATTCAGGTGAAGGTAAAATCGTTGAATTTTCACCTCATGATGTTGTAATCAAGGACTTAAGAGATCCTAAACAGATTTTGGCTACTGGCATTGCTGATGATTCTACAAGGATGTATAAGTTTCACAACTTTGGGTCATCAAATCTTCCCTCAGTATTTGTTGCTCATAACGATGAAGTGAGCAAACTTTGGCATGAGCGATTTGGTCACTTAAACTATCGCTCCCTTCAGCATCTATGTAAAGAAAATATGGTGACAGGTCTTCCTATGGTATCTTGCAGAGATGGTGTTTGTTCCGGATGTGTACTCGGAAAACATCATCAGGATAGTTTTGAAAAACGTGCCTCTTGGCACGCCTCAGCCCCTTTACAGCTTGTGCATAGTGATTTATGTGGTCCACTTCCAGTTGCGTCATTCTCTGGCTGGAAGTATTTCTTAACTTTCATTGATGATTTCTCCAGACGCACTTGGGTATACTTCTTAAAACTCAAGAGTGAAGTATTTAACACTTTTTTGGCCTTCGAGGCCTTTGTTGAAAAACAATCTGGACATCAAATTCTTAAGTTAAGATCTGATAATGGCAGAGAATATGTTAAAAACACATTCATCAACTATCGCACTGAGAATGGAATTCAAATGCAACACACTGTTCCATATACTCCACAACAAAATGGTGTAGCTGAAAGCAAGAATCACACCTTAAAGGAAATGGCTAATTGTATGCTACAATCTAAAGGACTTGGTCTTAGTTTTTGGGCAGAAGCAATTAACTATGCAAATTACATAATAAATCACACTCCTACTAAGGCTTTAAAGAATATCACTCCAGAAGAAGCATGGAGCTCAATCAAACCAGATGTAAGTCACTTTCGTGTTTTTGGAAGTGAAGCATGGGCCCATATTCCAGATGAAAAGCATAAAGCTTTAGAACCTAAGAGTGAAAAATGTACTTTTGTTGGATATTCTGAAGATGTCAAAGGCTATAGACTTATTCCATTTAAGTCCAAAAATGTTATCATTAGAAGAGATGTAAAATTTGATGAAAATATATCAGCCTGCGAGCCTAGTCCGGCGAATGTGCCACCTCTCCCTATCTCTTCTACCTTTGAAAACATTTCTTCTTCAGATGATGAAAGTGAGGATGACAATCCTCCCCCACCATCTCAGGATCCTCCTTCAGCTCCTGAGCTTCCAAAATGGGTTCGTGCTACTCGAGATGCAGCAGGTGATCTTACCGGTGATCCTACAGATCAGCGACGCACACGTTCTCAGTTCGAGAGAGCCTCTTCTTTACTGGCTCAAGCTCTAGTAAATTATGATCCTGACACCTTTGCAAAAGCTTCAGGCCATCCAGATTGGGAAGCAGCTACGAATGAAGAATATCATTCATTATTGGCAAATGATACATGGGATCTTGTTCCTCTACCAAAGGGACGAAAACTTGTTAGATGCAAATGGGTTTACAGAACCAAGTATGGACCAGATGGGAAAGTTGATAAACATAAAGCTCGTCTTGTTGCTAAAGGTTTTTCACAGGTTGAAGGCATTGACTACACTGAAACCTTCTCCCCTGCTGCCAAAATGAACTCTATCCGCCTTGTTCTTTCCCTTGCTGACTCTTTCAAATGGGAAGTCCATCAGATGGATGTTAAATCTGCCTTCTTGCATGGGGACTTGCATGAAGAAATCTATATGGAACAACCCATTGGCTTCATACAAACAAACTCCAGCCTTGTATGTCGACTTAAGAAATCCCTTTATGGTCTCAAGCAAGCTCCTTGGGCTTGGTATGCCAAAATGGATAGCTTTCTTTTAGAATCTGGCTTTTCTAGGTGTCATTCTGACAATACTGTCTACACCAAGAAAGTGGGCAACTCTCTTATCATCCTTGTTCTTTATGTTGATGATCTTATCCTTACTGGTAGTGATCCCAACCTTATAAACCATGTGAAGTCTAGCCTTAAAAGGGAATTTGAAATGACAAGCTTAGGACACTTACACTATTTTCTCGGTCTTCAAGTCTTGCAATCCGAGGGTATTTCTCTTTCCCAGTCCAAGTATGCCTGTGATATTCTACACCATTTTCACATGGAAGACTGTAAGTCAGCCCCTTCTCCCTTTCAGTTTGGAGTCAAACTTTCAGTCACTTGTACTTCTCCTGAAGTTGATGCTACCTTATACCGTCAACTTGTAGGAAAACTTTTGTATCTAACCCATACTCGTCCTGACCTTTCCTTTGCTGTTGGCCTTGTTGCTCGGTTCATGCAAAACCCCCGTGAAAGTCATTGGAAAGTAGCTAAAAGAATACTTCGTTATGTTGGAGGTACAATTCAGTTTGGGATTCATTACAGTGCCGAAGCATCTCCTCTATTGGTTGGTTTCACTGATTCCGATTGGGCTGGTGACCCTGATGATCGGAAGTCTACTGTCGGTTATGTGTTCACTCTTGGTTCAGGACCTATTACATGGGCTTGCAAGAAACAAGGTGCCATTTCTCTTTCATCAACAAAAGTAGAGTATCGTGGTGTCGTAGAAGCTAGTAAGGAAGCCTTGTGGCTTCGTCAGATCCTGTCAGAGTTTGGCTTTGAGCAGCAGCATCCGACTACACTTTGGTGTGATAATCAAAGTGCCATTCAGCTATGCAAAGATCCAGTCCAACATCAGCGCAGCAAACACATTTAACTACACATGCACTTCATCAGAAAGCTCATTCACGACCATGTTCTTGAAGTGCAATATTGTTCAACAGATGATCAAGTTGCAGACATCTTCACAAAGGCTCTCACTGAGGCGAAGTTCACTAAACTTCGATTTATGGTTGGAGTTCAGGAAGTTGTCACTAAGGGGGGATAGGCTCTCATGCCTCCTTCCTTCTCCTATTGTGTCATATTTGTAAATCCTTCAATCCTATCCGAAGTTGTTCTTAAGGGGGGATATTAGGATATTCCGACACATAGGAAATAGTTAAGTACAACTTGGTCTAGTATAGAGTTAGGTAAAGTGTGTTTCTTTACCGTTGTACATTTTGTAACTTACAATCTGACGGTCACGATATGTAGTGATCCGACGGTTCATTCTCTCCTCGGTATTACCGACACTTGATCCGTGGCTTGACACCCGATTGGTCCATGATTTCTATTTAAAGCGCATGGAGGGTCATTTGTAGGGTAATCCGTGCATGAGAGAAACATATGTAAATTTTCATTCTTTTATTAATAAATTGCCTAAAGTGGTCGCGTTGGCTCAGGCCGTGGACTGTTTCCCTCTTTGAGGGTTTTAACCACGTCAAAAATACTGGTGTATTGATCTGCGATCTGGTTGTGAGCGGTGTCCTTTGGTGTTCTGTCTGAGGAACTTACCCTGTAAATTCCTACACCACACATATGCATAAACACATATGACCAGGAATGAATGAAAATATTTGAAATCAAACCTGTAAGAATGATACATGCAACCAAGCATACAAGAATTTAAGAAAATATGCAAGCATGTAACCAAGCATACTACAATGATATATGTAAGTGACATAAATTGACATGTAACCATTCATACACTCACGATGTTGCATTCCACCACAACAACCTCAAGTTCCACATGATGACATCACTACAACCATGGCCAACATCATCCAAATGAAACAAACACATGGAATGCAAGTGTGCGAGACACACATGAAACTAACATGCATGCATGACCAACACATAGCCCATCTAGTCTAAGGGGTAAACCATGCTCTAATACCACTCAGTAACACCCTCCTCCCACATTTACCCAAGAAACCAGCTAGCTGGGGTAAACATGTTATAAGAGTCCAATATGATATGATTTGACCTCCTAAGTCCCATTAAGGAAGTGGAACAGGTGGAAACACAACATACAAACATTAATCATCAGCTACAAGTCACTCATGAACTAATCCAATACTTTACATAGCTTGCCTTGGGTTCCCATTGAGCTTTTGGACAATTTAAGGTTCAGTTGCTCCCATGCTATAGGCATGAGTGCGACCATCAATCCAAATTTGCTCTCACAGGCTTGCCTGCCAGCGACTAGAGATGAAAATTGTCATTGCTATGCCAATGACTCTATAATTTGAGCCACTTTTTCAGGCCCAGAGCCCAGGTCATTGCCCAAAATTGAATCATCTCTCCAAATTAGTAGAATAACATGGAAATGATAGTACTAAGGCAAATACTTTTTCAAGACCTTGACTGGACCCCTATTAGCCATGACAAGAATTTCATCAAACATATTGCAAATGTGTAATCTACATGTGTAATTAACCATTCTGAGCATAGAGGTCTCATACTTAGCTAAGAATCACTAGGAACCATTGATGCGTCAACACATCAACTGTCATTCCATCCATTAGGTCATAGATACATTGATTGTTCAATTACAAGTAAAAGCATGATGAGAGCCACACATGGCTGTTGTCATAAAACACATACGTAACAAGCATAATAGCAACATAAATACTCATGAAAGTACAACCCTATAGACCATATACAATCCATCAAAATGATCATAAAAATACAAGGAAAAATAAGCTTTCATTAATGATGTAAAATCCAAACCCGGGATGGGACTTCCACATTCCACCTGACCGTAAAAGGGTTGAGCCAAATATCTCTTCATCCATTCATCCCTATGCCATATTCCAAGCGTGAATGTGGGATCTCATAGAACACATCAATCAAAACTCACCCAGGGCTTGTAGATTCCATCAACCTCAACCCATCAAATAGTCATTCTACCTCACTATCAAACATCACAAAACCATCATCAGATTGGTCTCCATCCAAGCCTTCCAGGGCTTCTAGAGATTTTGTCCAACCAAGGCTTCCAAAACTAGTGACTCAACCCACAACTTATTCAGGGCTTGTTGGGGCCTTCTTTTAATTTTGAAAAGGTTTTGAGCAATTTTGGTTGACCGAAGGACGAGAAGGAAATGGGTGGCGGAAGCGGTTAGCTTGCAGAGGAGTAAGATGGACAGCGGGATAGCAACATGAAGTTGCAAAAGAGTTGCGGCAAGGTGGGAGTGAAAGACAAAGGTAGCCAAGTGGGTGGTAAGGTGCAAGAGCAGCCGAGGGAGAGAGCAGCCGAGCAGGAACTGGCAGTCTAGGCGGCAGAAAGGAATATAAAAGGAGAGGGCCAGTAAAGAAGAGAGGTTGGTTAGTTGGTTGGCGAGGCTGTGGGATTTGGCAAGAGGACATCTGGTTGCAACGGACCGATATCAAAAGGTAGGAGCTTGGATGAGCAAGGCCCTTGAGGCTGAGACTGAGCCCGTGAGTCTAAACCGGGTATTCCTTGTATTTGCTTGCGGCGAATGCCGAAGATATATTGTATTGTTTTATTGTTAAGTTAATAGAAAAGAAAGGCTAGACTGGTTGCGGAATATGATATGTATGGGTGCTATGGTGTGATGACTCTTTAAAAATTTTGAATGTCCCATCAAATGCATGTATTTAGTAGTTCCTGTGTAATAGTTGTTATGTTGTTATTTCTGTTATGTGTGTAATGTATATATATTTGTTATCGGATGATGCTTTAGTCGATATTCCTTGGACTCCATGATGAACCTTTCTTGCTTCTGGTCACGTCATTCCTTGGGTGAGACTCCTTACACTTTGGGTAAGGTGAAAATGTTGATGTTTTCCTAAACTGCAACAGATCATTGTTGGCCCTTTGTGCCTGAACCCAGGGTCTTTTCTCCCTAATGACTCTTTCGTACCAACAAATGCTTTTGTTTCCAGGACTTGAAGTTATGAGAACTGGTTTGGAACCTGGTGCCTAGGATATTCAAGAGAGAGATCAGGGATTGATGGAATCATAAAGTAGATCAATTTGTAACTGAGCAAGCTATCCGCTGGAATCAACCAACCAGCAAGGTGAGTGAAGGGATTTTGTATGCCGATGGTACCAATGACCGATATGAGATATTTTGGTGCAAGTTTTTGGAAGACCTGTACAATTGGTTAAGAAGGCTGAAAGGGAGGAATAGGTCAGGGGGGTTGACGACAGTTTGCCGCAGTTGGACCCCTTCAGATCTTGCACTGTTGTAGCAGTTGGACAATGATCTGACCAGAGTAGTCGAGTTTTGGGTAAATACTACGATGGAAGGATATATAGTCAATTTCGCTGCCGAGAGCTATCAATCCTTCTCAAAGGCAGAAGCAATATTTGGATCTGGATTAATAGGAAGGTTGATGAGGCAAGTACCAACATGGATTAAGATGTATATGGTAGAAAAAGGATTACTGCCCTCTCCCACCACTGAGATGGAAGCGTAAAACCCCAATACCGGGGGAAGTACTTAAAGGGGTGGATTCTACCAGTTGGGGAATATAGGTGCTGCTGAAGGGATGGATGCAGAAGAATTGAAGAAAGCTAGAGATGTTAGAACGCAGAGGAGAGCACTTTGAGCAGATAAGTGGTAGGCAAGAGTGATTCAGACTCTGAAGAAAAGGAGGATGGGCCCTCACCAAGTAGGAGTGGTGATGGGAAAACCCCAAGTCGAAGAGGGAGGAAGGGAAGACGATGAGTAGAGTAAGATTGGTGACAAGAGAAATAGGATCTAGAGTGATGAAGGGGGACCTTCCCTATAGGTTGCGGAAGGGAGATCGCAAGAGCAAAGGCCAAGTGGGTATGGATAGGAAATAGAAGAGGACATGGGTGATGTGATGAGGAGATTATTTAATGAAGGAGAAGCATCCATTAAGGGTCTGCAGCAAAACCCCCGAGACATAGGTGGCGTCTCCCTCGATCTTCCCCTCGTACCTTATTACGATTGTTATGAAACCAACTCACAAAAAGATAGAAAAGATAGATCGACACCTTAGAATTCAGGCTCTTCGAGTGGGAAACCTCCTTTACATTACATAAATGAAAAATTCTTGGATGATACAAATGAAAAGACCTCCTTTCTATGTATAGGAGTCTAAGGGGTCATAATATAATCAGAACTGACATAACAATAATAATGTAAGGGCACAATAATAACAATAGTGGGCCTCTATGGGGTACAATAGTAACAACATGGGCACTACATGGGTACATCAATATAAAAAGGGGGATGTACTAATAACAATAAGGGGTTACACTAGTAGTATAGGGGCCTAACATGCCCCTCTCCTTCAAAAAGTGCTGTCCTCAACGCTTGAGTAGTTCTTGATGCTTCTATATAAAATTCTTGTCCTCCCATGTGGAATCTTCAGTGGGTAAGTTCTTCCACTTGATGAGATACTCTGAAATTTATAGATTTCGTAGTTGTCAGGTTCTCGTTTCAGTGACTGCTCCAGGTTCCAATATGATTTTTCCTTCCTCTTCAATTTCTGGCAATATTATTTGAATCAGTATCTTTTGCAACTTTTGAATAAGTGGTCATACTTCTTCGACCTTCTTCCATTCATCCCTTGCTTCATTTATCCAATCTGGCTGGATAATAGAAATAGCACAAAGCAATGCTTCCACATCCTCATCCTTTCTTGAGAGTGCATCTGTGACAAAATTTTGCTTCCATTTCCTATAGATGATGTCAAAGTCATAACCCAACATATTTGTGACACATTTTTTCTATTCTTCTAAAGATAATAGTTGTTCTAAAAAGTTTTTAAGACTATCATGATCCATTTTTACCTTGAAGTGTCTTCCCATTCGGTAAGGTCACCATTTCTTAACTACATGTAGTATTGCCAACATTTCCTTCTCATAAATAGCTTGCTTGATATGTAGCAGTAAAAATACCCAATCACCTACATCAAAACATTTTTCACTACGATGTTGATCTACCTGTTGTTTCATTCGATTTTGCACCAAAGTGGTGTTATCCTTTAAAAGTTGGAGAACTTGTTGATGCTCGATGTGATCTTTCACTAATTGAACCTTTTTCTTCTTGATATGTCCTTCTATCTTTAGAGTTTGAGGAGTGGTAATTTCTTCCAATCCTTTACAAGATATGGTCGAATTCATTTTGTGATGCTCGATGTAATCTTTCACTTCTTGAACATTTTTCTTCTTGATATGTCCTTCTATCTTGATAGTTTGAGGAGTGGTAATTCCGACCAATGAATTACAAGATATGGCTGGATTCATTTCTTCTTTCTCGATGTGATCTTTCAGTTATTACACCTTTTTCTTCTTGATATGTCCTGCTATCTTGAGAGTTTGAGGAGTGGTAATTCTTGCCAATGCTTTAAAAAATATGGTCTGATTCATTTCTTCCTTCTCTGGGGCTGGGTCCTGACATATATCCTCTTCTTTTGATGTTTCTTGAACCTTTTCTTCCTCTTCTTCATACTCTATGTAAAATAATTTCTTCTCAGCACACTTATGACCTTTAGTGCATTTGCTACCACAATTGTAACAAAGCCCTTTTTCTCCTTTTTCTTCCAATTGTTGTGGTTTAACCCTTGTAGGTTGTGGAAGGCTAGGAGAAACAACACTTCCATCTTTATAGTTTTGATGGGTAGACTTCCTTGTTGCCATAATTTTACTTTCCACTATGTAACAAAGCCCTTTTACTCTTTCCAATTGTTGTGGTGTTGCTCTAAAGAAGGTGCTGCTCTTTGTATCCTCATAATGTGCTATCATTTCCTCCATGAAGATTGACCACGTAACAAGTTGTTTACGAGAACAAAGCCCTTTATACCATAAATATTGATCCGGTTCTAAATATGAAGATGTAATACATACCTTTTGTAACAGTGGTACACCACGTAGATCAAAATATTGCTCCATCTGATGTATCCAATTTACCAGATCCTTGCCATCAAACTTCCTCATATCGCCTTTTCTTGATTTTAGGAGCTTGATCTTGAAATGACTATAACTCTGTAATTTCGGTTCTTCCAGTTCTGAAATTGTGACCTAGAATAGCCCTCTGCATCCTCTTTCCAATGCCACCAGCCTAATCAAATTTAGATTCTCCAAGAAAGAGTTATGAACAATCTCCTAAGATGACCTGATTATATACCTTTTCAGAAGATCAAACTTGTATGAAGTGCTAGGTGTCACTTTGTTAACCTTAGGATCTAAAAAATATACACAAGAAACTACAGCTTGTTCTCTTTTTGTAACTTCCTACAAAATTTCAATCTGATGCTCGAAACAAAATTTATGATGACTTTCCCAAGGTCACCTATTTGGAATGTAATTCAGGAGTCTGCAAAAAGACCAACTTCCTTAGATCATATCTTTGCAAATATAGCATGTAAAGCTCTGAAATTTAGACCCGAGGTTCAACGCGTTTTCGTCTCAAATGGGTTTTTTTTTGTTTGCTTCTGAAACATTGTAAAAAAAGAGTTATAGAGAAAATGCCACAAGGACCTATTTGGAGCAGCGAAACCCTAGAATCCAAAGCTCTGATACCAAATGTTATGAAACCAGCTCGCAAAAAGATGGAAAAGATAGATCAATGCCTTAGAATTCAACCTCTTCAAGGGGGAAACCTCCTTTACATTACATAAATGAACAATTCTTGGATGATACAAATGAAAAGACCTCCTTTCTATATATAGGAGTCTAAGGGGTCATAATATAATCAGAGCCGACATAACAATACTAATGTAAGGGCACAATAATAACAATAGTGGGCTTCTATGGGGCACAATAGTAACAATATGGGCACTACATGGGTACATCAATATAAAAAATGGGGTTGTACTAATAACAATAAAGGGTTACACTAGTAGTATAGGGGCCTAACAATGATTAGGAGGAATTTTTTATTAGCTTAGACAAGGCAGTACGAGTATGTAGTGCGTGTGAGAAATATAAAGCCAGTTTTAATATTGGGAGCAACAAAGGAACTAGTAGTATTAGTAACTTAGGATTACAGGGATCCCAGCAGCTAGGGAACAAAGGGTTTGTGTTGTTAGCTCATACCCAAGTCAGTATGGTGGGATCTTTTACTAGATATCTAGAGTTTGCGGGAAGGGGAAACGAGGATGTGGAGCAACACTGGTATTTATGTGAAGCTATTTGGAGGGCACGTCAAATTCCAGACAATGTTAGGATAGTGAAATTTTAGACCATGCTGAGGGAGAGAGCTCTGCGCTGGTTTATGAAATGGGTGGAGTAGAACCAGAACCCCACGATAGATGATATAAAGAGAGGATTTGAGTAGGAATTCAAAGTACCACAGATGGACCAGCAAGGGTTATCAAAGTTGTGGGAAATCATGTAGAAGGAGGGTGAGATGGCCTACGAGCTCATTCAAAGGTTTAAGGATGCCATTTCTAAGTTGAGTTACACCCTAGACCTGAATCACAAGCGGGACTGGTTTATCAAGGAACTCTTGTCCCTAACCAGAATTCCATTGACACAACAAAAAATTGAAACCCTCCATGATGCTTTAGAGAAACCATCCTGAATAGAAGCCATGGTTGGGTATCCTCATGAATACTAGGTAGGGACGAGCTTGCAAGACCCGTCAATCATGGGTCTCCAAAATTAGATCGTAACTTTAACGGAGAAGCTGAAGGATCTTCAGTCAGTACGACCAGCCAGACCCAACGTATGGTGCACCCACTGCATGGTGGAAGGTCATGATATGACAAAATGCCCCAGGTTGTGAGGGATTAATCATCTAGGGGAAGTTGTGGGGTCATCAGGCACCCCACCAAATGCATGAGTTGTGGCAATAGGAGCACAAGGAGCTCTTTTGGGAAGGAATAACCAAGAATTTTGCAAGATCTGTAGAATGTATGGACCCCTGCCACGTATGTTCCCGATACTGCAAAAATACTCCAATGTCCCCTTTAAAAACTACTGTGAGTTCTGTGCATCTGCAACGCATCACACTTATTAGTTCCGAGCACTAGATGCTCTGGTAGAACGGCTGGATAGATCTACGTTCAAAATTAATGAGTCAAACCGAGGAGGGCAAGGAGGAAATGGGCAAGGAGGGAGGACGAGATGAAGAGGTCCTGTAAGGTGTTACAACTGCAAATAGGAAGGGCATGTCGCCAGTGAATGCGCGCTCCCAAGGAGACTTTGGTGCTCATAGTGTAGGATTAATACCCACATCACGAAGGATTTTTCAAAACTCATTGCAAATTGGGAAGAAAGGACCAGACAGAGGGGGGCTAACCTGGTTAATACCGAACCTCGTACTGACGATGGTCTTCCTACAACCAATATTAATATAGTCACCTGAGGAGGAAAGGATACGGGGGAGGATCGTAGCAAAGTGGACCCACCCTTGATTGTTAAAGAAACATCTCCAATAATGTATATAAGCCCGAATGCCAAAAGTAGTATTATCATGAGGTAGCTAAGTTGTTCAAGGGGATGACTAAGAAGAGAGACAACCAGAAACCATAGGAACATGTGATTGATCATGACCAACCGATTGAAGATTGGTTTAAACTGTTCCTGAAGATTGTCGAGGATCAATGCATGTTAAAGTAGTTGTAGAAAAGTTTGAAGGTTGCATTATTCGTAGAAGAATGAGAAGTGGAGAAATCACTTACCAACTTGCCAGAAAATAATTCCAGAAGAGTGAAACAGAACAAGAGGAGAAGCAGAAAGGAATTCTAAATCAACGCACATGTTGCAGGGTTCCAAATAAGGGACACAATATTAGACCTAGGATCGGATGTAAACATCCCACCTAGAAAAACATGGGAGGCAATGGGAAAGCTGCAACTGAAATACTCACCAATTCAGCTAAGAATGGCAAACCAGTATTGTATACTGCCCATTGGAAGGTTAGAGAATGTGGAAGTTGATGTGGTCGGGGTGAAGACGCACACAGAATTCGAGGTGGTTGAGATCATGGGGGATAAGGACCAATACTCAGTGCTCCTTGGGATCGATTGGGCCTATGAGAACTATGTTGTCATAGACCTAAAGAAAGAACTGATGATTTTCAAAGTAGAAGGACTAAGGGTGATCCAACCCTTGGACCCCTATCAAGGACCTAGGTTCACAGAACCAGTAGATGACAGGGATGAACCAGGAATGCTAGACCAACTATACACACTCACAGTGGGAAAGAGGGAAGATTACATAAATCCCGCTGTAGGAGGATCCATCAGCTAAAGAAGTATTCAAAGCTCAGAGACTGGCTCAGAAGCTGCATGGGATGCATGGCAACAAGGTAGGTATGAACTAAACACTAGACACTGTGCAATGATAACCCGAGTAAATTGGATAGGAACAGAGAGAAGAGATTATCCCAAATATTACGGCCTTGAACCAGTGGACACCTTCTTGAACAAGGTAGACCAGGAAATGATGGAGGATCAAAAGATTCCCTTTCTTGATATTGCTTTCATGGAAACTCCAGTAAGATGGTGGAAGACGCATCGTAGTGCACTAAGAGATTGGACGAGCATCAAGCAAGCCATGAAGGAATGATTTTCCTAGGAGGAAGACCGACCACATGATAAGGCAAGATACAAGGGGGATTCAAGTCCTGAGAGGCACATCGAAGATTGCACAACTAATTGGAATAACTAGGTAATGCCGAAGGATCGATGGGTACACACATTTATACATACCCTAGGAACTATCTTTCGAGTGTGATATGTATAGGAAGAGCTCCATCGAGAGATGGTGGATTGGAATGTTTTGGAGGTACAGTTTGTTAGCAACTTTTCATTAAGAATTAACGAGGAACGCATGACAGAGACACTCCATGTGATAAAAGGGGTTATGTTCACCCCAGGACAGTTGGTTGAAGGAGGGCCCAAGGAAAATTTTCTACAATGTCTGTATGACATGGAATCTCCAGGATATGCGACCTATGATAAGGTGGATATAGAGACAGAGGAGGATGGGTTAGATGGATTGAGACACCTGACATTTGGGGAAACAGAAAAAGAAAGAGACATCTGGGATAGCCCCTTAAATGAAGGTGCCCACCTTCTACCGATGAAGTTGAGTAAACAAAATGTTGGGACAGAGGATAAGCCCAAGATGGCATCTCTGGGAGACTCCTGGGATGAACAGACTACAAAAGAAATTTTTGACGTATTACAAGAATACCAAGACCTGTTTCTAGCTTCAGTAGCAGAGCTGAAGGGGATAAAAGGTGACATAGAGGAGATGAATATTGTTTTGAGATAGAATGCCCAGCCGGTAAAGCACAGACCATATAGATTGAACCCAAGGGTGAAGGAGAAAGTTAAGAAGGAAATTGAAAAAATATTGGAAGCAAGAATTATATTTCCGGTAGATGAAGCTGAGTGGATAAGCTTGATAGTCATACAAAACAAGAAGGATGCAACCGAAATTAGAGTATGCATTGATGACAGAAGCCTTAACAACGCATGTGTGCATGGTCCATTCCTAACACCTTTCAGTGATGAGGTTCTAGACAATGTGGCGGGGAATGAAGCATATTCATTTACGGATGGATTTTTGGGCTACCACCAAGTTCAAATAGCTAAGGAGGATAAAAGAAAAAAAAATTCACTACTAAGTGGGGGTCATATGCATACAATGTGATGCCATTTGGACTAAAGAATGCACCAACGGTCTTCTCAAGGATTGTCATAGCTGCATTCTGAGACTATATTCACAAATTTCTAGAGGTGTACATGGATGACTGGATAATGTATAGTCTATTAAAAAACCACACCAGCTTATTAAGAGTAATGTTTGAAAGGTACAGACAACTGCAGATTTCTTTGAACCTCAAGAAATGTATCTTCACAGTCCTATTTGGAATACTACTAGGCCATATCATCTGCAAGAATGGAGTATGCATAGACCCAGCAAAGGTTGCGGCAATTGTCAACATGGAACCATCGCTCAATTTGAAGAAACTAAGATCAACACTGGGTCCTACCAGGTACCATTAGCACTTCATTAGGAACTATGCATCAATAACGGCCCCAATGGAAAAATTGTTGAAGAGGATGGAAGAGTTCGTTTGGACTAAGGGTTGTTAGACAGCTCTGAATAGGTTAAAGGAAAGGTTGGTAAGCGCCCTTATACTTCTATATCCAGATTGGAACAAAATGCTCCCTGTACACATCAATGCATCAGGGATAGCATTGGGAGCGGTCTCAGCATAGCTAGGGAAGAAGAATATGGACCATGTGGTGTATTATGCTAGCAGGAAGCTGTCAATTGTGGAAAGAAACTATACAACAACCAAGAGATAAGCCCTGACCATGGTTTATTCTCTCCAAAAGTTCAGGCATTACTTGTTGGGCGTGCCATTCAAATTCTTTACTGACCATTCAGAACTAAAATACTTAGTAAACAAACCAGTACTGGAAGGTAGAATATGTTGATAGTTGTTGTTGTTCCAGGAATTTACTTTCAAGGTGGTCATAAAACCCGACAGACTGAATGTGGGGCCAGATCACTTGTTACGGCTGGAGACAGGTGAGAATGAAGGAGCAATGGATGATCGACTACCCATCGCCGACTTATTCAGAATAGAGGCAATCCCAGATCACCTAGAAGGGATTGCCACATTATTAAAAACAGGTCATTTCCCAGAAGGATATATGGCAGCACAAAGATGCCACTTGGTAGTAAGGGCAGTAGATTACCAGCTGATCGCAGGAAACCTCTACAAGATGGGCTTGGATCAAATATTGAGATGTTGTTTCCTTCAACATGAAAGAAACAATGTGTTATAGGAATGCCATGCGGGAGTCACAGGAGGCCATGTGGGAGGTAGAGCCATCGCAAGAAAGATACTACAAGCAGGACTTTGCTGGCCAACTATTGATAAAGATTCTAAAGAATTTTCCAAGAGCTATGACGTTTGTCAAAGGGTTGGAAAGCCTTCGTGATGGGATGAGCTTCCTCTAAACCTTGCTCACGCAGTGAAAATATTTTACAAAGGGGAAATAGACTTCATTGGACCCATTACACCATCGGCAAGGCATTCACGCATGAGATACCTAATAACCGCAACAGAATACCTCACCAGGTGGGCAGAAGTAGCACCCATCAAGGATTGTACAGCAGAAAAAGCCGCAAGGTTTAATTTTTAGAACATAATCTTAATGTTTGGATTCTTTAGAAGCCTCACAAGTGACCAAGGAACGCACTTTTAGAATGAAACCATTAAGACTCTACCGAAGACCTTCATGATTTAGCATAACAACAATAGCCCGTATCACCCACAGGCCAATGGCGCAGTTGAAGCATTCAACAAAATCCTAGAGAAAGGGCTAACAAAGGTCATATCAGCCAACAGGGATGACTCAGATGAAAGAATACCCGCAACTCTATGGGCATACAGGACAACAATAAAGATACTTCATAAGAAAACTTTGTTTCAGCTAGTGTATGGAAGGGAAGTGGTGGTACCAGCAGAATTTATATTACCAAGCATGTTCATATCTGAAGCCATAGGAATGATGGACAACATGGCCTTACGGGACAGACTGAGTCAGCTAATGGAACTTGACGAAACCTGGTTCTTGGCCAAGTTTCATTAGTCAGTGGAGTAAAGAAGACAAAAATCTTGGCATGATAGGCACATTAGGAGGAAGTCTTTTGAAGTAGGGGAATAGGTACAACTATATGATAGCAAGTTCCAGAAGTTCCCATGGAAACCGCAGATGCACTGGTTGGGCCCATTTATAGTCATAGAAATCAGAGATTCTGGAGCAGTGAGACTTGCGCAACTGGATGGAGTCATGTTGCACGGATGGGTGAATGGCACTTGCCTAAAGCCCTTCCACAAGACATAAATCAAGATAAAAGAGGGTTGCGAAAACGAGCCTGCAAGTAGGTAAGAAAAAAAACCTCTAATAAGCCACTAGGTAGAGTCATGGGATTTTTCAAAGAAATAAGTAGAAGGTCAATAAGGTTATGGGAGCAACTTCAGCACGCCGCAACCCATTTGTGGTCGAGGCGGGGAAGAAAAGTAGAATTAGTAGTCACACATGTAGTCTCAATCAGCAAGGTACATGTAGGCATGCGTTTTTTGCAGTATTTATGATCACACACCATAATCGTCCTTTCCGTCGTACTGGTAGTAATTTCCATATTAAGTAACTAATAATGCAACTGTCAAAGTAGGAGCTAAAAAATATTTTCCCATTAAGCACGAATTTAGTTAATAAATAACCCCATCATGGCAAAATAAATATGCCATGCAGCCCACTCTGTACTTTCCCAGTCCACGTCATGGTTGTCACGTCCAGGTCGGCTGACGGCAGAAAGGTATAGCTAGAACACATGGGGAAAGTTGCCGGAGTAATTAGTTGCTAAGGTCCAGTCAGTCATGAAACATTGTGTTAAGTCTGACTGCTTAAATCGCAAGATAATGAAGGGAATTCCAGAACTTCAATTGCAGATAGCAGGAGAATTACAAGTCCTTTCTAAAGAAAATGTCTGGAGATGCAGAATCAAGAAACCTTAGGTGTAGATCGTTTAACAAAGGCGAAGGGAGATGGTGAAATGAATTGTATCAATCCCACAAGACACATTAGATGAAAAAATTGAGTTGGTCAACAATTTGTATGGCAAATATGACAAGGAGAATCTAGTTGAAAATGATATTACAGACTGTTTCCAGTTCCCACTCTCAAAAGGGAAGTTTATGCAAAGGACATCCAGAGGGAGGACGAAACCAAGACCTCTAAGGTCAGGGAAAATTTCGAAGGGATACAGAGGTCGAAATTACTCCATTTGATAAGCTAACCTGTGTTCGGTACTTAATTCGCTACAATGGAGTGTACCAAACTTTTGGCGAGCAAGGTGCATGGAGGATCACTATGGTTGGAAAAGGAGTATCCCATTCATGTGGATGACATTAATCGTCTAACAGGGTTGTCAGAAGGGGGGAAGGCAGTGAGCACAACATTTTAGCCAAGGGCTAATATAGCCAACAATCAGACTGAAGATAACATCTATGCAAGATATGGGACTCAGCGGGGTGGAAGAGGAGCGAAGCTTGATATGATGAACAAGGTCAACATCAGATGTTCCTGCTACATCATAGAGGAAAAACCATGAGACATTATATGAAGAACGAATGCACACTAGATGAAATTTCGGTTACAGAACATTTCTACCAAGGAGAGGTACTTATCTGGTCCGTGTTTGTTTGTAACGAGCTCTTTGAAGCTTGTGAAGATGTGTACAGGTGGGGAACCAGTTTCGTGTTTAGGTACATTTTGATGTCTTTGGAAATGTGGAAGTGGTGGCTGTCAAAGGAAAGGGAAATGACGACCATTGTTATATACCTAGGGGGGATAATATGGGGTATCAAGGGAGGTACCCAAGGTAATAATGTAATAATGGGATGGGCCATAGTAATAAATAAGGTGGTTAACCCATATCATGTAAGGGACTACAAGTAGTTAATAATAATGTAATGGGCCCATGGTATTAGTTGATGGTATGAGGAAACCATGGTAATGACCCATGGTATTGTATGTATGAGGCCTATATAGAGGCTAGAGACTCCACCTGGAGATAGTGAAGGATTATTGTATGAACAGGCATATGGCTTGTGGAGTGTTCTCCTTCCTTAAGGAGTGAACGTATGGTGTTGCCCTACCTTAAGGGTTTTGATAATAAAGAAGCATTTCTATCTATTTCTATCTTATTGTTTCTGGGTATATTTGCATTATCTTATATTTTTGGATCAGATCTACAACAAGTGGTATTAGAGCACTTTCTTGGACAAACCGTGGAGAATTTTTTATTTTATTTTTTGCAAGGTTTCGGGGGCGGCGAGTTTGCAGATCAGATATGTATGTTTTGGTGCAAGATCTGTAAATTATAATTGCACGTTTGGATTCTATGTGAAAAAATACCCGATTTCAAAAAAAAAATCGGTCGAATCGGAGTCCGGATGAAGGAGATATCGCTGATTTAAAATCAGTGGGGTTGCAGACAATTTTTCAGGGCAGCGTGTTTGCGGCGCAGATCTGGACGTCCTGGTGGAAGATCTGCAAAATCTAATTGCAGATCTGGATTGTCTGAGAAAAATACCCAATTTCAAAAAAAAAATCAGTCGAATCGGAGTCCGGATGAGGGAGATATTGCTGATTTAAAATCAGCTCTTTTTGCAGAAATTTTGGTGATGGCGGGAGAGTTGCAGCGCAGATATGGAATTCTAGTGCCTGGATCAGGATTTCTATCACATGGGCAGATGCAGAATGGTCATTCCATTTCTGAAAACAGGTCATAATAAAGATTCTGAGCAATATTGACTAAACTGTGGCCACTTTAAATTTTCGCCAAGTGAGTGAATTTTTTCAAAACCCTTTTCATGGCTTCTAGCAAGCAATATTTTACAGGGAAAGATAATGGTCTTACTATTGAAGAATACATAAAACAACAAAAGTCAGCATGGGCAAAAAATTGGAGGGATTCAGTGTGGTTTGGTTTCAAAGATGAGGCTTACAAATGGTATTTCTCACTTGATGACAAACAGTTGACCAAACTCTCAGATGCAGAATTTGAAAAAGTCCTTTTAGACAAATGGTCTCGTGCTAGAAAAAAGGAGAATGAGCCACATAAGGGTTTATCTTCTACTGGTGTCTCCTTATTGCAGGTTCATGGATTGATTCAAAAGGAGAAGATCATTGTGTCTATAAATCCTAGTTGCAAGCATAATTTTATCAATGTTAATTTGGCAAAAAAATTGCCAGTTCCAGCAAAACACATGGAAAACATACAGGTTGATAATGAGGATGTTCAAGTTTATAAAGATTTGAAGCTTTCTATGGATAAGTATGTGTTGCATTGTGACTTTTATACTGCAGATATGGATAATATGGATGTTGTTTTGGGATATCCTTGGATGGAATCTGTGGGTACTATTAATATTAATGTGCAGAAGAAATTCCTGAAGCTCTGGTATAAAAAGAAGAAAATTACATTACAGGATATTTCCATTAATAAACAGGTAGAGTCCAAGGAGGCAGAAGCAGAAGATGTTCCAGAGTTTGATGATGAGCTAGTGATGATAGATAATCAAACACAAACAGAAGATGAAGCAGAAAAGGTTACAGGTGCTAATACATCAGAGGAAGGCTCAGTGGTTGAGGTCATATTGGAAAAGAAGACACCACAACAGGCACCACAGCAGGGTGAATTAAAGAAAAATACATCGTGGGTTAAAACTTCAACATATCATCACCCACATCACCCCGCAAGACAACCATCAAGATGGAAACCAAGTAGTCACAAGGACAACAACCCCCGTATGATGGATAGCGAGGAGACAAGATCCACCTACTACACATCAACACAGAAGAGCTGCCACGGTCAACTTCCATCTCAAGCGAGCAAGGCATCAACGAGATCAAGGGTTCACCTTTCTCTTGGATGGCTAGATGCACGTGCATGGTATCAGTGGACTACTCTTTTGAGTAGATCTTATTATTTGTGTTCTTCCCATGTTTTGGGGACGAAACATGCTTAGGGGGGTGGAATGTTATATACCTAGGGGGGATAATATGGGGTACCAAGGGAGGTACCCAAGGTAATAATGTAATAATGGGATGGGCCATAGTAATAAATAAGGTGGTTAACCCATATCATGTAAGGAACCACAAGTAGTTAATAATAATGTAATGGGCCCATGGTATTAGTTGATGGTATGAGGGAACCATGGTAATGAACCATGGTATTGTATGTATGAGGCCTATATAGAGGCTAGAGACTCCACCTGGAGATAGTGAAAGATTATTGTATGAATAGGCATATGGCTTGTGGAGTGTTCTCCTTCTTTAAGGAGTGAATGTATGGTGTTGCCCTACCTTAAGGGTTTTGATAATAAAGAAGCATTTCTATCTATTTCTATCTTATTGTTTCTGGGTATATTTGCATTATCTTATATTTTTGGATCAGATCTACAACAACCATTGTCGAAGGACAGCCGATAGCACTCCACTATGACCCATGGAGGGCATCAAGAGACCCCATCACGAAAGAGATAAATGAGACAACTTTCAAGGATTGGTATGAGCAGATGCTAGCCACCATCAAGTCAATATAGAGGATACCAAAGGCTTTGTTGGAATAATTCTCAGAAGAGATTTGGTTCGAAGCCTCACACACACACTTATCTTATACCACGGTGTGTCCACCCAAAGACCTTTAAGATGAGGCCCCATAGGTTCATTCTAGCAGCAGCATCGCTACACAAGGAGGTGGGATCATGGTCAGGAGTGGCCTGCAAAATCGCAGACGAGAAATACAAGTATCTATTCATAGCTTTGAAGTAGCAGGCGCAAGGGGGAGATGTGGCGGAGAGCAACAGGAATCAGCCATCCGAAGATGACCTCCACCCAATGGTGCTTCAGATGGAGGAGAACATGTTCGAGCTAAGATGAACAATTGCTAGTTTCAAAGGACAATCAAGTGAGAACAATTATCCTACCCAATTTCAAGGCTTTACCATGTTCTATTCTATTATCACAACCCCGTTGGCCATGAAACTCCCCACGGGAGTAGCCCAGTCTCCCTCTAAGCCAACGATCCCCAATCCAAATAAGAAATGATTTGTTCACAGCCCGGCCATCAAAAAGTTGAAAATTACTCCACCACCGCTGGTTTTCGACCTTACTGATGAGGTCGAGCATTGGATCTCTACAGCCCCCATACATGAAAAGATTCCCACCACCATTTCCACCATTTTACATTAGTCACGGGAATCATCCCTGCACACAACCTCCACCTCCGCAACCCTGTTAGAGACCTTCCTATTAGCCTGACAAAAAACAACTATGGAAACAGAAGTTGAGTAAGATGGGTAGGAAAAGGGAACCATTTTTGCCAATGACACATAACTAACATCACTTGTATCACAAATGCTTGGGTCGAATCCACCATAAGGAGGAAGCCTAGACACTATTCTTTAGGGAGAAAGGATTGAGCCGTACCGACCACTTTTCCCTATAAATCTCACAGTGGTCCCGAACCCTAACATCATTCCACCCACTCCATAATTCACTCCACAGTCACAACAAACTCATTCACCCGCCTCCCACTCTGAAAAATCCATCGGCAATGGCCTACCCATACAACAACAGTTCCCTGAACCTAGTACAATGCAGGCTGACACACTCCAGCACTGGTCATCGGCCCAGTTATTTACATTTATACAGCAAGTAGCACACAGGGCCAAAAGGATCCATGAGGATCTAGCCAAGGAACATGAGCAACAAGTAAGGCGATTGCAGGAAGTAACAAAAGAGCATGATCACCTACGGTGAGCAAATATAGATTTGAAAGCCAAGGTTGATCAAATCACGCAACAATTCACGTCATTATGGCTAGCAATAATTGATGCAAACATAGAGGTGATGGCAGACATCACAACCTACATGCTGGTAAAATGTTGCAACCACATCCAGGCAGCATGCTCGAACCTGGTAGCTACCAATGCTGACATGAAGAGGAAGCTGGAGACGGTGAGATCAACACCGCCGGACCTAGTGGAGATCTACACGAAGACAGTCGAGGGAAAAATCATTGAAATGGAATCAAAGAAACAAGCCTTAGTATATGCCTTCGTCGATGGCTATGCTCTGATGAACAAAGTTCATGACTGGCTAGGACGTCTGGAGTTAAAAAATCACTCAGTCTACCCAATGAGAGAGTGAATACAGACCTTATTCGCCAACACAAAGGACTGTACAGACCCTACCCAACTACAGTAAATCAACAACCAAATTGATGCCATCAAAGCTCAAGTTGATCAAATTGAGGAAGAGTCTGTAAAGACGAAGAAGGTGATCAAAGATCTACAACCACCAATTCGGATGCAGGTTCTAACTCTGAGGGAGGTGTGTGACTCCAACAGACAACAATGGAGTGACCTGCAAAGCCAGCAACCAATAGAGTTAATGTTAAATTCAGTCGAAGAATTCACTAAACACACTAACACAATCCTCGTCGGATGGGACACTTCCATTAAGAGGTACCGGGAATTTAGGCAACGAACCATGGTTGTTGTTATGAAGTTGGAGCCTTCGTTTGGAATGAGGGAACCTTAAAGTGAGGAAAGTGCAGCAGAAATAGATTCCACTTCGCGAGCAACAGTCGATGCAAAAGAAGCACCAGCGGAGGCGTTAGTAGAACCAGCGCATTTAACAGTGCAACCACCCCCTGTAGAGCCCATGGAAATACTAGCAGGACCGACCGAGGTCGAAATGAATTGACTCGGGGACAAGTCAAAGAATTGTGGTCGAGGTCTGTTGGGGCCTTCATTTAATTTGTAAAAGGTTTTGATCAATTTTGGTTAACCGAAGGACGAGAAGGAAACGAGTGGTAGCAACAGTTAGCTTGTGGAGGAGTAAGCTAGACAGTGGGGCAGGAACAGGCAGTTGGAGAAGAGTTGCGGCAAGGTGGCAATGGAAGAAAAAGGTAGCCGAGCGGGTAGAAAGGTGCAAGAGCAGCCAAGCGAGAGAGCAGTCAAGCAGGAACTCGCAGTCTAGGTGGCATAAATGAATATAAAAGGAGGGCAACATTAAAGAAGAGAGGTTGGCTAGTTGGTTGGTGAGGCTGTGGGATTTGGCAAGAGGACATTTGGTTGCGGCAGACCAATATCAGAAGGCAAGAGCCTAGATGAGCAGGGCCCTTGAGGCTAAGTCCGAACCATGAGCCTAAACTAGGTATTCCTTGTATTTGATTACGGAAAATGCTGAAGATATATTGTATTGTTTTATTGTTAAGTTAATATAAAATAAAGGCTAGACTAGTTGCAGAATATGATATGTATGGGTGCTATGGTGTGATGACTCTTTAAAAAATTTGAATGTCCCATCAAATGCATGTATCTAGTAGTTCCTGTATAATAGATGTTATTTTTTATCTCTGTTATGTGTGTAATGTATATATATTTGTTATCGGATGATGCTTCAGTTAGTATTCCTTGGACTCCATGACGAACCTTTCTTGCTTCTGGTCACAGCACGCCTCTGGTGAGACACCTTACCCTTTGGGTAAGGTGAAAATACCGGCATTGTCCTAGACTACAACGGATCATTGTTGGCCCTCTACGCCTGAACCTAGGGTCTTTTCTCCCTGATGACTCTTTCATGCCAACAAAGCTTCCAGAGCGTTTTTCCAACGAGGGCTTACAGGACTAGTAAATCAACCCTCCAAGGGCTTCTAAGGCATTTGTCCAACTAAGGCTTCCAAGACTAGTAACTCAACCCAAGTTGTTGCAGGGTTTCCAGATTGTTTTTCCAACCAGGGCTTGCAAGAATAATAAATCAACCCAAGCTAAGGAAACATGAGAACCAACAAAAAACAAACAATGAAAGTAAACCCACAATCACCATGGCTATCTAGGAAATGGAAAGGCTAGGCAATCCATTTTCAATCTCAGCCATCCTCCCTGCCAATGATAGATCACAACCAAGAAACCACATGCATTAGCCATGCATGCCAAAACTAGTGAGGGAAACATACATGCAACTCGGTACTTGCAAGAAAATCTGATGTAGCTGCTAATCCTGATGCCTTCGTGCGCTTTCCTACTTTTCCTTTTCCTTCTTTCTCCGAAAATCTAAGTATGCCACACCCCCCAAGAATGCTCGAAGAGAACATTATGTCCCCAAGAGTACGAGAGAGAGAGAATAATGAGAGAGCTCCAAATCTAAACTGAAAAAAGTTTACCAACTGATCCTCTAAAGCCTTTTTGTGAATGAGGCCTCTATTTTATTCATTTTCCATTATTTTTCTTCAATTTCCTCCTCACATGCAACATGTCATCTTTGACCTCCCTTTTCTCCTAAATTCCATTATTTTCATAAATAATTGTGCCAAAATGTCAATTTGCCTTTCAAAGCCTTAGACATTGCCTTTGCCAATTTCCTTAGCCATAAACAATAACAAAGTGATCTCCATCACTAGGATTTTGCCCAACATTCAGCTTGGAATAAGTGTCCCATCATCCATGGTTATTATTTTTCCTTTATTTACTTTTATTACATGGAATTTCTACCAAGGTTGTTACACAATTCTCGAAAATTTATGAGGAGATGGTAAGGTTGTACTTACTTTCTTTCTAAATGAAGATCATAAGGGTAAGCATGACCTTCTTATTTTTAATTTTGAAATACAACGATTCTTTTTGCTAATTTCCATCTTCTTTGTCTTTGCAATATTAGAGTTAATCTGATGGCTACATTAGAAATTTCACTTCACATAGTACTGTGATCGTTGAGTAGTTTAGAGTAGATTAATTAAGTTAGTTTTTTTGTTTAGATGGATTTATTTTATGTCGCTTGAATAATGAAGTTATGAAAGCATGCTAGTGTCAAATTGAAGAAGATCCACCATCATGACACACACTGGGAAGTTAACTTTACTTTTTTTCCTTTCATTTCTTATACTTTTTCATTATGAAATGTTTAATAAGCATCAAACAAGAATACTATAAGTGAATTAAATATTCATTAATCTTCTCTCATTAAATTTAATTGTTATGGATCTTGTTTGCTTTGAAATAAACATCATAAATGCTCATTTTCTTTTGGATTTGTTTTGTTTAGTATTTGATTTCTTTCTTGTGTAATAAAAGGTCAAATTATGAAACATATCACATAATGTCTAATGAAATTTTTATTTCCACACGAGTATGCATTCACATTATTAAAAGATCAAATAGGGACAAAATATCTAAATTTTTAAAGATCCTCTTATCTCTTAAAGTTTGATCCCTTTTATCATTTTTTATTTGTAGTTTGATATCGATAGATGCTTAATTATTCTTAGCCTATTTTCATTCTTTTGCTTCACTTTCCTTTTGGATTTGATGGTTTCTCTTGTCCCTCTCTTTAAATTGAAGAAGGGTGGATTTTACCATTTTCAGATTTTCCTTGGCATATTGATTGGGAAAATAGTGGATTATTTACTATACAAAACTAAAATCTTATCTTTAAGGAAATATTTTAATAGGGTGTCTCTCTTATGTTGACACTCAAATTTCTTGATTAGCTAAGTCCTTGATTTTGGTGACTTGTTATTGGACTATACTTGATATATATCTGAATTTGTCCATCATTACTTAAGAACTCTATCTTTAACCGTAATAATAACAAAAAAGAAACATATTCATAAATAGTTTAAGGTCACCATTTCCTTGGGAAAGCAGGACTAACAAGTAAATATTAGTCACTGGAAAACTTGTTATGTCATCCCTTCCACTTAAGGAGTAGATTTTTTCCCCATCTATTCTGTAATCTATTGTAGATTAATCATTATCATAGTTTTATATTAACATATAGAATTAATTGAAGGATAGAAGGTCTCATCATGGGCGGGCCTAACATGATCATGGATCCCTAGGAAGTGACATTACCACTAGCCACCAAGCTAGGGAAATGGCTTTTGGTTGCAAAATTGAAAGATAAGAGGTCTCATCACGAGCCAACTTCTTCATTCTTGTTGGTTTCTGTGAATGACATTGTCATTAAATGGTCACCAAGCCAGGACGACAACCTTCATTTGGTTTCTAATAAAATCCATAAATGTAAAATTAAATAGAACTTATGAATCTATATCTAATAGATGGGATAAAAGCATTTGGTTGAGTTAAAAGGAATCCATGTTGAAACTATAGATACCTACTAGAAGGAGTTGCCATACCTATGGTATTGAAGTTAAATTAATACTATAATTTACTTAGTTTCCTTGTCTTTCCCAAGATTAATTATTGATAAATTTTATTGTCTACATATAAAACATGTTGCATATAAACATTTATGGGTTCATATTTTAACAAGTTTTTGAATGATGATGGATATGGTTTGGGATATCAACTAGACAATTCAGAGCTGAAGCTTTTAGGTTATTTTAGGATTAGCATATTGAAATGTATATTATTTATTCCTTGACATTTATATATTTGTATTATCTAACCAGATATAATTGTTTCGACCAGTAAGTCATCATTTGTTGGTCTTCCAATAACTCCCCTAGATTTTTAGTGAAAATGAAAAGGCCCCCATTAAAGTTTTTGGAAATTATCCCTTCAAATTGCATTTGATTAGTCAATGGTTTCCCTATCCTCATTATCTGGTTTTTATGCTTCTTATTTCTTCAAGGTTTTACCAATATTTAGCATATATTTAGTCTTGATCGTTGACTTTGTTGCCTTGATTGTACATTCTTGAGTGGTTTTCCTCACCATTTTCCTTGCCTTGATTGTACATTCTTGAGTGGTTTTCCTCACCATTTTCCATACTCTTGTTTTTTTTCACTTCTCCAAAAGCTCCCCATGATATATAATCTGTTGATCTCAATGTCTAGTTTCAAAGTCATTATTACATTGAATTTCAACTACTTTATTCAAAATAGGAATGTGATTTATTTCCATGCCACTTTTATCTCACTATAATGATTACATTTTACAATTATATGTTAACTTAATCTAAAACATATTAACTATAATTATAATTAAAAACTTGTGTTATTCTGAAGATGAATCTTCGTATGGATTCAAAACGTCGATGACTATCAAATATTCTTGTGAAAAATCTAAAATATCTAACTACAAAACAAACCACAGGATTCTAAAATCTACCCCCACACATTGTAATGGTAAGAAACAATATATATATAAATATTTTATAACCTATTATATTATATTATATATATAAAATTTGACCCAGTAATTATATTATGTAATCCTTTTGGTGGATACTAAAATATATTGTAGATTTTATTTTATTATTATACATATGTAAACGTGTGACAATAGGAATATCACACAAGTTGCTCATTTACCATATGTATTTCATGTGTGATGAACACTTTAAAACATGGCCCACCAACCTCTTTAGGATCAAACGAATAAATGTTATGCATAAGAATGGCTACGTCTATGTCGTGTATTCATTCTCCATGTTACACAGCGTATGTTACGCACCTTGTTCGTCGATAGGCACGTCCATATCGACCCGGCCTTCCTCGATGGATGCACTGATGTTGACTTTATTTATGAGCCGATATTTTTAATTTCTGGATGGTCACAATTGAACCCCAACCGAATATATTTTGTCTGAGTTCGAGATCGATGGTTGTGGCGATGGGAGCGTGAAGCATTATTGTGGAAATTATTTAGGCAGGATTAATTTTTTTCGCTGTGAATTGGAAGAGCTAACATTTCCATTCTCTGACGGTCTATTAACATCGACCATGGCTGCGGGAATCGGGACCATAAAGTTGCAGAGTGAAAATATATTTTTGGGGAAATAAAAAATATCTTTGACCCGTTGTCGGGTGTTAGGTGTTAGCCGGAAATGGCAACGCTTGTATTTGACTATCCAGTGGGAATTATGCATTGCGTTCGTTTCTTCCCAAGTAGAGTCTGTGAACATAGTGGTGATAGTAAGGTTTGTTAAACGAATCGAATTTACCAAATAATTTGCAAGACCAATCGACAACGTTTGTTCCCATGTCTGCATCTACCCATGTAATAATAAGAATGCCTACCGAAATACTATTGTGAATTTTTCCATGGCCTCTCGATTTGTTGTAACATTATTATTCCTTCAGGATCACTATGTCTTATGTGAACCACCACCACAGTTCGAATTCTTATGGTAAAATTCCATGGTTCTTTAGATGTTAATGAATACTATCAAATGTAGCAATTACTCTTGGAATAAAAACCTGGGATAGAAGGAATAAATTTATGATCATATAAATTTACAGTTTAATTTTTAAAAAATCTCTCAAATTCATGCAATAATCGATCAAATTCAGAGTACGATATCGATGCATGGTACAACGCAGTGATTATGGAACTTATTTAGTGGCTTGGTGGAAACATTTGACATGGATTTTATTGAAAATGTTAAGGCCAATGATGTTAGTGTCAATTTTTTTTTGCAGACAAAAAATTGCAGAGCGATGTCGACCCTTCATAGCAAGCGGTGGGAACAGAGAAAAACCTGGCAGGCTCGATCGGCGTTGGCAAAATTCCTCTCCTGTCTAGAGTTACGTGACTCGTCCCATCATTGGATTGCACAAGAACAAAAGATATGAAAATAGTTAGGGTTCGTGGCCGCCAGGAGCAACAGTGGAAGAATGGCTAAAGGAAACAAAAACATAGTGGTATGTGGCATGGGGCGAAAGAACATCGCTGGTCTCATCTGTATTTTGCTCAGCATCTCGACGAAGCTTGAGGGTAGTGTGTGATTTCATGTAGGGAGACCTGATGGCTCTAGTGGACGAGCTCCTCTCCCCGCCTGGGAAAAAGTTGCAAATGGAGAGAGGTGGTAGTGAGGGCGAGGATGCTAGGTAGGTCAACCAGCGGAGGATTGCGACGACCCTCAGATGAGGAGGGAGTGTAGGTGCATGGCAGATGCACAAAAAAAAGGACAAGTGGAGCTTGAAGGGAAGGCACATTTGTCTCGAAGAGTAAAACTGATATTGACATATTTTTTAATTATAAAAATATTTTCCAACTTCTTAAATAGAAAAACAAAATGTCTTATTGTTAATAAATGAGAGAAAATGTATTTTATAATAGATCATATAAATGTACAATGGTAAATATCATCATAGTTTAATTTGATAAAACTAAAAAAATCCTTTTTTTCTTGTATATTTGTTTTGTATGTTTGATATCGACGCTCCTTTTCAGTGTAGTTTTAATGACACGTTGAAAGTATAATTAGATCACATATAAAATATTCCCATATAAATATATGATTTAACATATTTAAAAATAACTCTCTTTTGGTTTAGCAAATAAAAATAATTCTTGTAGTGGTAAATTGTTATTATTGGATCTATATCTTCATATGTTTAGTAGACAAATTTCCATGTAAGTTATTGACTAATTTTTAAAATAGAAAAATCAATTTTCATTTAAAAATTCGTTTCCTTAATTATAAATTGCCACCCTTGAATATATATGTTTCATAGAAGCGTTCAGAACATTAGAAAAATAATATGTGGCCTAAATTAATTCCAGAAGGATAGAATGCTATATTATCATATTGCATATGACCAACCCTTCGAAGTAGGCTCATGTAACACGTTACTTTTATGAGTTAGGAAAATTTCGGAAGAGAGAATCTCTTATTTTGAGGTTAAAAACGAATTATTCAGAAGAATTTTGAGGGAACCATCGACATTAACCATAGGCATTAACCATATAATACCATTAAAATTGCATCGAGCTATTATGTACAATGATTGTTGAGTGTATTTCTTTGGAGCAATCGCATCTATGTGATGGAAAGTCAAGATCATAGCCAATATAGTGATCATCGAAGGATCAACTTGGGCCTCCTACAAGCTCATTTGAGTGCTTTCCTAGGGGTGAAAGTGGAACTCAAGGTTCAATCTAGCAATAAAAATCGGAATTAGATTGCAATTGGAGGTTGTGATATGGTGACCAGATTCACTAAAGTGAATTTACTTGAAGATTCTTCTGGCCAAAGTTACTATTAATTTTATTTCTGAATTTAATAAGTTGAAGTTCTTATTATTAAGTATTGAGATTTCTTGGAAGACCACTAGGGAATGTTTGGAAGACGTAAAACAAATAGTTGAGTGACCTCCAATGGTTACAAATTACTTCTCAACAACAATACTCATTGTAAGGATTGGATTGATTGATTAATTAATTGAGTAAATGTATTATGAATTTTTTGTAAGCTTGGTAGGACTCTATGATTTTCGAGTTTTACATGTCCATTATTCACCCCACTACGGGGGAGGGTAGCACAATATTCGAATCCAAGATCTATGGTTCGATGAGACTTCATTCTACAACCATCAGCAATTGAGCTACCCCATGCGGACAATTAAATATGTTATGTTAAAAATAATTTAAATATAAATAATTTAGATATAAGTAAATTTAACACACACACATATAAAATTTTGATACATTAATAAATATTTATCAATTTTTTAATTATTTGAATCTCACTTTAATATTTAATTTAAAAAATAATATTTATTTAAATTTATATTGATTTAATGAAATTGAGAAAAAAAATAAAATATATATATATATACTAAAAATTAAAAAACCATAATAATAAAAAACATTGATAAAAATAAATTCAATAAATATAATTACAATTTATGCTTACTAAAAAATTCACATATACATAACTTATCGTTGACATAAACTAAAGAAAACTATTAAAAAACGAGCAATAAAGAGGTAAAAAAAAATATAAAAATGAAATTAAAATTATTTATTAAAAAGACCATATATAAGCCCCATGGGGTAGGCAAGTTGGTAATCACAATGCGGTGAAGTTCGTTAGAAAGGCAGGCTCCGTACTAAAGGTCATGAGTTCAAATCCCCCAGACTAGCCCGGAGCTTTGGAGAGGAGCGGGTGCATGCTCCCAGTGGTTATAGAGGTAGCAGTCATAATCGACCCCGTGTAATTTGAGTCGCGAGGCTTCCCCTATTGCCGATTCCACTGTATCAAAAAAATAAAAAATAAAAAGACCATATATAAAAAACTTATAATTTATTTGAAAAAGAAATTAATATATTTCTTATAACTTAGTTATAAAACTTTTAATATAAATATAAAAATATTGGGAAACTTAAACATTAATAAAATTTACAGCTTACGTATCAAAGAAAGTAAAAATTCTATCAATGAAGGATAACAATGGGCTCATTGGATTTAGAGTAATATTTATTCAAATTTATATTTAATTTAATGAAATAACCATTTATTAAAAAAATTATATATAAAAATAGTAACTAATTAATATTAATATTATTGTGAAAATTAATATTAATAAAATAAAAAATGATCAATCACAAAGTTTTTCTGGAGAGATTTTTTTTATTGGTTGTATTTTCTTTTATGAAATAGAAAAAAAAAAGGTCTATAATTAATTTGGTAGACAAGACATGCAAGCTCAATAATGTTGAGTTAATGGATGGTCATCACTCTATTTTTCTTACAATCATTTTCTTCAAGGCAGAGGGCAGTAATGAAAGATTTGCATCTGCAGAGAGTTAAATCTTCTCTATGCAACTCCTGTAATTTTCTTGGAGTCTTGATCGTGTCTATATGGTGAACCATTATTAGCGATGGTTAATCATGTTTGAATATGGTCAACCATTGTTGATGTCTTTTTGGTTAACCACAATCTACCGTGGTAAACCAATATCAGCCGTGGTCAACGATGGTCCACCATGATTAACCATGGTTTAATTTCATCAACCATAATCAACCTTTATTAAAGTCTATTTGATCATGATGAATGGTGATGGTAAACCATGGACAATAATGGTCAACCGTAGTTAGTCATGATCTTTCATGGTCAACCATGGTTGAACTTCGCATTGTGACAAAGATTGTCTTGATATGGAAACCATGGTCAAACTTGTTTATTTTTTTGTTTAAAATTTTTATAAACACCTTGGTTTTATAATATTAGTCGCTTCCATTTAATATTATTCCCTTCGGTTCATAATTCCTTAGGGTTTTGGTATTAATCCCTTAGGGTTTTAGTATTAATCCCTTAGGTTTATAATATTGATCATGGTCAACCATAGTCAATCATAGCCGACAATGGTCGAATGTCACATTGTGAGAAGGATTGTCTCAATATGAAAATCAACCATGGTTAACCATGCTTATTTTAGTGTTTATAATATTTATCTTAGGGTTTCTATACCTTGGGTTTATAATATTAGCCCCTTGCGTTTAATATTATTAGTTTGAATTTATAATCCCTTGGTTATATTATTAATTTTGGTTTATAATATCAATCCCTTGGGTTTATAATATTAATCATGGTCAATCATGGTTTATCATAGCCAGCCATGGTCAACCATAGTCGAATGTCGCACTGTGACAAATTTTATCTCAATATGAAAATCATAAACAATCATAGACAAACATGGTCAACAATGTTTTATAGAATCCAACATGGTCAACCATGGTCGAACATCACATTATGACAAATATTATCTCAATATGAAAATCAACCATGGTCAACCATGGTCCAATGTCACATTGTGATAAGGATTGTCTCAATATGAAACTTGGTCATGGTCAAGCAAGTTTATATACCTTGGGTTCATAATATTGGTCCCTTGGGTTTAATATTATTCCCTTAGGTTGATAATTCTTTCGTCGTATTGTGAAAAATTGTATCCATATGGAAATCAACCATGGTCAACCATGGTTCAATGTTGCACTACCACAAAGATTGTCTCGATATGAACATTAATCATGGTCAACTATGGTCCAATGTCACATTGTGATAAGGATTGTCTCAATACATAAATCAACCATGGTCAACCATGGTTCAATGTTGCATTGACACAAAGATTGTCTCGATATGAACATCAATCATGGCCAACCATGGTCCAATGTCACATTGTGATGAGCCTAGGTATTGCAACAAGAATGTTGTAACTCCCAGGGCTACTAGCTTTACTTATCAACCAAGGGTTCGTACAAACTTGGAGGTGAAAGTGCTATATGCACAAGTAAAAGTGAAGGTCTTTCCTGTTTTCACTACCCATCTGGAAAGAGACCCCAGGGGTTCCAAGCCAGACTTCTATAGGGTCAGAAGAAGTTTAATTCTGTGATGGAAGAAGAGAAAATCTATTGTAAGAGAGAGATATTCTATTGTAGTAATAAAGAAAACATCATGTAATGCTAAACCACACCATAGCCTAACTAACCATCTGAACATCTATGCTAAATAGAATTGCTAAATCAACACTAACCTAATGCTGTTGTCTAGGTTGTAGAGGTAAAGAGCATTAAAATATACTAAGGTGTAAGAAAATGAACTTAAAGCGGAAGAGCAGTCAGAGATCGAAATTGGTGAAAGGAGGATGTAAGGACATAGTAGTGCATAGGGATCATTGGATCGATCAATGACTAGAAGATGGAAGGTGGAGATCTTATCGTAGCGCTTAAGCGAATAGATGGATGAACAGGGTTAACAAACATGAGAACAGCAGAGATTTATCACAGTTGATTTAGTGAATAGTTGAACGAACAAGGTAACGAAGCAGATGAACGACAAAGATCATATCACGAGGAATTAAGTGAATGGATGGACGAAAAGGGTAATAAAGTAGATGAACGGCAAAGATCTTATCTCAGAGATTAAGTCAAGAGATGGACGGACAAGATTAATCGAAGGATAGATGACAAAGATTAAGTCAAGAGATGGATGGATAGGATTAATCGGAGGATGAACGAGGAGATCGTATCGCGGGAAGAAAACTTGCAGAAATGATGGAGCGAGTTTCGAAGGTGGTAAGCAGTTTGTTATGCACCCTCAAGGCTATAAGCTGTATTTATGAATTTCACACGATTATCCTAACTGAGCGACACGTAGCATGATAAAACCACTTTTCTCGCATGCTCTCAGGAGGATAATGGTCATGCAAGAATCCGCGCGAGATTGCACGATAGCAGTCGGATCAGGCTAGACAAATAAATGGTTGAGATCAGCCATGCTCGCTGGTGATTAGGTGACACGATAGCCATCGTATTAGGGGAGGTAGATTGATGGTAGCAGTTTAAAGCGCATAAAGTGTTGAGGTGACGCGATAAGCATTGGATCAGGTGAGGCAGATCAATGGTGGGGATTTAAAGTGCATATAGTAGGTGGAAGACCTCATGTGAGGTGGTAGTTAGATAAACTAATGAATCGTATGTTGATTGGGCAGGTTTGTTGTGGATCAGATGGTGAGGAAACGATGCATGAAGAACTTACGAAAGGAGGTTTCAAATGAAAACGACAGAAAAACCAATGAGGGTGAACAAGTAACTACATCAAACAACAAACTCCATAGCTCATGTGAGAACCAGAAACTTGTGTTTTTGGGGTTGTTGAAGGGTATTTTCCTCAAGTCATGGTCCCAGAGGGAGGAGGTGAGGCCAATACATTTGAGGACAACCTTGTGGTGATCTTTTCCTCCCAGCTAACCTATGAATTGAAAGAAGGAACAAATGAAAGTAAACAAAAGCACAACTGATCTACTCTACACTTCTGTAAACAAAATGCAACTACTAAAGCAAATGAATAGTTAAACCATAAATCTACGCTATACTACTGTAATGAAAGTGCAGCTACTTAAGAAAATTAATAGAAAACCAGGAAGCTACTTAAGCAAATGAACAAAACTAGAAATATATGCTAGAATACATGTATAGTAAAGAGGAGCTTTGGTTGCTCGAGTTGGACCCTAACCCAAGAGCTTTAGCCCTCTGAGTTAACTCAATGTTTTCTCAAAATGAAACTCATTCTTATTATCAAAACCATGGATTACAGAACAAAACTGTCACAAGTCTTGCAACTTAGAAACAAAGTAGATTTACAATAAAAATCCGAATCCTACTGAGGTCCTAAGCCTCTCAACTTATACATCTAAAGTCTCTAATGACTTCCTTCCCATTAGGGAGGCTTCGCTCCCAACTCAAGATAAATTGGTTTCTATCACTTTTACTTGCTCGGTTGTCTTCTAGTCCTCAAAGTGATGGTTGTTTATCCTTTATTCCTGCATTACATCCATATTAGACCATAAAGAAAATATCCAGCTCTAACTCATCTCATAAACAAAATATAATCAAAATTATGCAATAAGTTGTGAGAATAGTTGGTTTGACTAAGCTAGGAGGTGAATTAAGGTCAATTAAGGCCCATATAATTACCCAATGGTGAGGTTCATCATCACCCCCTACTGAAAGTGTTGCTCATCCTCTAAGCAACTTAGTCAATGTCCATGTCCTTCATGTCTTTATTAGCCTCTCTGACATCCCATGATTTTGTTGTGGTCTCTTCTTCTTGTTTATAGAAGCCTGCTTTCCTTTCTACTTCTTCCCACTGCCTCTTTTCATCTTCTTCTTTTCTCCTTTCTAGCATCCCTAGGAGTAGTGGTGGACTAAGTTTTAGGCCTATCCAATTGACCTTCAACATTTGCATTGATTTCTTATATAGGTGTCTTGTTGAGTGCCTTTATCAACCTTTGAGGGGAGTGATATTCTCATATCTTCGAGCTGTGTGGCAGTGTTTTCCATCATTTTTAGCAGCCTAAACATATCCTCAAAATGTGAAATTGCTTGCTCTTGGGCAGCAGGATATCTAAGTGCCAACTAAGGATCATTTGCAATTATATTATGGGTGCTGATTAGGGCCATGGGATTTGATTGTTCAGCTCTAATGGAAAGAGGTTCATTTTTCTCTCTAGCCAATATTCTTTTCATCTCTAGATTTCTCATGGTTCATCGATGATGTTGAAGCCATTAATTGTAGATCTCCTAGGTTTGCATTAGGATCCCAAATATTCATGCCTATGAGGGCCATGTTGTGAAAGTAAAACTGAGCCATTCTAGCGCTATCCTTTAGTGCACTTTGATAAAAAAGATTAATAAACAACCTGCAGTCCTGAAATGGCATGGTGCCCCTTTGTGCTAGTGTTTTAATCTAAAATTGAAGCCGTTGTTCTTTGAGGTAAAGAGCATAGGATTTAGCTGGCATCCTACACTAGATGGCCTCTTGATGTTCTTTCTCCTCTGTTTCAATGCTTCTTCCTCCCTGACAAAAGGACTAACATCATAGATGAGGGTTTTGATGTCATCCCATGTTGGTAAGTCTTTGAAAACTGACCATTTTATAGGGATCCTGAGGTTTTGGAGGGCATCCTCAATGAGGATTATGATCAAACCATGATGAGCCAACTACTGGGAATTCCCTTCCTTTACTTTGTTGCTGGAGTCTATCAGTGATTGCATCAAGAAATAGGGTATGCTAAGTCTTTGGTGAACTGGTGTTTCTACCAAAAATATTAGTTCTTCAAGCATCCTAAAATGGTAGCCATAAACAACACTGTATCTACCCTCATATGAGATATATTTAATGAGTTGGTAGCCTACCTCACTCCATGGGTATGCAAGAATTTCCCTTCTTACTCCATTTTTATCCTCTGTGGGTTCTTCACCTTCTAAAAAGAATTTCCTTTTTGCCACTTGACTGTCTACTTTGTCTTCTTTTCTCCATGCAATTCCTAGGGGAAGTATGGTGACCCTACTGATGAACTTTTGGGTGAGATCTATAGTGGGCCCTCTAACTATAACAGTGGCATGGATTCTACTGTGTGGAGTGAGGGAATGAGAAAATTCTTGAGAAAACATAGTTTCTTGTGTATGTGATCCACTAGCTTTTTAGAGGACTTCTAGTTCATTTACTTGTAAATGGGGATGCATTTTTAGTTCCTACCTATTTAGAATGGTGGCAATGGACAATTCTCTTGATATTCCCTCTTAAACCCCTCTCTACCTATCCTGTAGATTGTCCCTATGTATCCTGTAGACTGTTCTTGTAGGAATTCTCTTGCTAAATGATGGATCCTTGCTTCCAGTGGGTGGCCATAGTTATGAGAGCTACATGAGTGGGGGAGTTTCAAGGATGTGGAATGCATGAATGCATGAAAATGATGTTTTTTTTCACTTTATACCACCTCATCATTCCCACTCCTTATAATCATCTGCCACAGTTGTTAAATCCATAGCTAACCACTTCTTGTCCTACTCCTTCTCTGTTCTTTGAGTTGACTACAGCCATGTGTGAGAGGACACCATGCTTTGTATGTGATGGCTAAATGAAAGTGGCCAAGTTAACTGACCCCCTTTTCACTTACATACCAACTACGTATTAACCTTTACAACTTTTGATCAAATGATGCATATGAGTGGGTGAGTGGGATACTTACATGTGGTCTTGATGCCATGCTATAGTTGTCAAATATCAGAGGTGTTGCATTATCTATTTGCTGCATGGTCATTCTTCTTCCTCATCTGTTATCTAGGATGGTTTCTTTGCTATTGGAGGTGTCTATGACTAGAGATATGATGTTGTTACTACTTTGGAGCTTACCACTTGGCAATGTTTGGTGTCTCCCTTAGAATTTCTTAATTGTTGGCTGGTGTTGTGAGGATGCTGTAATGAATGGACAGAGGGAGTAGGAGTGTGTGTGAGTGTAGGGATGATGGTAATGGATGAGGTGAGGGATTAGATCATGTCTAGAATAAACTTTGGGGACCTAACCAATCTACCATTCAGGGGATCCTGTAGAAAACACAATCTTCACCTGAATTGAAGCAATGAAGTGAAAAATAATGTAATTTATGGAGGGATGCGTGGTAAGGAGTGCAGGATATGAATATATGTGAGGCAGGGTTCCCTTTGGATCTTCTCTTTGCTCCTTGATTGTCTTTCTCACCCACCTGCAAATAATAATTATGTCTTTTTTCTTCTTTTTTCTTTTATTATTATTATTATTATTATTACTTTTTTAAAACACCTAGGCTACCTCAAAAAGGTTTTCACCCTAGATATTTGCCTTGGGCACCTCAAGGTTTTCACCCAGGGATCTTCTTACTCTTTCTCAATTTTTCTCATCCTTGGGCTGCCTCACGAGGTTTTCAACCTAAAGATGGGACTCAGGTGCCTCATGGACGTTTTCACCTGAATCCTTATTCTTTTTTCTCCTTTTTAGTGCCTTGATGAGGGAGGAGCTAGAACTTGCTCCACCATCATTACTGTCTTATTGATATTATCAATGAACTCTTTTTTTGATAAAGGCCTCTTGTACATTTTCAATCGGTGTCCATTAACAAGAAATGGAATGGCTTGATCATCTATAGTTTTGATTTTCACTGAACCATTATCATGGCATCTTTCCACCACATAAGGTCTGAGCTATCTTGTCCTTAGCTTGCCCTTGAAGTCTTTATACCTAGAATCATATAACAATGCCTAGTCTCGCTCTTGAAATTTCTTCTCCTTAATATGTTTGTCATGCCAGATCTTCCTCTGAAGCTGAACTATCTTTGTATGTAAGAGGGCCTGCATTCTAAATTCATCCAAGCCATTCAAGTGGAACAATATTTCTTTCTATGCACGACTGAGATCCAAATCTAGTTAGCCTACCATCCTCAATGTGTTATATTCAAACTCAATGAACAGCAAAGCCTTTTTCCCGTAGACTAGCTCATAGGGTGTAAATCCAGTGGTGGCCTCCCATGTTATATTATAGGCCCAGGTGGCCTCAACTAGTCTCTCTGCCCAATCCTTCCTGTTGCTACTCATTATCTTGGTTAAGATGCTCTCCAGTGCCTTGTTGGTCACCCCCACTTGCCCATTAGCTTGTGGATGATAAGGAGTGGAGGTCCTATGCTTGATTTTGTGATGGATGAGCAGTTCTTCAATCATTTTGGAGGTAAACTGGTTGCCTTGGTATGTGACTATCTCTCTAGGGTACCGAGATGGGTAGAATACATTCTCCCTTAACAACTTAGCCACCTTCTCTTCTATTGCTGCTTTAATTGCCTTAGTTTCAGCCCACTTAGTAAAATAATCAGTGCACATAATAATATACTGCTTTTGCTTTGAAGGAGGGTTGATAGGCTCAACGAAGTCCATGCCCCACTTGTCAAATGGCTCGAAATGTAATTGAGGTTGTAGGGGCATTTCATCTCTTGGAGTAGGCTTTCCCATCCTCTAGCACCGATCACACTAACTAATGTACTTTTTCACATCCTGATGAAGAGTAGGCCAATAATAGCCTTCTTGCAACACCTTGAACGTTGTCCTCTTTGTTGCAAAGTGACCTCCACAAGGCCCATCATCAGAGGTCAGAAGGATGTCAAAAAATTCCTCTTCCCTTACACACCTTCTCAAGACTTGATATGGGCCAAGTTTGAACATATTTCCCCTAATCCAAGTGAAGGGAACGCTTTTCCTGACTAGCTTACTCTTTTCTTTAGAGGGAAAGTTTGGTTGGAACGGTGTTGATACCAAATAGTTTGCTATATCAGCAAACCATGGGGCGAGAACTAAAATAGCAAACAAATTCTCATCTGGTAACTGGTCATCCACCATTCCTTCTTCACCTACAGGTAGATTCATCCTAGATAGAAAGTTTGCAACAACATTTTCCTTACCAGGATTATAAACAATAGTTAGTTCAAGCTGCTGTAATAAAATTAACCATCTTGTAATTCTAGCATTCACATCTAGTTTGTTCATTAAATATTTGATTGCAACATGATCAATATGCACAAATGTTTAATATCCTGTTAATGCCTAAATTTTTTTAATGAATATACAATATTCAGGAGTTCCTTTTTGGTCACAATATAGTTTATCTCAACCTTTGATAGGTTCTTACTGATAAAATAGATGGCATAGGGCAATTTCTCCTCTTCTTGACCTAAGGCTGCTCCTATGGCCTCTAAGTATTGGTGTAGTAGTTAACGTATCCTTTAGAATGTCTAAGGCCTCTTGACAGCTCTTTGACCATATAAGCTCAGAATCTTTAGCCAACAACCCAAACAAAGGAGAGGCTAACTTGTTGAAGTCCTTTATGAACCTTCGGTAGTATCCATCTAACCCTAAGAAACTCATGACATCTCTCTACTTTTTTGGATGTGGGACCTTTTGGATTATTTCTATTTTGTTTGGATCCACCTGCAGTCCTTGTTGAGATATTGAATGACCTAGCACAGTCCCTTCAGTCATTAAGAAATCACATTTTTTTCGGACTGAGAGACAGGTTCATTTCAATGCATTTGTGCAATACTTTGCCTAGGTTAGTCATCCATATATATTTCCATAGCATCATGTACTAATTCAACAAAAATACTCAAGGCTGCTCTCTGGAAAGTGGCAGGAGCATTACATAGGCCAAAAGGAAGGATCCTATAGGCAAAAGTACCCCAAGGACAGGTGAATGTGGTCTTATATTGGTCTTCTGGGTAGATTTAGATTTGGTTGTACCCACTGAATCCAACTAGGAAGGAAAAAAACCTCTTTCCTGCCAGGCCATCTAGCACTTGGTCAATGAAGGGTAGGAGAAAATGATCCTTCTTTGTGGCTTTTTTCAACTCCCTATAATCAACACAAATCCTCCACTTACCATTTTCCTTGGGAATTAACACTAAATGAGAGACCCACTCACTGTCTGAGATAGGGTAAATGAATCCTGCATCTAGCAATTTTTGCACTTCTTCTTTGACTATGTCTTTAAGAGCTGGATTCATCCTCCTTTGTGGTTTCCTAACTGGCTTGCAACCTTCTTTGATGTATATGTGGTGAGTACACACTAAGGGGTGTACTCCCTTAATTTCCTTGTAACTCCAAGCAAAGGCTTCTAGGTTTTCTCTCAACATGTTGCATAACTCTTCCTCTTCAAGAGCATACAGAGATGGATTAATTTTCAAAGTTTTCTCTTAGCCAAATTATATGGTTTTGACACGGAGTGGGTTGGAATTGGCCAAGCATAAGTCAATTGGATGATTGTTTTGGGTTTCCCTTACTTCTTCTTTTAATGGTAATGAACTAGGAGTTGGACTTTGGAGGAGGTGTTCAATTAAGTCATCCTCATCTTGCTGTCCTCCTCCTATGGTTGCTTCCAGAGCATAAAGTTGGGCATAATAAACCTCATCTTCTTCCTCCTCCTCTAACCATAAAGGTAAATCATGCTCTAGGGTAGGTTGAGCAGGAGGGTATAGGACTAATTGTTTGGACATATGCCCATTCTTGATGGTCATATTCCCAGCTCTATAGTTAATGTAAGCATCAGCTGTGGCCAACCATGGCCTACCAAGGATGAGAGGGCAACCAGTAAGCTTAGCCTTAGGCTGGAGAACTAGGAAATCTACAAGGTACTCCTAGGAATAAATGGAGACCATCACATCCTCCACAATTCCCTTAGGGGTGACTGTGGAATGGTTTGCAAATTGAAGAACTGTTGTGGTCTTCCTTAATGACACTTGAAGGTTGAGCTTGAGCATGATGTCCTTGGTCATCACATTAATGGTAGCCACTGATGTGTACATCTACTATAGGGCTTCTAGGGTCCAAATATTTTGCACATATTACCTACCCCAACATTAAGTCAGACAACTGCACAATGACATTAATGGTGGGGGCACCCCTTTTTCTTCTTCTTGGATGATTAAAGAACTTATCGTTAATAAGCTTATTGTAAATGGGAACATCTTTGATTGTCTAGAGAAGGGGGATCTTTACACATATTTTTCAATTATCCCAAGAGTTCAGTTTCTTTTGGGGTAGGCTGGAGTGATTGGGTTAATATCTCAAGAAATGGTGGATTTACTTTAAGGTTGCTTTCCTCTCTTTCTTCCTCAACCTCCCTATGTGGAGAGGGAGGTTGGTTATCTGGGAGAATTCTCCCAGATCTTAGGTTGATCTCCTGGATTTCTACAACATAAGCTGGGTATGATGTCTCTTCACTCTATACTTGTTGAGCCTGCATATTGTTTGGGTTCAGGTTTGGCTGGGCAGGCATCTGGGGTTTCTTGGGTGGATCAGAGTGCAGGAGTTGTGGTTGGGTAGGTGGTGGAGGCAATAGGGTTGGAACATTGTTGAATTGGGGCCTCCACCCCTAGAGTCGGGTATTCCACTGAGGTTGTGGCTGAACATAACATTTAAATGACTGGCTGGCTGGCTGGGAATGATACTGAGATGAGTAGGGGTCCCCAAGAAGGTATAGTTGTGGTTTGCTTAGGGTTGTAATATGCATGGGATGACCCTTGCATACCCTACTGGTATGGTCTCGGCCTAAGAGGTATCCTTTGGTTGATGTAGCAAAACTACTTAGTGACCCCTTCAACTCCTTGATATATAGCTTTGAGTCTAGGTAAAGAAGGGCACTTGTCTGTGGAGTGGTTTTCTTCACAGACTGAGCAAATATTAATACAGTTCAATGGACATTCGTTCCTAGGATGCCTCCTTGTGCATCTAGGACAAAAGATGGCCAAGGTTCTCTCTACTTCGTCTTGCTTCCTTTTCATCTTCATGGTGTCCAATTACAAGGCAAGGTTTTCAGCATATCACCTTTGAAATCTTCCAGCATATTTCCAATTTCACCGTTGATGGATAAGTTGGAGGACGATGTACTGGCCATAGGTTGACTACACCTGCCATTTTTCCTGGCTACCCTAGAATGGCTTCTAAAGATAGTCTTGATATCCTCATAGGGTAATTGGTAGATATCTCTTCCTACTAACTAACATGTGTAAGGTACCCAGAATATCTTCCCTTACTCCTCTAAGCAGGACCAACTTTAGTGACTCAGGGTCAAGTGTGCACCTATCCCTTTTGTAACTGAGCTGGAATATTTCTTCATAGTCTTCTAGGGATTCATCCTAGCCTATGGTCGTCCTGAAAATCTCTTCTTTAGTATCCTTTGACTTACAACAGTCCCTATATTTGTTGTTAAAAGCCTACTACATCTGAGCCTAAGTTGTGATGTTATCTCTAGGTAAACCCATGAAACATCACAATGCTACATCCTTGAGGGTAGATGGAACTAGTTTTAACTTTTTCTCATCATCTGTATAATCATAGGTTTGACATATAACAACAAACTCAAAAAGGAAAGTGTTATGGTCCTCTGTGGTTAGGCCATGGAAATGAGGTAGAGCAGAGGGACTTATATTCTTCATCTTAGTGTCCCCATTGGTCTCCCTGATGGGGAAGGCACTCTAATTTCTCTCTCTATCTCCTCTGTCATTTCGGTTTTCAGCCATTGGTTCAGTAGGAATCGGTTCTTCCTTTTCTTCCACTATAGGTTATTCAAATATGTAAGGTTGCTCACCTAAAGGTTCCTCCAAATCACAGTCACTGAAGAAGAGAGAAGGTTGATTGTTGGATGCAGTGGGGGTATTTGACAAGAATTTCCCTGAATTGTCCCTATTCCTACGAGGCATGAAAGGAAATGTTTTTGGGTTGGTTTTTGTAAGATTTTTTTAAGCTAGAAAGTACTCTGTAGAAAGGAAATTTTTGATCAAATGAGAAACCATTAACAATAAAAAATACTTGCTTAATTGAAATTAAACTTGCAGAATGAAATTGTTGACTGAAGGAAGACTTTTGACAGAAAAAGACTACTTGCTGAATTGAAATTCTACTTGCAGAATGAAAAGGAAAGCAGATAATGACAAATGAAATAAAGGAAGCTACTATACTGCTTTTGTAGAAATAAACTAATGGAAGGAAATCGTGGATAAGAAGGAGAAGAAAAGAAAGTTGGAGACTAAAAATAGAAGAAAGTAGTAATCACATTCTACGTAGACACCTCCCCAGCAACAATGCCAAAAAGTGATGAGCCTAGGTATTGCAACAAGAATGTTGCAACTCCCAGGGCTACCAGCTTTACTTATCAACTTGTGGTTTGTACAAACTTGGAGGTGACAATGCTACATGCTCAAGTAAAAGTGAAGGTCCTGCCTGTTGTCACTGCTCATCTGGTAAGAGACCCCGGGGTTTCCAAGCCAGACTTCTATAGGGTCAAAAGCAGCTTAATTATTTGATGGAAGAAAAGAAAATATATTTTAAGAGAGAGCTACTCTACTGCAGTAATGAATAAAACAACATGTAATGCTAAATCACACCATAACCTACTAACCATCTAAACAACTATGCTAAACAGAATTGCTAAATCAACACTAACCTAATGCTGCTATCTAAGTTGTAGAGATAAAGAGCATTAAACTATACTAAGGTGTAGAATAGCAGTCGGAGATCGAAATTGGTGAAAGGAGGATGTAAGGACACAGTAGTGCATAGGGACCATTGGATCGATCAACGAACAAAAGATGGATGGTGGAGATGTTATCGCGAGGGCTTAAGTGAATAGATGGATGAAAAAGGTTAATGAATAGGATGAACATCGGAGATCTTATCGCGGGTGATTTAGTGAATATGTGAACAAATAGGGTAATGAAGTAGATGAACGGTGGGGATCGTATTGCGAGTAATTAAGTGAATGGATGGATGAAAAGGGTAATGAAGCAGACAAACAACATAGATCTTATCATGGATATTAAGTTAAGAGATGGATGGACAGGATTAATCAAAGGATGGACTATGGAGATTACGTCAAGAGATGGATGAACAAGATTAATGGGAGGATGGATGACAGAACTCATATCGCGGGAAGAAAATGTGCAGAAATGATGGAGCGAGTTTCAAAGGCGGTAAGAATTTTCTCACATGTCCTCAACGTTGTAAGTTGTATTTTTGAATTTCATGTGATTAGCCTAACTGAGTGACACGTAGCATGAGAAAACAACTTTTCTTGCATGCTCTCAAGTAGATAACGATCATGCAAGAATCCATGCAAGATTGCGTGATAGTCGTCAGATCAAGCTAGACAGATCAACGGTGGAGATTGGCCAAGCTAGTTGGTGATCAGTTGACGCGACAACTATCGAATCAGGTGAGGCAGATCAACAGTGGGGGTTTAAGGCACATAAAGTGTTGAGGTGACACAATAGACGTCAGATCTGGTGAGTTAGATCGATAGTGGGGATTTAAAGTGCATAAAGTAGGTGGAAGACTTCATGCGAGGTGGAAATTGGATAAATTAATGAATAAGACGATGATTGGGCAGGTTTTTTGTGGATTAGACGGTGAGGAAACAATGCATGAAGAGCGTGCCAAAGGAGGTTTCAAATGAAAACGACAAGAAAACCGGTGAGGGTGAACAAGTAACTGCATCAAACAAAAAACTCCATAGCTCATGCGAGAACCAAAAACCTGTGTTTTTGGGGTTGTTGAAGGGTCTCTTCCTCAAGTCATGGTCCTAGAGGGAGGAGGTGAGGCTGAGACACTTGCAAACAACCTTGTGGTGATATTTTCCTCCTAGCTAACCTATGAATTGAAAGAAGGCACAAATGAAAGTAAACGAAAGCATAACCGATCTACTCTACACTTCTGTAAGTGGAATGCAACTACTTAAGCAAATGAACAGTTAAACCATAAATCTATGCTATACTGTTGTAAAAAAAAAGTGCAGCTACTCAAGCAAATAAATAGAAAACCAGGAAGCTACTTAAGAAAATGAACACAACCAGAAATCTATGCTATCATACATGTATAGTAAAGAGGAGCTTTGGCTGCTCGATTTGGGGCCTAACCCAGGAGCTTCAGCCCTCTGAGTTAACTCAGCGCTGGCTCAAAATGAAACTCATTATTATTATCAAAACCATGGATTACAGAACAAAATTGTCACAAGTCTTGCAGCTCAGAAACAAAGTAGAGTTTTACAATAAAAATATGAATCCTACTGAGGTCCTAAGCCTCTCTACTTATACATCTAAAGTCTCTAATGACTTCCTTCCAATTAGGGAGGCTTGGCTCCCAACTCAAGATAAACTAGTTTCTATCACTTTCACTTGCTTGGATGTCTTTTAGTTCTCAAAGAGATGGCTATTTGCACTCCAAGATAATGGAGGAATATTCAAATGGGGGGGTAGTAAATGAGGAGGATTTACCTCCTATAATTACTCTCCCTTTTCCCATTTGAGTTTTTACCAAGGTCTTTGCCACATTTCCTTGCTTTTAACCTTCATTCCTACATTTTTCCTTGCTTTTATCCTTTATTCCGGCATTACATGCACATTAGACCATAAAGCAAAATATCCAATTCTAACTCATCTCATAAACAAAATATAATAAAAAATATGCAATAAGTTGTGAGAATAGTTGGTTTGACTAAGCTAGGAGGTGAATTAAGTCCAATTAAGGCCCATATAATTACCCAATTATGAGGCAATCAATCAACCATGGTTCAATGTTGCATTGCCACAAAGATTGTCTCGATATGAACATCAATCATGGCCAACCATGGTCCAATGTCACATTGTGACAAGGATTGTCTGAATACATAAATCAACCATGGTCAACTATTTTTATTTTAGGGTTTATAATATTTATCTTAGGGTTTATATACCTTTGTTTTAAAACTTTTATCCCGTGGGTTTACTGTTCCCTTAGGTTTATAATATCAATCCCTTGGGTTTATTAATCTAAGGGTTCATATTCATAGGGTTTAGTTTTTTCTGCTTAGGTGTATACTTCCTTTAGTTTTTAGTATTAATCCCTAGGGTCTATTACTCCCTTGGGTTTATAATGTCAATCATGGTCAACCATCATCAATTATGGTCAACCATGGGTAAATTTCGTATTGTGACAAAGATTGTCTCAATCTAAAAATCAATCATTATCTCAACCATGGTCTAATGTCACATAATGAAAAATATTATCTCAACATGATAATCATGGTCAACCATGGTCAATCATGGCTAGGCTTGGTCAACCATGGTTAACCATGTTTTATAAAATCAAGCAAGGTAATCCATGGTCAATCATGTTCGAACTTCACATTGTGACAAAGCCTATCTTGATATGAAAATCAACCATGGTTAAGCATGGTCAACCATGGTCGAACATGGTCCAACATTGCATAGTGACAAGGATTGTGTCAATATGAAAAGCAACAATGGTCAACCATGTTTATTTTAGTGTTTATAAACCATCATCAACCATCATCAACCATCATTAACCATCATCAACCATGGTCATAATGGTTTATCAATGTCTTTATGATGAACTGTGATCCACGATGGTTAAGCAGGCTTTAATATGGTAGACCATGGTCAATGTATTTATTGTCAACCACATTCAACCATGGTCAACCATGATGAACCATGGTCAATGATGGTCAACCCTGATTAACCATGGATGAACTTCATCAGCCATGATCAACATTGATTAAAGTCTCTTTGATCATGATCAACGATGATGGTGAACCATGCATAATCATGGTCAATCATGGTCAGCCAAGGTCAATCATGGTTAATCATACTCAACAATGGTCAACCATAGTCAAATGTCACATTATGACAAAATTTGTCTCAATATAAAAATCATGGACAATCAGGGACAATCATGGCCAACCATGGTTATCCATGGTTAATCATGGTCAACCATGGTCCAACATCACAATGTGAAAAAAATTGTCTCAATATAAAAATCAACCATGTTCAACCATGGCCTGATGTCACATTGTTACTAAGTTTGTCTTGATATGAAAATCATCCATGGTCCAAAGTTGCACTGTGACAAGGATTATCTCAATATGAAAACTAGCCATGGTCAACGATTTTTATTTTAGTGTTTATAATATTTATCTTAGGGTTTATATACCTTGGATTCATAATATTGGTCCCTGGGTTTAATATTATTCCCTTGGGTTCAATAATCCCTTTGTCATATTGTGACAAATATTTTGTGAATATGGAAATCGGCCATGGTCAAGCATGGTTCAACATTACATTGTGACAAATATTGTCTCAATATGAAAATAAATCATGGCCAACCATGGTCTAATGTCGCATTGTTTTACGGATTGTGTCAATACAAAAATCAACCATGGTCAACCGTTTTTATTTTAGGGTTTATAATATTCATCTTAGGGTTTATATACATTGGTTTTACAATTTTTGTCCCTTGGGTTTATCAATCTAACGGTTCATATTCCTAGGGTTGAATTTTATCCCCCCTAGGTTTATAATTCCTTTGGTTTTAGTATTAATACCTAGGGTTTATTATTCCCTTAGTTTTATAATATCAATTATGGTCAACCATGGGCAAACATCGTATTGTAACAAAGACTGTATTAAAATGAAAATCGATCATTGTTTCAACCATGGTCAAATGTCAAAAAATGGAAAAGATTGTCTCAATATGATAATCATGATCAACCATGGTTAGGCTTGGTCAACCATGTTTTATAATATCAAACATGGTCAAACATCGCATAGTGATAAGGATTGTCTCAATATGAAAATCAACCATGGTCAACCATGTTTAGTTTAGTGTTTATAAACCATCATCAACCATCATTAACCATGGTCATAATGGTTAATCATGCTTGAATATGGTTGACCATGGTCAATGTATTTATGGTCAACAAGATTCAACCATGGTAAACCATTATGAACCATTTCCAACGATGGTCAACCATGATTAACCATGATTGAATTTCATCAGCCATCATCAACATTGATTAAATTATCTTTGATCATGATCAATGATGATGGTGAACCATGGACAATCATGGTCAACCATGGTTAGCCAAGGTCAATCATGGTCAATCATGGGTTTAAAAATTTGATCCCTTGGATTTATAATATCAATCCCTTGGGTTTATTAATCTAAAGGTTCATATTCCTAGGGTTTAATTTTATCCCCTTAGGTTTATATTTCCTTTGGTTTTTAGTATTAATCCCTAGGGTTTATTTAAACCATCATCAACCATCATCAACCATGGTCATAATGGTTAATCAATGTATCTAAGGTGAACCATCATTAATGATGGTTAATCATGGTTGAATATGGTCAACCATGGTAAACCATGATGAACCATTTCCAACGATGGTCAACTATGGTCGAATGTTATATTGTCACAAGGATAGTGTCAATATGGAAATCAACCATGGTCAAGCATGATTCAATGCCACTTTGTGACAAAGATTTTCTCAATATGAAAATAAATAATGGTCAACCATGTTTCAACTTCTCATTGTTTCAATATGGAAATCAACCATGGTCAATCGTGTTTATTTTACGATTTATAATATTTATCTTAAGGTTACCTTTCATTTATAGTTTTTATCCCTTGAGTTTATTGTTCCCTTGGGTTTATAATATCAATCCATTGGGTTTATTAATCTAAGGGTTCATATTCCTAGGGTTTATTTTATCCCCTTCAGTTTATAATCCCTCTAGGTTTTAGTATTAATCCTCAGGATTTATTATTCGCTTAGGTTTATTATTCTACGGCTCTCCAAGTTATATCTAACAGGTATGCGGCTCTCCAAGTTAGATTTGTAGCTCTCCATCACCCGAAGTGCAAGAAGAGATTTGATTACGCACAGTTCAGCGGCTCTCCAAGTTAGATCTGCGACTCTCCATCACTCGAACGTGCAAGAAGAGACTTGATTATGCACAGGTCTACAACTTCTCTCACAGGTTTGTTGATTCCTTCTACGGTTAGATCTGTGGCTCAATTGGGCCTTTTGTGGTTAGATATGCGAGGTATGATTTAATAGGTCTGTTGATTCCTCTGCGGCTCTTAGGTTTTATATTTCTCTAGATCTACGGCTCTATTGAGATATAGAGCGGTTCTCCAAGTTGTAGATCTATTGATTTTGTGGCTTCTCTTCGGCAATATTCTATACTCAGCAAGAGAACATTCTCCAGATGGCTCCCAGCTTTGCGAAAATAGTTGCTGGCTCAGTTCTGTCCACCTCTGGGGAACAAGCTCCTACCCGTATCGCTAGTGAAGCCCCAGTTGCCACTATCCAAGTGGTCCGGGCCTCACTCAATGAGGCTTTGAAGTTCTCTGAAAGTGCCCTAATCTGCTGATTCAATGGTTTTTGGCCGGGCTGATAGCTCTCCATAGTTGGATCTCAGAGGTATGGAAGCCTCTAATTCCTGATGCAATTAATATCTACCCCTATGCTAGGGGTTTCTTTATAGTAGATTTTGAAAACCCTAAAAGCAGACAATGTATTCTAGATTCCGGCCCTTGGTTTTGGGAGAAATCAGGCCTATTCATGAGGCCATGGAACCCATCATTCGATCCCTCAACAATAGTCATAACCTCAACACCAGTTTGGGTGAGATTGCCAAACCTACCCTTGCATCTCTAGAATTTCTCTTCACTAAAAGCCATTGAAAATGTAATTGGGAAATTTTACTGCAGATACCTAGAAACAGAGGAATATGCTAGAACCACCTATGCATGCATCTGTGTGGAAATGGTCTTCAGCGTCGAATTCCTAGCTGAAATACACCTAACAAGTAAAGACTATGTGTGGAACCAGAAACTCAATTATGAAAGTGTCCTCTTCAAATGTCGATCCTACTTTGAGATAGGCCACCTAACCAAAAATTGCCCAAAAGCCTCCTAGAAAAATTTTGCTAGAAAAAATCACCACAGATCTACGTCGTGGGAAAGAGCACAAAAGGAACACTACACTGTCATCAAAGAAGAATACTCTCAAGAAAACTCTAAATCACAAGAAATCAGGCAAGAAAGAAACAACTCTCAAGACAAGCAGGGGAAAGCCCCACCCAACAATAAAAGAATGAACTCGACAACCCCTCAAGTTATGAGGGTTCAAATACCACACAAAATAAATATCCATTTAACAACAAAGTAGATCTCCTAGACCAAACTTCTTCTCCGACTATCTTCAAAAGGACAAACAAAATAGATCGCGAAGCTAAGACACCAATGTCCCAAGAATCAAAAGAGATGAAGGAGATGCAAGATAAAGAAAGTTGGAAGACTGTAGAGAGAAAAAAGAAAGCTACAACACCAATCTCGCCAAGAAAGATGAGGCGCCAGACAATTAGAAACTAAGAAAGAAAATTATAGGTCTGATGGACCAATTTGGTCTCAGTGGACAGTAACCACCACCACCACCACCACCATCATCATCATCAATCATGGTCAACCATGATCTAACATCACATAATGAAAAAAAATTTCTCAATATGTTAATCATGGTCAACCATGGTCAACAGTGGACAATGATGATCAGACTTGGTCAACCATGTTTTATAAAATCAAACATGGTCAATCATGGTTAACCATGCTCGAATGCCACATTGTGACAAAGATTGTCTTGATATGAAAATCAACCATGGTTAAGCATGGTCAACCATGGTCAACCATGGTCCAATGTCAAATTGTGACAAGGATTGTCTCAATATGAAATTTAGCCTTGGTCAACCATGTTTATTTTAGTGTTTATAAACCATCATCAACCATGGTCATAATGGTTAATCAGTATCTCTACGGCGAACCATGATCAGTGATGGCTAATCATTCTTGAATTTGGTCGATCATGGTCAATGTATTTATGGTCAACCATAATCAACCTTGGTCAACCATGATTAACCATGGTCAAAGATGGTCAACCATGATTAACAAAGATTGAATTTCATCAGCCATGATCAACATTGATTAAAGTCTCTTTGATCATGATCAACAATGATGGCGAACCATGGTCAATCATGATCAACCATGTTTTATAAAGTCAAACATTGTCAATTATGGTCAACTATGGTCAAAGTTTGTCAACCATAGTCAAACGTCACATTGGAACAAAGATTGTCTTGATCTGGAGATCACTCATGCTCAACCATGTTTATTTTAGTGTTTAAATTTTTTATCATAGGGTTTATATGCCTTGGATTTATAATATTAGTCCCTTGGGTTTATTCTTATTCTCTTAGGTTAATAATCCCTAGGGGTTTAGTATTAATCCCCTGGTTTTATTATTCCCTTAAAGTTTTAGTGTTAATCCATTGGGTTTATTATATCAATCATGGTCAATAATGGTTAATCATAGCCAAACATGGTCAACAATGGCCAAATGTCGCATTGTCTGTAGGATTGCCTCAATATGAAAATCAACCATGGTCAACCATGGTTCCTTGGGTTTAATATTATTTCTTAATAATCTATAATCATATTTAATTTATTGTTTAATTAATTTTAAATAGAAAATGAAATAATTAAAAATTAATTAATTCTTATTAATTAATTAATTAATTAATTTTATTATTATTATTATTATTATTATTATTATTATGATTAATTTATTTTTATTAATTAATAATGTTATTATATAAATAAATCATTTCTAATTTCTAATTAATAAATTATATATTATTAATTAACAGTTCTTTTAATTACTATTATTACTATAGAAATAAATAGTAATAAATGTGGCATGTCGACGTTTATTAACCACATTTATTTATGTGGTTGTGCTAGTTCCAAATACCACCATGACATGTGATATGACAAGGCACATGCATTTTATGTTGTAATTTAGTCGTATGTCACACGTAATAATAAAGCAAATCAAATGGGAAGGATGTCATGACATACTCATCCTATACATTATGAAATAACAAAAACTCTTACGTAACCTGCGCTTTGTATTATTGTAACTAGCAAAACCACATTAATAAATGTGGTTGATAAGCGACAATAGACGTATATCAACCACATATATAAATACACATTAATATTTATATACATTTATATAAATTTCCATATTAACCCAATGGATTAACACTAAAAACCCAAGGGAATGATATTAATACAAGGAACTAATACTAAAACCCAAAAGTTTATAATCCCTTGGGTTTTTAATATTAATCCCTTGGGTTTATAATAGCAATTCCTTTGGTTTAATACTAAAACCCCAAGGGATAATAAATCCAAGCAGTACACTAATGGCTTCATTTATATCTACCATTGATAAATATATAATAATAGAAATAATATTGAAAAAAAGACTATGACAACAAAAATATTACTATTATCATTACAATTAATAATAATGATAATTATTCTCATTAATTTACATTAATTATTATTTAGTATTAAATGTAATTTAATATTATTTAATTTTAAATTATGTAATATAAACAAATTATTTAATAATAATATTTATTTGATAATCACAGTAATAGTAATAAATAACAATAATTATTTAGTAAAAACGATAATTATTTTAAATTGATTGTAATAATATTTAATAATTAATCATTATTATTATTAATTAATTAAATAAGTAATTAATAAATAATAATCATAATTTATTAATTATTAATTAATTCATAATTAATAAATTAATAATTGAGACCATGGTTGAGACAATGCTTGATTTTCACATTGAGACAATTTTTATCACAATGTGATGTTAGACCATGGTTGACCACGATTAACCATGGTTGAGCAAGATTGATTTTATAAAACATGGGTGACCAAGGTTGACCATGATTAACCATGTTTGAGCATGGTTGACAATGATTATCATATTAAGATAATCTTTTTCATAATGCGATGTTGGACTATGGTTGAGACAATCTTCGTCACAATGTGAGAATGGACCATGGTTGAATAATGTTAAACCCAAGGGAATAATAAACCCTAGGGACTAATACTAAAAACCGAAGGGATTATAAAACTAAGGGAATAATATTAAGCCATATGAATATGAACCGTTAGATTAATAAACCTAAGGGATTGATATTATAAACTTAAGGGAATAATAACCCAAGGGATAAAAATTATAAACTCAAGATTATAAACCCTAAGATACATATTACAAACCCTTAAATAATCATGGATTACCATGGTTGACCATTTTTTATTTCCATATTGAGACATCCCTTGTCACAATGTAATGTTGGACCATGGTTGACCATGGTTGACTATGATTGGTTTTCATATCGAGACAATATTTGTCACAATGAGATGTTAGACAATGGTTGATCATCATTGATTTTCATATTGAGACAATCATTGTCAGGATGTGGCATTCAATCATGGTTGCCTAGGATTGACCATGATTTGTCATGATTGATATTATAAACCTAAGGGATTGATATTATAGACACAAGGGATTGATATTATAAACCCAAGGGAATAATATTAAACCCAAGGGAAAATATTATAAACCAAAGGTATGTAAACCTGAACATAAATATTATAAAAACTAAAATAAGCATGGTTGACCATGGTTGATTTTAATTTTCAGACAATGCTTGTCATAGTGCAACATTGGACCATGTTTCACCATGCTTAACCATGTTTTACCATGATTGACCATGGATGACGATGTTTGATTTAATTATAAAACATTCTTCAACATGGTTTACCAAGCTTGACCATGATTGCCCATGGTTGACCATGGTTGACATATTGAAACAATCTGTGTCATAATGCGACGTTGGACCATGGTTGAAACAATGATTAAATTTCATATTGAGACAATATTTGTCACAATGCAACATTGGAGCATGGTTTACCATGATATATTTTATAAAATATGGCTGAAGATGGTTGACCATGATTGAATTTATAAAATATTGTTGATCATGGTTGACCATAATCGACATTATAAACCCAAGGGAATAAGAGACTGTAGTGATTAGTATTATAAACCCTAGGGATTAATACTAGAAACCCAAGGAATTATAAACCTAAGGGAACAATATTAAATCCTAGGAATATGAACCCTTAGATTAATAAACCTATGGGAATGATATTATAAATCCCAGGGATAAAAATTATAAACCAAAGGTTTATAAACCCTAAGATAAATTTTATAAACACTAAAATAAACATGGTTGATTTCGATATTGAGACAATCCTCATCATAATGTGAAGTTGGAACATGGTTGATTTTGATATTGAGACAATCCTCGTCACAATGTGAAGTTGGACCATGGTTGACCATGATTGATTTCCATATCTTGACAATCTTGTCAAAATGCGACATTCGATCATAGTTGACTATGGTTAACCATGGTTGGCCATGATTGACCATGGTTGAGCATGATTGATATTATAAACCCAAATGAATAATAAATCGAAGGGATTGATATTATAAACCTAAGAGAATAATAAACCAAGGGATTGATGTTATAAATCTAAGTGAATAATAAACCCAAGGGACTACTATTATAAACCCAAGGTATATAAACCCAAAGATAAATATTATAGACACTAAAATAAACATGGTTGACCATGGTTGATTTTCATATTGAGACAATCCTTATCACAATACGATATTGGACCATAGTGAACCATGCTTAACCATGGTTGATTTTCATATCAAGACAATCTTTGTCACAATGCAACGTTCAAGCATGGATGACAATTTTTTATTTTCTAAAATATGGTTGAACATGGTTAAACAAGACTGATCATGATTAACCATGGTTGATCATGGTTGACCATGTTTATCATATTGAAATTACATTTTTCATAATGTGACATTGGACCATGGTTGAAACAATGATTATTTTTCATATTGAGACAATCCTTGTCACAATGCAATGTAGGAGCATGGTTGACCATGATTGATTTTATAAAATATGGTTGATGATGGTTGACCATAATTGAATTTATAAAACATGGTTGACCATGGTTCTACATGATCAATATTATAAACCCAAATGAATAATAAACCTTAGGGACCGATATTATAAACCCAATGGACTAATAAACCCTAGGAATTAATACTAAAAACCAATGGGATTATAAACCTAAGGGAATAATATTAAATGCTAGGAATATGAACCGTTTGTCACAATATGATATAGGAGCATGTTTGACCATGATTGATATAATAAACCCAAGGGAATAATAAACCCTAGTGATTAATATTATAAACCCAAGGGATTAAGATTAAAACTCCAAGGGAATACTATTAAACCAAGATTGACCATAATTGGCCCTGGATGACCATGGTTAACCATAATTATCATATTGATACATTGTTTTTCAAAATGCAACGTTGGAGAATGGTTGAGACAATGATTAGTTTTCATCAATTTTTGTCACAATGAGGCGTTGGAACATGGATGACCATGATTAACCATGGTTCACCATAATTCATTTTATAAAATATGGTTGACCATGGTTAACCACGGTTTACCATGATTGGCCATGGATGAGCATCGTTAACCATGATTATCATATTGAGACATTGTTTTTAAAAATGCAACGTTGGACAATGGTGGAGACAATGTTAGATTTTCATATTGAGATAATTTTTGTCACAATGCGATGTTGGAACATGGATGACCATGATTAACCATGGTTCACCACAATTGATTTTATAAAATATGGCTGACCATGGTTGACAATTATTGAATTTATAAAACATCGTTGACCATGATTGATATTATAAACCCAAGGGAATAATAATTCCTAGGGATTAATACTAAAAACCCAAGGGAATATAAACGTAAGTTAATAATATGAAGCCATAGGAATATGAACCCTTAGATTAATAAACCCAAGGGATTGATATTATGAACCCAAGGGAATAATAAACTGAAGGGATGAACATTATAAACCTAAGATATATAAACCCTAAAATAAATATTATAACCCCTAAAATAAATATGGTTGACCATGGTTGATTTTCATATCGAGACAATCCTTGTCACAATGCAACATTAGACCATGGTTGACCATGATTGATTTTCATATCGATACAATCTTTGCCACAATGCGACATTGAATCATGATTAGAAATGGTTGGTTTTCATATAGAGACATATTTGTGAAAATGCAATGTTTGACCATGGTTTACCATATTTGATTTTATAAAATATGGTTGACCATCATTGGCCATGGCTGACCATGGCTAACCATGATTGTCCATGGTTGAACATCACAGGTGATCATGATGAAAGATATTTTAATCAATGTTGAGAATGGTTGATGAAATTAAACCATGGTTGATCATGGTTGACCATCATTGACCACAGATGATCATGGTTGACAATGGTTCACCATGGTTTATTTTTAGATCGAGACAATCTTTGTCGCAATGTGATGTTCGACCATGGTTGAGAATGATTTACCAGGTTTGATTTTATAAAATATGGTTGACCATCATTGACCATGGCTAACCATGGTTGACCATGATATTATAAACCCCAGGGAATAATAAACCCAAGGGATTAATATTAAAACTCCAAGGGAATAATATTAAACCAAGGTTGACCATGATTGGCCATGGTTGACCATGATTATCATATTGAGACATTGTTTGTCAAAATGAAACATTGGACCATGGTTGAGACAATGATTGATTTTCATATTGAGACAATATTTGTCACAATGTGATGTTGGAACATGGATGACCATGATTAATCATGGTTGACCACAATTCATTTTATAAAATATGGTTGACCATGGTTGACAATGAATGAATTTATAAGACATGGTTGACCATGGCTGATCATGATTGATATTATAAACCCAAGGGAATAATAAACCCTAGGGATTAATACAAAAAAGCCAAGGGACTATAAAATTAAGTTAATAATGTTAAACCCTAGGAATATGAACCCTTAGATTAATAAAGCTAAGGGATTGATACTATAAACCCAAGGGATAAACATTATAAACCTAAGATATATAAACCCTAAAAAAAAAATTTTAACCATGGTTGATATCCATATTGAGACAATTCTTATCATCATGCGATGTTGGACCACGGTTAACCATGATTGATTTTCATATCGAGATAATCTTTTGTCACAATGCGACATTGAACCATGGTTAAACATGGTTGATTTTGATATAAAGACAATCTTTTTCAAAATGTGACATTCGACCATGGTTGACCATGTTCGCTTTTATAAAAAATGGTTGACCATCATTGACCATGGCTGACTATGGTTGACCATGATTTTCCATGGTTTACCATCATAGGTGATCATGATGAAACATATTTTAATCAAGATTGAGCATGATTGATGAAATTCAACCAAGGCTAATCATAGTTGACCATCATTGACCATGGTTGATCATGGTTGACCATGGTTGACCATGGTTGACCATGGTTGACCATGGTTTATTTTCATAGAAATGAATAAATCAATGCATTCTTATAACAATTGTAGGTTTCAATGCCTCTATGTTCTTTCCACCTTTTAATTAACTATTTAACCCATTGAACACTTCGATCAACTTGCATAAATATTCACTCGGTAATCCTAAGTTGTCGTGCTACCATACGAGGGTTACCCAAATTGACCATGATTGATTTTATAAAATATGGTTGGCCATGGTCGACCATGATTTAAATTATAAACCGAAGGGAATAATAAACCCAATGGATTAATACTGAAAAAACAAGGTTTTATAAACGCAAGGGAATACTATTAAACCTAAAGTATATAAACCCTAAGATAAATATTATAAACCATTAAATAAACATGGTTAACCATGGTTGATTTTCATATTGATATAATCCTTGTCACAATGCAACGTTGGACCATGCTTGACCACAGTTGAACCCTTATATTAATAAACCCAAGGAATTGATATTACAAAACCTAAGGGAATAATAAACCTAAGGGATTAATACTAAACCCCCAAGGGATTATGAACCCAAGGGAATAATATTAAACCTAAGTGACTAATATTATAAACCCAAGGTATATAAACCCTAAGATAAATATTATAAACACTAAAATAAGCATGGTTGACCATGGTTGATTTTCATATTTAGACAATCCTTGTCACAATGGGACATTGGAGCATGCTTGAACATGATTGATTTTCATATCGAGAGAATCTTTGTCACAATGTGACATCGGACCATGGTTGACCATGGTTGACCATTATTGATATTATAAACCTGGAAGAGAATACTAAACCTAGGTGATTAATAATAAAAACCCAAGGGACTATTAAGCCAAAGGAATAATATTATAAACACTAAAATAAACATGGTTGACTATGGTTGACCATGTTTCATTTCCATATTGATACAATCCTTGTCACAATGTGATGTCGGATTAATACTAAAGACCCAATGGAATAATATAAAACCTAAGGGAATACTATTAAACCCAAGGAAATAATATAAACCCAAGGTATATAATCACTAAGTTAAATATTATAAACCCTTAAATAAACATGGTCAATCATGGCTAACCATGGTTGATTTTCATACTGAGATAATCTTTGGCACAATGCAATGCTGGACCATGCTCAACCATGGTTGAACCCTTAGATTAATAAACCCAAGGAATTGGTATTATAAACTGAAGGGAATAATAAACCCAAGATATTATTACTAAAACCCCATGGGACTATGAACCCAAGGGAATAATATTAAACACTAAAATAAACCTAGTTTGACCATGGTTGATTTTCATATTGAGACAATCATTGTCACAATGCGACATTAGACCATGGTTGATCATACTTGACCATGACTGATTTTCATATCAAGATAATCTTTGTCACAATGTGGCATTGGACCATGGTTAACCATGGTTGACCATGATTGATATTATAAACCCAAGGGAATAAAAAACCCAAAGGAGTACTATCTCCTTTTGTAAAATTTAGGTGGGAAAAATACCTACTATTCATCTGAAACACCCATATTAGACTTAATACATAATGATCTTAATTACTTAGGATCATGTAAATTCTAAGAGAATATTAATATCAAGTAATAAGATTAATGGTTTCTAGATCTAATTCATGAGCAACTATTATACAATTGTTAAAGATAATTAATTATGTTAATTGTAAAATAATTTGTGATTTTTTTACAAATAAATTCAATTATAATATCCATTAAAACAAGTTAATACTAAAGTAGACAATTATTTTACAACTGTAAATTTTTACTCAATCTTTTCCCCTCTTATTTGATTGTGTTAAAATGCAAAATGAATTTTTATATCTCAAAATTTTCACTCATCTCAAAAAAAAATGGTTCTCTTATTTCATAAACATATTTTAAAATGTTATAGCTTTTTAAAAGTATATATAATTTAAAACTAATTTAAACAATTACTTTATAATTGTAAACTATCATTTTAAAATTATGTTCTCGCTACACTTTATTATAAAAAATATAAAACACTGACTTATTGTAAATAATTTTAGTTCTTTATTTATCATTATATTTTAAAATATTAATCATTTTTAAAATACTAAATAAAATGTCCATTTGAGGTAGCTTAATTGACAATGGCCGTGGAAACCAAGTCTCACCGAACTAGAAGTCTTGAGTCCAGTGTTGGATTCAAATCTTGTACTATCCCCGATTAGGGTGAGAAGTTAGACGTATTAAAATTATAGTCCTACCAAACTTACAAAAAAATACTAAATAAAATAATTTAATAATATAACATACTAACAAAAAAAAATTAAACCAAATTATTACATTATTTATAAAACAACCTTTCAATTATTTATAAAACAAATTTTCAATTGCAAACATATTCATTGTTGCATTATTTATTAAATTTTTTTTCCATCACAAATTTATTGCATTATTTATTAAACTGCTTTTAAACTACTATTTTATTGGATTATTTATCAAACACCTTTTCAATTATAATAAATTAAAATTCAATTTATTTAAAATAAAACAAAATTAAAAGATAATGTTTAAGGAATATCGCTTTCCTTTGGCATTGAAATCCAAACATTCTACCCAAGACGTGCATAGGCCTGGTGTTAAAAGTGAAGTGGGTTTCAAAAGGAAAAACCATTCCTCCAAAATAAAATGAAGGCAACTTGTAAAACAAGAAGATTATGTTTGCTTTTGAAATTGAAATAACATTAGCTCGCCACGGTTTGCAATTTACCCTATTCACAATTTCATGGACACTCCTTTCCCTTTTAAAATGTTTTCAATTTAAATCCCAACATTCTACGAAAGGCTTGCTACGAAAGGCTTGCATAGACGTGGTGTCATCCTAAAAGCAAAATGGTGTCATGATAAACACCACTAGGTTTAACCATCAACAAACTTTAAAAGCAAAAGCCTTCTAAAATACAATTTGGCAAAGGGTGAATTTCCATAATTAAAAATTTCATAACAATTTCCTATTCCTAATATATGTTTAATTCATTATATATAATAATTTAAAATAGAATTATAATTTTTAAATTAAGACAATAATATTGATTTTACCAATTAAATCAATTTATGGTTTTTTTATAATTATACTCATTGTTTTACACTGTACAGTCCTTTTTATTAGTTTTGTAATCAACTAGAGAACAGGCTATAGTTTTGTAATCAACTAGAGAACAGGCTATAGGTATTTAAAATCGTTATTATGACCGTGATTGTTGTAGTTTCTTAAAATGGTTCGTGCTCATTTGAAACTTTAGATGTGCAGACAGTTAGGAAGCCAAGAAGGCCAAGAAGCAGCGATTGGAAGCCGAATCGGAACGAAAAATTAAAAGTATATTAATTTAAATAAAACCCATATGGAAAGCCAAAAAATTTATGACTGAAAATTTAATAAATGCAAACAGTTTGAGTGGTCGAGTGTTCCATTTTAAATAAAAGGGATAAAATGTTATCTCATTATGGGATAAGTTGTGGGCATCCGACTTGGGAATTCAGTGGTTTAGTGTTGAGCAGGGGCATCGGTTGTTGAGGAAAGAAGCCAACAACTGCGTTCTTCATTCAAGGATGAGAGTAACTGTGTGTCTGATTTGAAGCAATTAGAGAAAACTGGTTATGTGAGAGTTGAGGGTTCGAGTCGAGGAAGCTCTAAAAAATAATGAATTCGTAGAACCTCCTCCTGCTCGGCCTAAGTCCGAAGAGTGTCGCGAGAGCACTGTAGGCGATAAGACGGAGGGCGTAAAGGGACTCGGGGTTTCGTTCAAGTACCAGTTGCCGAATGAGAATCTAGATGCTCTCGTTTCTGTTACAGATGATGAGATATGGATGGCTTCAAGCATTTAGCATTCAGGAAAATCCACTCAATCTTCCAACTAGATTTAAGAAAAAGCCTATTTTAGTGGATGAAATTGGGCATGCTGCTGGTGATCGATCAACAGATCTTGACTGGTATGCCAAGCGTACTCTTCTAGGAGGAATTTATTTATCCACAGAACTTTACGTGCTAACAGATTACTCACTAGAATTTATGAACACCTGGACATTTCTAGATCGTCGTATCAGTGATGGAGTGAGGAGATTGTCGAGTGCCGAATTTATGCCCGTTGGGCAACTCGATGTTGTTGCAGCGAGTGATGTTTGGCATTATTGACATAACCATGTTAGGATGTGATAGTGTTAGGAATTTTTCCTTCGAGACCTGCATGTCGAGCGGTCACATCGAGTGGATTCCTTTTGGTGATCGATCATGATAGCTGGAAGCAACATGGGAGGCCGAGAACAGAGATTGCTGGAGTTGAAGAGGCTATGTGGCTTTGGCATGAGCTTTCGATTTAATCATCCTTGAAACAAGAACCAGGCTACAACCGCTGCAAAAAATAAAGGGGAGTAACCTGAAAGATTAGGTCAACCTCACAAAATTAGAGTTTGGAATGGTAAATATATTCAGCGTGATCAACTCAATGTAGAAATGTCATATTATTAAAATGATTATAATTGCATGCTTAGAAACTCCAAACAAAAGTAAAATGTGGTATTTATAAATGTTTTGGAATTAGAAGCATTGAGCCTAGCTAACTCAATGGAGTAGTTTTGTTAGAATTAGCTACTCTAACAAATCGGGTAGGTGAATCCAAGACAACAATTAAACCAAAAAAAGAAAGAGGATGCAAAGATACTCAGTGGTGGAAATAAGGTTGAAGTGCAGCAATTATTATTTTTTGTGCAACAACGATAATGGAAATTAAATGATGATGGATAACTAATGAAATTTTGTGGGAGTTAGTATGAATTTGTGGAATAGACTCACTAGCATGATGTATTGTGAGTCACACATATTAATTGTAAGCAAGTCTAGGATGTTTTGTAGTGGTCTTTATAATGTATGTACTTGGTAACTCCAAGAGTTGGAGTGTGAAATGTAAGCCTGACTTACCTACAGAGCCTTATTGGCTACATTAGAGCCCTAGTGGTTACAGTGCCTTCGTGGCTGCAGTGCCCAAGTGGAAAAATAGTAGCCTCAATGCTCACATTTTCGGAGTCTAGGTGGTTGGGAGTGACATACCTTACAGGAGAAATTTGTTTTCTCACAAGTCTCAGTGTATCTGGAGTTGAGCATAAGGCATGGTTGAGGGTGATCTGATAAAACCCGGAGCATGGTTACAGGTAATCCGATAAAACCGATGATGATGGTATCAGGTAATGGCATTTAGTTTGGCCAACTATTGTCACACATTTGTGTGTGTGTTGGAACTGGCCATTCCAACAATAAACAAATTTATTTACAGGTACAAGTACATGTAAGCAGCTATAATGGTTGAAAAAACCATGTATGCAAAGAACATCCTACAACGTGCGCTTGAAAAAACCATGTATGCAAAGAACATCCTACAACGTGCACTTTCAGCAGCTAGCACCCATGCATTCCAGTGGATGGTTGTTCCTTTATATGGACATCAACATATTCTTTTGTTATGTTTGACTAGAACTAAACTTTGCATATTGATATCGAGAGAAATACTCATTAAGTGGGTGTGTTGGAATATGTAATTCCTACTTGTCTCAGTTGTGACTTTCTATCTAGAGAAGTTTGTTCATATTCTTTAGGGTTGTTATATCTAGAAGTTCCTAGATTGGTGGGTGGTTGAGATATTCTCTCATGATTGTGTGTCCAATATAGTCTACCTATCTTGAGACAACACCAAATGTATTTATATGTAATCTTATTTGATGTGAATATATGATATTGTGTGCACTATCAAAAATTAAGTCCAACATTATCAGCAACTCACAACACTATAATTTAGTTCGTTTCACATTTCATTTAGATATATGTAAGCCAAAATTAACCAAATAATAAACCGCCCAAATTCACAGTCGTTCACGCCGTCGATCTGATAACATTTTCAGGCCCTTATGGTTAACACTGTGAATGACTCTTCTCATCCATACACCATGTTCCACTGAGTAAAATCCAAGTAAGATATGGGAATTATGCCAACTATTCCTCCCAAATCAGTTTCATTATATATTTTTCCCTACACCCGGCTTCATAGACTTCGACGTAGCATGAGAATGAACTCACAACACTGTAATTTAGTTCGTTTCACATTTCATTTAGATATATGTAAGTCAAAATTATCCAAATAATAAACTGCCCAAATTCACATAGTCTTTCATGCTGTCGATCTGATAACACTTCAGACCCTCATGGTTAACACTGACTGATTCTTCTCATCCATACGCCATGTGCCACTAAGTAAAATCCAAGTAAGATATGAGAATTACGCCAACTAGTCCTCCCAAGTCAGTTTCATTATGTATTTTTCCTTGCACCCAGCTCACTGACTTCAACTTCTTCGATCCCTGCCAAGTGCCATATCACCCTCCAAATTTTCCTCTAAAATATGCCACCTCTTTAGTCTTAACTCACCACCAAAGAAAATTGTTAGGGTTACATTTGGCATTGTGTTCCTAAATGAGCGCATTTGATCATTAACACAAAAGGTTTCGATCTATCATCCAAATTGACATAACAAAAAAATCTTTTGAATATTGGTAATCATGAGAGGATGCTCTATTTTGATTATTTGATATGGTTGTAATTAAGTATTGGGAGTTTTCACAGTGCATTGTAGTAGATACCATTTTTTGAGATTCAACTGCATTAATTCATTCATTCATCTATGACCGTTTTCATGAGAGGTAGCCATAATTCACTAATTTCTCATGATTTTTTAATAGTCCACTTAAAACTCATTTCATCAGGTGATGCTCATAGGGGTGAAGAAGTGGGATTGAATCTAGTGAAATAAATCACATAGCGTCAATTATCACTTTCGGGGCTTGCACCTAGTAACCAGGACTTCCCATGAATTCACCCATCTCAGATGGTCATAATTTTTAGAAACTAGTTTTGTGAAGGATTCGATTGCAATTTTTATTTTGTTCATGTTCGTTATTTCAGGAACAGGCGTGGAAGCGATCATGTGAGGAATCAATATGTAAAGTTTTGGAACCTTTGGAGAATTGTATGGAATCGATTTCTATAACAAATATATGGAAAATGAAAAAAGAAAACTTGGTAATCCAGGTAATGATATCAAGACTGTTGATGAACAAGCAGTGAATTAATTCAAATGTGAAGAAAATAGCCAAGATCAGTTTGTTTATATTTTTGTTTGTTCCAGATCTTGGTATCTTTAGCCAAATATGATTATCATATTTATTTCTATTGCTCAGTAGTTGTTATTTGATCTAATTTGTTGTATTGCCCAGTAGTTGTTATTTGATCTAATTTGTGGTGTGATTTGTAGAATGTGAAAAATTCTAAATAAACAAGCAGTGATTCATCAATTTGAATGTTGAATGTATGCATGATATAAGTTGGATTCAATTTTGTTTATTTTCGAACCACTAATGAAATCTTTTGATTCTATTTATGCGTTTACCATATTTAACTTAATAATTTGTTTTGTTTTTGTGTGTACAGGTGTCAAAATAGCGAGGGCTTAGAGCTAAAAGATCTCAAATCCAAACAACATATCAGTTTGAAGGTTGTTGCCAAAAAATAGTTCGAAGCATTATGCCAATATTTTCCTTGATTTAAGAAACTATTATGCAACGGATGGAACTCGATGGACTCTAAGGAGCTTTGTCTCATTTCCTTTTTGGGACTATGTAATTATTTTGCAGCGGAGAACTTTGTTTATTATAAAAGGGATTATTGTACTCGAATAAGAGTACCATACTGTGGTATGACAAGAAGCTAAACATGTTGTAGTATGGATAGGTCTGAAAACAGAGAAAATGATTGATTTTTTTGCTTAAACTATGCATTTTAAAAGGAGAAGAAAAAGGAGGCTTGGCATGCCACTTAAATTGTCATGTCATTTTATTTTTATTGCAGTGATTTTTAACGTGTTCAAACGGTTTAAATTATATATATATATATATATATATATATATATATATATATATATATATATAAACAATTTTAATATTTAATTATTTTGAGTTTTAATATTAATTTAATTGTCACGTTGAATGATGGTAGATTAGATCTAGTACTTGAGTGATATTCATAAAGATAAAGTGAATGCTTTGTCTTGTTTTCATGAAATATTGATACACTTATATATTGTTATAATTTGTATATTATCTTAAACATTGGATCTTCTTTTTAGTTGATTCATATCAGTTTACTTTGGTTTAGTTTGCATTAGATAACATGCTTACCTTTTAGATTTATATTGCATTGAGGCCTTAGAATCATGTGGGCTTTAATGATTTATTTCTCCTTAGAAGAAGAAATATTAGGCTAATGGACGTCTAAAAGTCATTAGGTGCAACTATCCTAAGCAACCTAGGTTATTAAGGGACCTTGGACTGGATTGTTTCCTCCTATTGATGAGTGGCCAATTCTTCTTGTCGATACTCTCTTGGCTAAAATATGTAAATGGAGAGTAGGGTGACTTCATCCACAATAACACTCTATAACTTTGAATGGCTTGAATAGATTTAAACTTGGGAGATACCTTAAAGCTCAATAGGTTTGAATAAATTGTAAACATACTTTGTTTCTGCTCTAATTCTAATTTAGTTGGATTTATCTAATTGAATTCCAATAAATTATTAATTCTTACTATAGTTGTTAATAGAACAATAAGCTATCCAATATTCCATGTAAAAAAACTCGTAAAAATTTCTCATATATATACATCTATTTTAAAATAAATTCATTTTATTTTAAAATCTTTAAAATAAATATTTAAAAAAATTACATTTTAATTCCATTTTATTCATTTTAATAATTAAAATAAATTTAAACTAATAAATTATACCTATCAAATATACCCCATCACAATGAATAAATTTAAAATTAAACATATTACATACTGATAAATATATTTCACATAATTAATAAACTTAAAATTAAACATATTACATACTAATAAATATATTTCACATAAGAATTTCGCACACTTCACTAATTAATAAATTTGGAAATTAAAATACATCTAACTATAAATTACATAGTTTTTTGGTTTAAATTAATGTAAAAAATTATTTTAAAAATTATTTATTTTTAATAGGTAAACTATAAAATAATTACAATAATTTTATTATAAATTATATAATTTATTGAAAAATTACAAATTTATTTGAAAATTAGAATTTCATTCTAATTTTTAGACCCTGATATTTAAACTATTAAATAATACAATCATTTTATAAAAATGAAAAATGTAATAATATTATATAAAGAAATTTTGACTAATTTTATTCGTCCCTAGTATATAGTTTCAATTTATAAAAATTCAATTTTTCAATAATTATAGTTTCTATGAAATTTTTACTTCTTAAAGTAAAATAAAAAGGGAAATTAAGCCATCCACAAAATTTAGCCCCTCGACAAAAAGGCCCCTTGTAATTCTATATGTGTAAGCAGACCGTCCTCATTTACTCTGCATCAAACGAGATTATATTTTATTAGCAGAACTTTGTTACTGCCAAATCCAATACAATGAAAATTGACGTAATGTTAAATCGTGAACAACAACCACAGCGCCCTAAATCCTGAAAAACTATCAGACTGCTCCATTGGATTGAAAAATAGGAAACAACTTGTGCGGAATTTTAAAGTATGACTATAAATTGTTTGTAGATTCAAGCTAATAGAAGATTTCACAATTATAGCGCGATATAATCCATTATTACAGTACTTTATTTTCATTAACTAAAAAGTAGAGAAATCTAAACCTGACTATCAACCGATTATAAATTCGGATCATCGGAACGCTCGGCTTCGATGTTGTCGCAGTCATGCTGTTGGCAAGCAAGACTTTCCAGCTTCTCAATCGGCGTGATTTTCAAATGCCTTACTATTTCCGATTCCGACGCCTCGGGATTTAATTCGATGATTTTGCAAAGTAGCCCTTTCTTGGATCCGATCTTAGCGCTAGTCAATCTAAATAGTTTTAGAGAATGTCACTGAATTGAGACTTAATTAGAGGCTAATCAGATCTTACAAAGGAACATTCTCATCAAATATGTTTCATTGTTTCTAATTCTAGAAATAGTATTGTCTGTCCATAAAACCTCTTTTGGTTAGTAAAATTTAGAAGGATAAATAGTGATCATGTTTGTTTAGTTTTTTTTCTTGTAAATCAAGGATTCATGCATCTTCTTGGTCTCTGATTTAATTTAAAATAGAGACGAGTTATTTTCTTTTGAGTACCATTCTCTTATGAGATTATGTGAGAAGGCATATTGGGCTTTTTTTTTAACTAGCTTAGATCAATCTTAGCTCCAAATTTATCAAGCACTAAGAGGGATAAAATCTCTCAAGTTGCAAACCTTTTCTCATATTTAACACTTAAAAAAAGACTGACATATTGAGAGATTTAATCCATTTAGATGCTTGATAAATCTGAAGTTAAGATAAATTTTTCTATTTTAACTAAAATTATTTGGTTGAATCTCAATAAATTAGTAATTCTTATTTTGAAATTAATCAAATCACTGTACAGAAATAGGTCCCTTGTCCAATAAACAAAAATCTCATACCGAAATGCGATATCTAGCTTGACCATAATTTTAAAACTAAATAATAATAATAATATATAATACATTTTAAAATAAATCTAAACTCATAAATTATAGATATAAAAATAGTATACCATAATTAATAAATGATTAATTAATTTAAAATTAAATCTAATACACAATAATAAATATACCTAGCATAAAACTTTACATCTTCCAGTATTTAATAATTTTGGAGATAAAAATACATCTAACCATAAATGATCATCCTATACTATTTAACATATTTGAAAATAAAAATACATCTAACAATAAATGATCATCCTCTACTATTTAACATATTTGAAAATAAAAATACATTTAACCATAAACCATATAGCTCTTCAATAAAGATTTTAAGGATAGAAATTTTTGAAGGTTAAAATTTTTTTTATAAACCGTTTAGAGTTATTTTAATATTTTCTTATAAATTTTAAGCTAATAATTTTTTACGGAAAAAGAGGAGCTTAAACCGTTTCAAAATTTAACCGGTGCAATCACAAGAAAACACATTATAAAAAAATAAAAACTGCAAGATACATTTCACACTGCAGCAAGCAGACCGGCCTCATATAGTGTGCTTCCGTATTTTCTTAACAAAACATTGTCACTACAAACTGCAATGCACTGGAAATTGATCTACTGCGAAATCCAGAACAACAGTATTTTCTAAACAAAACTTTGTTTCTACAAAATGCAATGCAATGGAAATTGATGTAATACTAAATCCAGAACGACAGCCACAGCGCCATAAACTTGGGAATTGTAGCACAACGTTTTGTTTTCACTAATTGAAAAACGCGTAGTCGGAGTATGAGACTACTCCTTTGGATTGAAAAATAGAGAACAACTTATGAGGAATATTTAACTATAGCTATACCTTGTTCGTAGATTCAGGCTAATGGAAGATTTCATAATTACAGCGCGATATAATTATTACTTATTAGACTATTTTATTTTCATTAATGAAAAAGTAGCGAGATCTAATTAACCTGAATAGAAAGCGATTGTGAATTAGGATCATCGGAATGATCAGCTTCAAAGCCACTGGTAACCTCGATGTTCCCACGGACGTCCCCTTTGCGAGCCAGACTTGCCAGCGTCTCAATCGGCGTGACCTTCAAATGCCCTAGGATTTCCGATTCCGACGCCTCTGGATTTAATTTGATAATTTTGCAAAGTAGCCCTTTGTTGGTTCCGATCTTAGCGCAGTTGTCGGGGTCGTTGGCCAAGATTTTCAATATCCGTAGCCCCAGCAAAGTGAAATCTGAGTATTTATATATATTTTTATCTGGGAACTGATCCTGGTACTTAGTCGAATGAATTTCAACCTTGTTTCTATCGTACAGAAAGGAGGTTATGGATTCCATGGACTCAGGAAGGACCATCACCCGAATGCGATTTCGGGGTATCTCCACCAATTTGTAGATGATCTCTCCAGCCACTTCTCGAATCTCCTGCTCCCGAGGTTTCTCCCAATTAAGCATCTCGATCAACATGTTCAACACGCCTGGCGTTGTTCCGATCACCCTCAACTTCTCTGAAGGAAGCCGACCTGACTTCACAAACACGGATAGGAGTCGAGCCCCCGTCAGCTGATCGAAATGATGTATGGACTGCAGCAGCTCCACGCTGTATGACACAAAATCCATCTTCAAGCCGTCGAAAACGCTTTCATTCATGCACCGACAATATGTATCCCAGAAAAAAAGCAGAACCGTGTTGAGCTGAGAATCGTCGAAGCCATCTTCTTTTAACGCCGAGCGCCATCCTTTTCCTACGGCAATAGAGAACATGATTTTCCTATATACATCAAACAGGATGTCAATGATCCTTTTGCAGGATGATGTTTCTTCGTTGGGCGGGAGAATTGCCGAGTAGTCAAGGTAGCCTCTGACAATAAATCCGAGCAGAGTCACAATCGATTCCCCTGCGGACAGCCCGTAGAAAAGATTGAGAGCCCGACTTCGATTCAGATTACGGTCGGTCCCGTACTGTTGCTTAAATATACGTGACAGAGACAAGGCGACGCATGCAAGCGCCGAAAGTTCTTGTATCACAAGCGAATACAGACGTATTATTAATATGAGCCTGGAATGAGGGGGCCATGACCGTCGGGTCGCCAGCTCGCCGTGTCGGCATAAGATGCGAAGACCCTCTACCACTAATATTAGGCTGACGTACCAGAAGTCTATACTTTTCAATGATTGTGAGAAGCCTCCAAGGAGAACGGCAGTAGCCCAAATGAAGTTCATCGTTCCAAGCGTGCTGGCTCCCTTCTCGAGAAGAGCTAGGATGAAGGCGAAGTTTCTCAATTTCTTGTCCAGAGAGGTCTTCTGTTCACAGCAGCCGGACTCTATATCTTTGGGCGATTCTGCCATCCCGTTCTATTCCAAAGGAGGAACAAAGGAAATTTCAGTGGATCACAGCCGGACTTTATATCTTTGGGCGATTCTGAACGGCTGCCGGAGGTGGATTCAGACGACGGAAATTATTCCTGAAACTATGCAGAATCCAATTCAGTTGTATCCATCTCCTCCAAATTGAAATGTATGAGATGTATGAGTCACATATATATAATATCCCCGTGTACTGTTCACGCGATTGAGAAAGTGTAACAATCGTATGAGTCACATATATATAATATCCCCGTGTACTGTTCACGCGATTGAGAAAGTGTAACTGCGATTGTTGAGAGAGTGTGACTATTTGTGTGTTTTTTTTTTTAATTAAAATTTGAATTTTTTAATAAACTTCTAACTATTTTAGGTTTTGGATAGAGTTACGATTTTTTTTTTTTAAATTATGATATTTTGTTACTTAAAATGAGTTTTTTTAACTCTGAATTCAATATTATAAAAAAAAAACTTCCAATTGAATATCATAAAAAACTTTCACGTTTTGGATCTCGTTATAATTTTGGTTTAAATTATGGTTTTTTTTACTTGAAATGAATTTTAATTTAATATCATAAAAAACTTTCAGGATTTGGATAGAGTTATAATTTTTTTTGGTTTAAATCATAATATTTTGTTACTTAAAATGAGTTATATATATATATATATGAATTCAATATCATAAAAAGAATTCAGGACATTTAGAATATAGAAAATTTAAATTTATGATTTTCAAAAATATTTATCAAATTCAAAATAAATTTGATTATAAAAATTTCAAGTAAACTATAACATTAAAAAAAAACTTAAAACACTTATATGAAATAAATTTGACTATATTATTATATATTAAATTTTTCTTATTAAATTAATATTTTTTTTGGTTAGGTAATGTGAGTTTAAATATGATTGGCATACCTGTGGTTTGACTTCAACCAATGGGCATTTAAGCCATCAAAATCACGAGGGGATCACATTGCTTCAAATCACACCAGCCCTTAGCATTAGCATGGCTACATTTTTGCCCATGGTGTTTGAACACGTGACCTTTTCACCATAGCACTTTAATATGAGTCCCAAGATAAGTGACATACTTAACCTTTTAGCAACCTTGACTAGGCTTGGCGATCACACCCAATTTAAACCACACCAATGCTTAACATGCTTAAATTTTGACCATCAAATTTATAGACAGTAACATTTTTACCATAAAATACGTAACGCTCTATAATTATATAATATTATAATTTTCCGAAAAGAATTTTAAATCCTCCACCGCCACATTTACAACAAACAATTGAATTTGGAAAAAAATATATCTTCGAATAAAATATTAAACTTTGCAAAGACAGCATGTTTCTCTAGTGCGAATTCATAGTTGACACTGAAAGTGTTAAGTAGCGTGGTCCGTAAACGCTATGAGTAAGGATTTGATTGTTTTGATATGTTGGCATTCAATAGGTTAAATCTATATGTTGTCTTGTTACATGCTGCGGCAGAGGTAAAACTGAATTAATCAGTTTTGAATAAAAATTAAACCACTAATATGTAAAGGTAAATATTAGAAAATTAATATAAATTATTTTTTAAAATTTTATTTATTCACTTTCTGATTAGTACAGAGCAATTGGGTTTTATTAAACTATGATTATTTCCGTGGCCCCAGTCATACCAGTGCCGGTCTCACAAACAACAATTAAAAGAAAAGCTAAAGATAAAACAAAACAAATAAATAAATTATTATAATTTGAAATATCAAGAATAAAGATCAAATCAATAATCGAATCTTGTACATCCTATCATCAAACTTGTACAAGAAATAAAGTATCTAAGCCATTCTTTAAATTGGTACTATCATCAAACTTGTACAAGAAATAAAGCATCTAAGCCATTCCTTAAATTGGTACTGGTCAAATATTTTCCATGTACCAGTTTATAAGAATAAATATATTTTTATTTTTCAATTATGAGATCACTTTCAATCTCAGCGAAACCCACGTGCATAATTAAATCATGGCAGCGCCTCGCAAAATGCATCTTCACCACCTTTACGAGTAAATCTGCTTCATCGAACCTTCGTAAAAGCGGGGTACGGTTTATGCGTTTTCTCTGGCGTGAACAAGAAGATCTATTATTGTTTTGCGGATGATAAACACAATTGCCATAGTGAAAAAAGAAGTCTAGAGATTAGGCATTCCATAATACGTTGAAAACTGAATTAATCAGCTTTGGTTAAAAATTAAATTAGCAATATCTAATCTGTAAAGGTAAATATTAGAAAATTAATATAATTTTTTTTTTTTTTTAATTTAAAATTTTATTTATTCATCTTTTCATTGGTGCAGACAGATAAGGTCTGATTAAGCTCTCATTATTTCTGCTGCCGCTGTCATTCCTATATCACTCGAAAATAAATTGAATTAAAATCAGTTATAATCATCTCGTTGGGATGAAAATTGTTGATTTTGGGCTTTCAATACAATCCGACCGATTCGCTGATGCTATTAAAAGAGCCAGTTCACAAGCCTTTAAATGAGTAGAGTAGTAGAAAATTTGGGTGAAAATTTTGTTTTGCTTCAAATTAAATGTTAATATGGTAAGAATTTGCTTTAAATTAAATGTCAATATGGAATTTTAGTATTGTAGTATTGGTAGATGAAAATTAATCTTTTAAATAACAATTTAAGTAATATAAATTGGGATTCCAAAGTATTTTTCTTTATCTAATTTTAATAAATAGAAAACTATGTAGCTATCTTAGATCAAAGGTTTTCTATTTATAGAATCAATTTATTTATGCCTTACAAAAAAAGATTGTTGGCAACAAGAAATACTTTTTCTTTTTCTTTAATTATATATAGTAAATTAAATTAGACAATTATTAAACAATATTATTAAATTAAAAAATTAAATAGATGTGGTATATAAATGGTATATGATATGTTATATATTGAATATTCATATATATTTTCAATATTTTTTGGGAATATTAGTACATTTTAATTTAAAAACAATTATAACAAATAAACAGAAATTTGGTTGGGTGACAACTCCTCATCCAGAGCATGGTAACATTCTTATTTATTACTATTCAAAACAATTTGGGTGTTGTGTAATTTCTTCTCCCATGAGTTTTTAAGTGTGAACCAAAAGATTAATTTTACAAAACATATTAACTAACTATAATGATCTTATAGTTTCATTATTTTTTTACTATGCCAGAAAGACCTTGTTAATTAACAGGTATTTGATTTTTTCATTTATTGTGAATATATTTTATAATTTAGTATAAAAAAATATGTAAATAAATTATGTTTATAAAAAATTGACATTTATTTTTTAAAAATAAAAATAAAAAAATTAAAAAATATGAATTCTATAATATATATATAAACAAAACATAATTAATATCATAACCATCTTTACCGTTGTTAAAATTGTCGGGTTGTAGAATGGGGCTCATAAGCCAAACATGCCTTCTCTGTGGTCATGGGCTGTCATGGGCAGGTAATGAATATGACCTAGGTCGAGATCAATAAGGTAGAAGGTGTTGATGGAGGTTCCAATTTTGTGATTTGACTAGCAAGTTGAGTGTTTTGGTTTGGAATAATTTTTTTCAATAGTGTGGTTTTTTTTCAAGGATTTCAGAGTCATTTTAGGATATATTTATCGGTTAAATTTGAATTGTGATTTTGAAATCATTCGTTTATTTAATTTAAAAATATATTTTAAATAATAAATAAATCCACATAAAATAAAATAAAATAAAAATTATACACATCTTTAAAAGTCTTTTTTTTAAATCTCATATAGTAAAATTAACGTGCCAAAAATAAAATAATTTTCCTTCGTCTTATTATAATTTTCCCGGATGGGGTCGTGTCTTGCTTGAAGGGTTTTTCTCATAAAGAAATTCAAAATCGGAGTTACTATTATCATATAAAGAGCTTAAAAAAATAAAAAAATGTGTTAAGAAATTAGCTAATGTGTTGGTAAACTACTGAATCAATGTCTAAGGGAATTCCAATTTGAATTAGCATTTTGTAAGTTTGACCGTTGATAAATGATCTATAACTCCAATTAGTTGCTATATTCATTTTGGAATTTCTCTAAGAATATTGTGAAAGCTTTTTAATTGCTCTCTTGATAAAGCATGTGATGGAAGATTTGTCACTCGGATCATGAAATAGATGTTGATGGATATTGTCCAACAAATATTGTTTGAAATTATTGGTAATGTTGTATTTTATATTTATATTAAATGAAATATTTAATATTTAAATGATAAATTTGCTTATCTCACTAATAAAAGTTGTATTTTTATAAAAATATTTACTTATGTTCTATTTGTTATTACTTTCACTACTATTTCGTGTGGTTTGATTGCTTGTGATAGGTACAGACGTGGATGGTGACAAAATCTGAGTTTGACCATTCCCACGAGAGATCATACTTGTCAATCTATATTTCTAGTGAAACCAACTAGAAGATCAATGCTTGTCGCGTTGTTTTAGTGATTACAGAGTCAATTTATGATTTGGTGATTTCATGCTATGACTAATGTGGAAGGAGAAAGTCGTGAATACATGCACTGATTCATCTTCATAACTCGGTAACCGACGATAGTGCGTGTAGGATTTAAACTTAACTCGACTCAACTGTGATTATTGGGTAATCTCTACAGTGGAATGCATGCTCATATGGAGACCCTGATCAAAATTTTACGTTGAGTTTCTGAATAGTTCAACTATGATTGTTGAGTAATCTCTATGGTGAAATTCCTACTATATGGAGACCCCGATCATAATTTTATGTTCATTTTTTGAATGCAATTGGTAAGCAGACTAATTAGCAATGTGAAACCACACCGGGGAGAGGCATGACTTCTTCCCTATAGTCGGTTCCAAATATTACACAATAGAATCACTTTTGGCTCATCTATTAATCATGGCACTCGTGTTGTGTACTAGAAGTGAGCCATCGAGGAAAAGGAAGGTGTGAAAGTGCAGAGAGGTGGCGATGTTATGAGATTGATAGTGTGGCTGAGGAGAGGCTGCAAATAATAAAAAAATGGTTATTTTTTATAGGATCAAAGCACACAACACTAATCGAAGAGTGCGATGGAGATGCCACACTTATAAAATTCAAAATCTTCACCATGCAATGCACGATCTATGCATCAAAAAGTGTGATGAGCCACATTTCTTTTAATTTATAACTGTCATCTCATTTACAGTCCACTGAGCTTTCGCAGCTACATTTTTTTCTTCCTCCAGGATTTGTATGGAGACTGTGAGGGGTGGGATTGGACACCATGTTCCCTCCAAGTGAGGTTTATTGTCTTGGGCTTCATATTTTCTTAAATGGGGTTTCATGGTAGCCACGTGGTATATTTGTTTTGAAGTCTAAGAAGCATGTATATTTGTTTATAAGGCTTCATTCTTTTGTGTATGATATTAATTGAGCTCCATTTTTGAAGCTATTGAGAGAAGTGCACTCTTCGTTGTAGTCTCTTTCTAGTTTTGTTTTGGATTTATATATTTGGATCTTGTTGGTGGTGCTTGTGAAGTGCGGAGCAAGAAGCCGGGCATTGTTGAAGATTGGTATTTTCTGTTAAAATGACTAATCTACCTGAGACTTACCTGAATGGGGTTAATAAGTTGGATTGCTCAAATTAGGTCAATTGGAATTTAAGTTGCAGACTCTGATGGAAGGATATGTTGTTTGGACAATCACAAAGGGAGAAGAAGAAAAACCAAGTGTTGTCGAAGGCACGGCTAGGAGAAGCGTGAGAATAAAGCAAGTGTATTATTAAGAATATATGTGAAAGATAATATAATTACTCACATTCGTGACTGTAAGACCTCTAAGGAAACCTCAAATACACTGAACTAGTTGTATGAGACTAAAAATATAATTGGTTCCTTGTAACGCCTGTTGGGTTGTGTTATATTCTTTCCACGACTAGCCCACATAATTAACTGGGGGGTTAGAAGGGGGGTGGAGGCCCCCCTTTGTTGTGCTGATTGTGTAGAGGGGTGGTCATAAGGGGTTTGAGGGTTGCAGGTAACCCCACTCTATGGGGTCTGGGAAAATTTGTCTTTGGACCCTATATTAGGTTGGGTGGACCTACTTATGGTTTTGTGCATGATGTTTCACACATGGTTTTGGACGCAATGGTTTTAGGTCCATGGTATTAGATGCTTCGGCATGCATAAAAATGTATTATAAAATTGAAAGGAATATAATGAAAAATGAAGCTGGCAGTCTCGGTTTTGGGATACAGGGGAAAATCTCTGTGTATATGTGTTTTATGTGTTATTCTCTCGCATTGTTTATTTTCTGTGTATTAGAATTCGTATGCAGGTAATTTCTATATGGGGTTAAAACCTACATTTGTTATCAGAGCTGTTTTGGCTTCAAGGGGACGTCTTTATTGCTGAGGGGTTTTGCTCGAGCCTGTGGTAGACCCTATTTAGTGGGAGATCTGCGAGATCGATTTTGGTGGTGAAAGAAGATGGCGAGAAATGGAAAGATAGAGATCGAGAAATTTAATGGTCAGAGTTTTGAGTTTTGGAAACTCAAGATGGTGGATCTGTTGGTGGATAAAGATCAGTGGATCATGGTAGATTCGGGTATTAAACCAACGAGAGTGTCCGATGAAGAATGGAAGAAGTTGGATCGGAAGGCAAAGAACACAATACGATTGTGTCTCAGATTCAGTATTATTGAATGTATCAAGGGAAGCTATGGTGAAGGCTTTGTGGGAAAAGTTAGTGACTTTGTACCAATCTAAGTCTCTGGTGAATAAATTGTTCCTACGGAAAAAGCTGTATAACCTAAGGATGAAAGATGGAGACTTGGTGATATAGCATCTGAATGCATTTAATACTGTGGTAAGTCAGTTATCGTCTGTTGATATCAAAATTTCATATGAAGATAAGTGCATCAGTTTGTTGTGTTCTCTACCAGATTCGTGGGATATTCTGGTTATTGCAATAGGTAGCAATGCAACTGCCTTGCAGTTTGATGAAATAGTCTCATCCTCGCTGACGGAGGAGATGAGATGGAAAAATATGGAGAGCCTGAATGGTGATGCCTTTTCTATACGAGGACGGTCCCAGAACAAAAACAAAAATAAGTCATCGATTAGGAGATCTAAATCTAGAGGGAGATCTAAATATCTAGGAAAACCTATAAAGGTGGTGTGCTGGAAATGCGGAAAGGAAGGGAACTACAAAAGAGACTGTAAATCTAAAGCTCCTGACAAAGGAAAGGGATCTGATGATGCTCCTTCTGCAGTGGTGAAAACCACCTCAGATGAAGGTCGGGATGTGTACTTAGCTTCTTCAAGTACACATGTAGATCATGAGGCATGGTTGACTGACTCAGGTGCATCCTTTCACTTCACTCCCCATAGAGAGTGGTTTTGTGAGTATGAGAAATTCGATGGTGGTGATGTCTTCTTAGGGGATGATAGGAAGGCTAGAATTGTTGGTCGCAGAAAAGTAAAGTTGAAGTTGCAAGGTGGAAGGGTTAGAAAACTTTCGGGTATTCTACATATTCCTGCATTGGCCAAAAATCTGATTTCTGTAAGCAAGCTAGATGATGCAAGTGTAAAAACAATGTTTGAGAAGGATACCTACAAAATGGTTTGGGAAGCACTGGTATTGATGCGGGGAGTTCGGATTGGAACTCTGTACAAGCTACAAGATAGCACTGTTATTGATGGGTGCAACAGTTCTGTGGTTCCTGAAAGTGGAGCAGAAAATCTAGTGGTCTCTAGAGAGAAGAACACGTTGTGGCATCAAAGGCTTGGACATATTAGAGAGAAGGGCCTTCGAATACTTCATGGTAAAGGTATGGTAGAATGTATGAGTAATAGCTCTCTGGATTTTGATTTTTGTGAAAATTGTGTATATGGGAAGCTGAATCTGATGACTTTCCCCTCTGGTGGTAAGACGACGAAACATATATTAGAGCTTGTTCACAGTGATGTGTTTGGACCTGTGAAGGTTCCATCACTGGGTAATTCTGTGTACTATGTACATTTATAGATGACTTCTCAAGGAATACATGGATATATTTCCTTAAGAAGAAATCTGAAGTCTTTGACAGGTTTAAAGAATTTAAGGCTCTGGTGGAAAACCAAGCAGAGAAGAAGATAAAGGTGTTGAGGACAAATAACGGTGGAGAGTTTTGTAGTAAGGAATTTGAAGAATTCTGTAAGAAGTGTGGTAGAGAATGGCAGAAGACTGTTCCATATACACCTCAGAAAAATGGAGTTGCAGAAAGAATGAACAAGATATTGATGGAAAGGGCAAGAAGCATGCTCAGTGGTGATGATTTAGGACAAGAATTTTGGGTAGAGGTGGTGGAGATTGCATGTTACCTGGTCAATAGATCACCTTCATCAGCATTAGAAGATAAGACTCCACAAGAGGTATGGATTGGTAAGAAACCTTCTCTTTCACATCTGAGGGTATTTGTATGTGATGCATATGTACATGTTCCAAAGGAGAAAAGAACCAAGTTGGATAGTAAATCTGAAAAGTGCATCTTTATTGGGTATAAGGATAGTTTAAAGGGTTATAAGCATTGGAACCTAGTAACAAGGAAGGTTGTGTATAGTTGAGATGTGGTGTTCAAAGATGTGAAAGATGTTATTAAACATGAAGTACAACCAAAGGAACCTGAGAAGATAGAGTTTGAGCTAATGGAGGAAGAATCAGACTCTACAACAAAGAAGGAATCAGAAGATGAAGAGCCACAAACTCTGGGTCCGATAAGATCAGTTGGAGAAAGAAGGCAGCCAAAAAGCTATAGTCCATCTGCTTTCTGTTCAAATTTTTCTTTATCTATTACTGATGATGATCCCATAACTGTGAAGGAAGTAGTAGATTTAGAGGATAGAAAACTTTGGAAAGAGGCCATGGTTGATGAAATGGCATCTTTGCACAAAAATGAGGCTTGGGATCTGGTGGAGTTGATGGCTAGAAGGAAACCCATTGGCAGCAAATGGGTGTTCAAGAAGAAGACAAATGCAAAAGGAAATGTGGAGAAATACAAAGCTCGGTTGGTAGCAAAAGGTTATTCCCAAGTGTCGGGAATTGATTTTGGTGATAATTTTTCTCTTGTTGCCAAGGTAACTTCTATTAGATTACTTTTATCTATTGCTTCTGCTTTTGATTTTGAGGTAGAACAGATGGATGTGAAGACATCATTTCTTCATAGGGATATGGAAGAGGAGATCTACATGAAGCAACCTGAAGGTTTTGTGGTGAAGGGTAAGAAAGAACTGGTATGCAAGTTAAAGAAGTCTCTGTATGGGTTAAAATAGAGAAGTCTCTGTATGGGTTAAAATAGTCACCAAGGATGTGGTATCAGAAATTTGATACATTTATACGGGGACTAGGCGTCACCAGAAGTAAAGCAGATCAAGGTGTGTATTTTAAATTAGTTGGTGACCCTGTTATTTATGTGGTCTTGTATGTGGATGATATGTTGCTAGTTGGAAATGACAAAGAAATTATCTAGGATTTAAAGACCCAATTTTCCTCCAAATTCGACATGAAAGATATTGGTGTTGTAAACTATATTTTCGGCATGGAAATTAAAAGAGATCGGACAAAGAGGAAGCTCTAGTTAAACCAGAGGAAGTATGTCGAGACAATATTGCAGAGGTTTAATATGCAGGATAGTAAACTGGTGAAGGTTCCTATTCCTGTAGGTGTAAAGTTATTTGCTGAACAATGTCCGAAGACACAAGAAGAGGAAGAGGATATGTCTTGTGTTCCATATGCAAGTGTAGTCGGTAGCCCGATGTATCCGATGGTCTATACTAGACTAGACATTGCACATGTAGTGGGAGTATTGAGCAGGTTTATGACAAAACCAGGGAAGGAGCACTGTACAACAGTGACGCGGGTTTTCAGGTATTTGTATGGCACTAGTGATTATGGTTTGTGCTACCAAGGAAGATCAAGATTGGACAGAGTGTTGGATATTCGTGGCTTTGTTGATGCAGACTGGGCTGGAGATCTGGATCAAAGAAGATCTACAAGTGGGTATGTGTTTAACCTATTTGGAGGTGCAGTCAGTTGGATGAGTAAGAAACAATTTGTAGTGGTTCTATCAACTACAGAGGCAGAATACATGGTAGCCACTCATGTAAGAAAGGAAGCAGTTTGGTTTCAAAGATTGTGTTCAAGTATGGGGTTAGTACAGGGAGCTATAAGGATAGACTGTGAAAATCAAAGTGCAATTTTCTTGGAAAAGAACCCTGCATATCATTCAAAGACAAAGCACATTGATGTTCAGTATCACTTTGTGAGGGATATGATAGAAGACAAAAAGGTGTTGCTGGTAAAGGTGGGCACTTTTAAGAATACTACAGTTGCATTGACAAAATTTGTGAGCTCTGAGAAGTTCTCTTGGTGTAGAGAAACAATGGGTGTTGCAGGGCTGGATAAATGACTAAGCTCTCTTGTGCCCTCCTTGGAAACAAAACAAATAGTGGGAGAATGTTGGGTTGTGTTATATTCTTTCCATGACTAGCCCACATAGTTAACTAGGGGGTTAGAAGGGGGCCGGAGTCCCCCCTTTGTTGTGTCGATTGCGTAGAGGGGGGGGTCACAGGGGATTTGAGGGGTGCAGGTAACCCCACTCTATGGGGTCTGAGAAAATTTGTTTTTGGACCCTATATTAGGTTGGGTGGACCTACCTATGGTTTTGTGCATGATATTTCACACATGGTTTTGGACGCGATGGTTTTCAGTCCATGGTATTGGATGCTTCGGCATGTATAAATATGTATTATAACATTAAAAGGAATATAATGAAAAATCAAGCTGGTAGTCTCGGTTTTGGGATCTAGGGTAAAATCTCTGTGTATATGTGTTTTATGTGTTACGCTTTCGTACTGTTTATTTTCTGTGTTTTAGAATTCATATGCAGGTAATTTCTGTATGTGGTTAAAACCTACAACGCCATCTCCCACATTTAGCTGCTTTTAGCAACCTATTGGGGTAGACATGACCTTAGGGATACTATAACATGATTCAGCCTCCAAAATACAGTTAAGGAAGTGGAACTGATAAACTCGAACCATACTAACCTTCCTTAGAAGCTACAAGACACCTAAGAGCCAACCAACCACTCCGAGTGCCCAAATCCTGAGTTGGAATAAACTTTTACTAACATGGGCTCCCAACCGCATGCATGAAAATGCATTCATGTGGTTGAGGGCCTCAAATCGCATGCACAATACTAGTTTCCAATGGTTGTGACCTAAAATGTTCATTTCAGATGGTACAGTCCCGCATTTTGAGCCTAAATTCTAGGCCAGCGTTGAGACCACTGTGCAAAACTCAATGAGACTTTTTAGAATGATAAGTAGCTCAACGAAACAGATAAATATACAAATTTGAACCATAAACTTAACCTAACCAAGGCTATCCATGATAGTAATTTTTTCAAACACATTGAAACATGTAATCTGCAGGTCATGAATGCATATCTAAACATAGGGGTTGGATACTTATATTAGAATCATCAAGAAGGTCTAATTCCCTCTCATAATAGTTGCAACAACATCTATTAGCTCATGCATTCATTAACCAATCATCAATAAATCAAATATATAAAGAGCCATAGCTAGAACCTGTTATGAAACCATGCTTATAACCAACATATAACTAGAATAATAACCATGATAGAACAACCATCAAAGCCACATAATAGCAAGTACAAATACTCATGTAATACAATAGGAAAAGAGCTACTTTTAACATATGCAAAATCCAACCAAGTTAGGGTCTTCCACGTACAACTCGACCATAGATTGGGTTGAACAAAATATTTGTTTTAGCTAATCACCCTCGTGCCATATCCCAAGCATGAATGTGGGACTCAAGACCAAATATACCAGGGCTTCCTAGAGATCAAACTACCTAAACCCTTAGGATTTACCGTAATCTCGCCAAAACTGGTCAAGGGAGTCCTAGGCCCAAACAAGGGCATAAACAACCAGGATTTACCACAATACTACCAAAATCGATCAAGGGATTCCTAGGCCCAAAAAAAATCATAAACCACCAGGCTTTACTGCAATCATGCCAAAACCGGTCAAGGTATCACTAAGCCCAGAACAAGCTTGGATTCCTCCATATTTATTCACCAATACCTTGAGGAATTTACCCATCTCCAAAATCAAGATTTACTGCAATCTCACCAAAACCAGTCAAGGGATTCCTAGGCCCTTGGGAATTTTCCTGGAACCACCTCACCTAATTCCAAAACCATTTGGAATCTAAAGCTTAAATAAGAAAAATAACCCCATCACACCATGGCTATCTAGAAATGGCAAGGCAAGGATGAAAACATTGTCACACCTGGAAAAACTCATTCCAATGACAAGAAGGGAACCAAATAGATACATCCATGTACCATGTGTTCTTAAACTAGCTAGGAAATCACACATGCAACCTGTTACTTGTAATTATTCTGTAATCTCCCTCCTCCCACATATACGCAAGTAACTGGCCAACCGGGGTAAACATGTGACGAGAGAGGCCACTATAAGGGATTCAACCTCCTTGGTGACCTTAAGGAAATTGAAATCGACATAACACATCAACCAAACCTTACACATCAACAATAACAACCCTAGGAGACATATTAGCCACTCATACATCCTGCCCCTGGTTCCCACTGATCTTTTATGCATCTTAACCTTTGGAAGCTCTCATGCTATAGACATGCCAACATCTAGGGACCTCTGGATGCTCTCACAGGCCTGCAAGCCAGCGTCCTGGGACTTTTCTCATCATACTTGTGCCAACGTATGTGGAATTCATGACACTTTCCTAGCCCATAATTCCAGCCATTTCCCATAACTTGTTATAAGTTCTAGAATCCATCAGAGACATGACCACAAAGCTAATAAACTAGAAATCAACCTGAGGACTAAGCCTGACCATCCCTAACCGGGACTGACATTCTGTTAAACACTTGGCATCAATGCAACCTATAGGTCTATGAGACAAGACAGAGAATGAATGACTGAAAACACTTATGAAACATGACAATAAGGATCACCACCTTCTCCATTGAACTTTTATAACATAAATTAGCTAGTGCATCCATCATTTTAACATTCAGAAGTAAATACATGAAATAACCATGACATGAACCAATCAATTAACCATGCTTATAACTAGCATAAAACCATGTAAATATCAGAGATATAATAACAATTAAATCCACATATAAATAACTGCAAAATAAAGAGAAGTTAGCTTTCATTAATCATTGTTAAATCCGACCAGGTTTTGGACTTCCATGTACCAACCAACTGTAGACATGGTTGAATAAAATCTTTCTTTCAACTAGTCACCCCATGCCATATTCCAGGGATGATTGTGGGATCTCATGGAAAAACCAATCCAAAATCAACTAAGGGAATCTAGAGGTTAAACTACCTCCACCCTCACCAAATTGTGATCACACCAAAACTGGTGCTCCGATCAAAATTGAATCAAACTTGGAATGCCATCTAGAATCCATCACTATCCTTGAGGAATTTTTTGTCTCCTTGTCTCTCGGGATTTACTGCAATCCAATCTCGGATCATTAAGCCCTAAATCGAGACTAGTCTCTCATGCTTTAACGCAATCCAAACTTGGATCACTTGTTCATAAAATGAGACTCCTTCCTTATGATTTACCATGTATCATGCCAAAACCGGTGATGAGCCTCATAATTGGGTAACTATATTGACCTTAATACACCTCCAAGCTTATTAAAATCAACTATTATCATAATTCCTTACATGTTTTAATTATATTTTTCTTAATGAGATGAGTAAAAGTAAGAGGTTATGTATAGTGGTCTAATGTGCATTGATTGCAGGGTTTTGAGAGAAAATCATGGTAATTTTGGCTAATTAAGGGAAGAAACTCGAATGAGACAAGGAGGAGAGATTATAGGAGATATATCCTCCTCATTAAATCCTCCCTCATTCGAATATTCCTCAATCAAATCACACTAGCTCGGAGTTGCAAGCAGTCGAGTCATGGAGAGCATGGGCAGCTGAGCCAGTGATAGTTAAGAGCTCGTTCATCTTGAGTTTGGAAGCCAAGCCTCCCTATATTTAAGGAAGTCATTGGAGACTTCAGTTGTATAAATAAGGAGGCCTAGAGCCTCATTAGGATTCATATTTTTTTATGTAAAAGCACTAAGCATTTTCGAGTTCAAGTCTTGTGGCAAAACATTGTTATGTAATTTTTGTGATATGATAATGAGAATGAGAATTTCCTTGATCCAACACTGATTTGACTTAGAGGGTTGAAGCTCTTAGGTTAGGGCCCAACCCTAGCAGCAAAGGCTCCTCTTCTTGTACTTTTATGTTTAGGTTATTTCATAGATTAGTTGTTGAATTGGTTTTACCATTGTTTCATTGCAAGTAGTTGTGAATTTGATTAGTTTGCTTCCATTTGTGCATTGCTTTAGCAGTAGGTTAGAAAGATAAAGAAATACCAAAAAGGTTGATAGCAGGTGGATTTGGCCTCACTCCTCCCTACAGGGACCATGGTTTTAGGAAAAACTCCTATTCAACCCCAAAAAGACAAAATTCTGATTTCTTATGGAAGTTAGGGTTTCTGCTACTTAGGCCAACATCTTTTCAGTTTTCAAGAATAGGTTTCAATTGTCATTTCTGATATCTTCAGCTTTGTATTAGATCTCATGGTGTTTCACAATACTCTGCAAGTATTTCCATGCATGAACTAGGCAACTAGATAATGAAATTATGTTTTCTTAAGTTGATTGAAAATCTTTCTTGTTTGACATGATTCATGGATAAATTCCAGTGACGTATGTATTGAAGGAATTTCAATAATGTAGGAAGATCTCATGCCAGCAACCCCAGCCTAACTTCATTCATCCATGATCACCAAAAGCCACTAGGTCCCTCAACCAATTCATTATTCCATAAGAACAACTTTCCAGGTTTGTTGAGCAAATCCAACAATCTTACAAACTCTGTTTTGAGCTCTGAAGAAGTCCTAGCCAATCCCTTACCTTATTTATTCCATCATTCACCTTCCCTAAGCCCTATACCACCTTTCAAATCACTCCTATTTCTCTCGGCCGGATCCTATAGGAATACAAGGGATCACGTAGGAGCATTAGGACATTCTATAGGACGACCTGCAGTGGCATTTTTTAAGGCTAATGTGTGGAAAAAGCATCCAGGAAGATAGGAGAATACCCATACTTGCCTCCCAAGCCATCTGACCTTTCACCACCATCTCTAACCCACCTACCACATCACCAAGAAGATTTAGCATTCACATTTTCTCAAAAAAGGGACGAAAAGGAAAAAAAGAGTTATTATGTTCATTCATATGCATAACCGTAGAATGTTTGGTTATTTTAGATTGCATGCCTAGGACAGTAAGGATTACACACATGTTATCTTAGAATCATTTTGAAGCAATATATACTAACAATTAGTTAGATGAGTGGTGTGTTTAAAGCGTTGATTTTAGTCTTTCCTTACTGTAGTAGGCAATATTTCAATTCTCCCAATTAGTGAAAAATTCCCCTTTCTTCATTGGTAATCAAGCTTCTTTTGAATCAATAGAACGCTAGTTTGAGAAACCATAGTGGTCCATCGCTAGCTCAACAGTGACAAAGAGTGGACCCATTGCATCTTCTTGTGTATACAACACTGTCACCTCCAAGTTTGTACAAACCTTGGGTTGATAAAGTAAAGTTGGTAGCCCCATGAGTTGCAACATCCTTGTTGCAATATTGGTGCTCATCACCTTTTGGCGCTGTTTCCAGGGAGGTGTCTGAGTAAAGTGTGATTTATGCTTTCTTTCTTCCATTTCTTATCTCTGACATTCTGCCATTAGATTCATTTCTACAAAAGTAATTGTAACTTGGTTTTCTTTCTTTTCCATTCCGTAAGTGGGATTTCATTCAGCAGTTAGTTTCAATTCAATTTGTTATTTCAATTCTGCAATTAGTCTTAAAGCTTGAAAAAAAACACACAAAAAAAACTTTTCTTTCATGCCTCGTAGGAATAGGGATAACTTAGGAAAATTTCTACCAAATACCCCCATTACTTCAAACAGCCAACCTTCCCTCTTCTTCGGTGGATGTGAATTGGAGGATCCCTTAGACAAACAACCAGATATTTTTAAAGAGCCTACAGGGGGAGAAGAAGAAGGAGAACCCATTCCAACTGACCTAATGGCTGAAAATAGAAATGACAGAGGGGATAGAGAAATAATTGAGGGTGATTTTCCCATCAGAGAAACTAATGGGGATACCAAGATGAAATGTATAAGCCCCTATACTCTTCCTCATTTCCATGACCTAACCTCAGAAGATCCAGATATTTTCTTGTTTGACTTCACTATCATATGCAGAACTTATGATTACACCACTGATGATCTGAAGTTCAAAATATTCCCATCCACTCTCAAGGATGCAGCGTTGCGCTGGTTCATGGGTTTACATGTGGATATCATCACAACCTAGGCTCAGATGTAGCAAGCCTTCAAAAACAAGTATCGGGACTACTGCAAGTCCAAAGACACTAAAGAGGAAATTTTTAGAATGACCTTGGGGCATGATGAATCCCTAGAGGATTATGAAGACTGATTCCAACTTAGCTACAAAAGGGCCAAGTGCACACTTGATATTGAGTCACTGAAGCTACTCCTCTCTTGGGGGTCAGGGAAGATCTTCTGGATACCCTAAACCTACTAGCAGTAGGGGACATCTACTAGCTACCCTATGAAGATATCAAGACTGTCTTTAAGAGCCATTCTAGGGAAATTGGGAAAAAGGATAGGGGTAGTGAACCAATGGCCAGCTCATCCTATTCCAACACCTCCATAAAAGGTGAAATTGGAAATATGATGAAAGATTTTAAGAGAGAAATGCTGCAAATCCTTGCCCTACAGATGGACACTATGCACATCAAGAGAAAGCAAGAGGAAGCAGAGAGAGAATTAGCCATCTTCTACCCTAGACGGACAAGGAGGTAGTTTAGGAATGAAGGTCCATTAAACATGATAGAAATATGCTCGATCTATGAAGAAAACCACTCCATTGACAAGTGCCCTTCTCCACGTGAACTAAAAGTTGTGTATCATGGAATTGAAGGGGTGACTGAAAAACTTTGCTACATAAATCAAAGGAGACCTCATGGGCCTTGGTTGTACCATCAAGGCATGCAAGGGTCATCCTATGCATATTACAACCCTAATCAAAACACATCCATTCTCGCTTGGGGCCTCCCTGCTCATCCCTCCTAGTCTACACCTTCTCCTTAGTCTTTTGTACTTCAGTACCATTCCTAATGAACCATCCAACCTTTTCAGCCATATATTCCTCCACAGACTCAGTGGAATGCACCACCTTAGGGGTGGAGGCCCCCATACCACAACGCTCCAGCTTTATTGCCTTCACCTCCTACTCAACCACAACTTTTACACCCTGGTCCACCTAAAAAACCTTAGATGCCTACCCAGCCAAATCCGAACCCAAACAACAGACAAGCACAACAAGTATACAGTGGAGAGACATCCTACCCGTCTTATGTTGTGGAAATTCAGGAAATCAACCTAAGGTCTGGGAGAGTACTCCAGGACAACTAACCTCCATCTCAACCTAGGGAGAGTGAGGTGGAGATAGAGGAAAGTATTCCTAGAGTGAATCCACCACCCTTTCCTGAAAGATTAACTCATCCAGTCTAGCCAACCCTAGAAGAGAATGAACTTTTGGGTGAATTGAAAAATCTGTGTCAAAATTCCACTTCTCCAAGCCATTAAGGATGTACCTATTTACAACAAACTAATTAAAGAGAATTGTTTCAAACATCCACAAAGGTGAAAAAGAGACACCCCTACCATTAATGTCATTGGGAAGTTGTCCGACTTAATGCTGGGGCAGGTAATTTTCCCAAAGTATTTAGACCTTGGAAGCCCTGTAGTAGATGTGCACATCAATGGCAACATTTTTTCTCACACACCTTGATTGATCTTGGGGCTGCATACCACAAATGATTTTTCTGGATCTGCTACCTTTAGCATCGGTGCGGTAGTAAGTAATTGTTTCAGTTGCTCAAAACTTTGCTGACATTCTGTTGTCTAGAGGAAGGCATGCCCCTTTTTCTGTAATGAGGTCAGAGGAAAAGATATTTTTGAAAATCCTTTAATGAATCAGTGGTAATAAGCTTCCAAGCCCAAAAAGGATCTTATGTCAGCAATGTTTTTCAGAGTGGTCCATTCCATAATAGTTTTGATCTTTTCTGGATCCACCACTATTCCCTCTGCTGATATAACATGGCATAAGTACTGAATTTGTATTTTGTAAAAATCACACTTACTATACTTTGCGTACAATTGATTATCTCACAAAATCTACAATACTGTCCTTAAGTGCTTCTCATGCTCCTCCTGATTTTTTGAATAAATCAGTATATCATCAATAAAAATCAGTACAAACTTATCTAGAAATGGCTGAAAAATGCCATGCATCAGGCTCATGAAAGTGGATGGAGCATTGGTAAGGCCGAAAGGTAGTACCATGAACTCGTAGTGACTATAACAAGTTTGGAATGCAGTTTTGCAAATGTTTTCATCCTCTATTCTGATCTGATGATAACCAGACCTTAAGTTGATTTTTGAAAATACGCTACCCCCCTGAACTTGATCAAATAAATCGTCAATACGGGGAAAAGGGTACTTATTTTTTACCATTAGTTTATTTCGCTGTCGATAATCAATGCATAGTCTTAAGGTCCCGTCCTTCTTTTGTACAAATAGCATAGGAGCTCCCCAAAGAGATACTAGGGTGATGTATCATTTATCCAAAAGTTCCTGACGCTGAATTTTGAGTTCTATTAACTCAATGGTAAAATCAATATCACGTCTATGTGGCAACCCCTGGAGGGATTCAACGAACACATCCACGAAATCTTGAATCACAAGAATATTCTCCAATGAAGTCATCTCATTTCAGTCATTTGTGTATGCTACCTAGACAACATAAATCTGGCAACCCTCTCTAGTGCATCTTCCAAGATGGTTAGCGGTAATAGGACGTAATTTAAGGTTTTTCTTGATTCCTTGAATTTCCTTTCGCTATCCCAACTCTGTGAGATAGCTTACATATTTTTCTTTATAATCAACTAGGGACCAACACCCTTCCAACCAGTCCTTCCCTATTGATACATCACATGAACCTAAGGGGAGTATATTCAGATCAACATGGATGGGATGTCCTGAAACTATTATAGGGTAGTTTTCTATTTTTTCCGACACGCTTCTCTTCGTTCTGGTGGCTAGTTGAACTAGCCAAGATTTCTTAAATTTACTACTTTGTAGCTGACATTTCTCTACCACTTTAGGACTAATGTAGCTTAGGCTAGCGCCTGTAATAAATAAAACAGAAATAGGTTGATCAGAAATCATACCTTCTTACTCGATCATGGTGGGATGGTATTCTGCTTAGTGATCATCTAGAGCAGCATTAACTTTGGGCATGCTCCTTGCTACGTCTCCAACTGTGGAGGCCTCTTGCATCTTTGAGAGTTTTTTTGTTCTGGCCTTGTGCAAACAATTCTTGTAGTAATGAGATTCCCCACATCCCCAACATTGCAGAGGTTGTTTTGGTAGTTGATCAGTAGCAGGTTTACTAAATCCACATGTCTATCTATTCTCAGTGTAAGCTAGGATTTTGGGTAGATTCCTTGCAAATTTTCTAAAAGTTCTTTGCTGCTTATTTCTACTATTTGCGACTTTCAGTTGTCTTTTTGGGGGTAAGTTCCTCATTTTCTTGCCAATGGCTCCTTTCCGACCCTCGTTCTTCTACTTCATTTGCTAATAACATATATGGGCCTTTCACACCGAATCATCCATTGTTCTAGTATAATCAAATTCTAACTTTTCCTTCATGAAGTTGGGTAAACTGCTAATAAAATGTTGAATTTTAGCTTTTTCATCTTGCATGTATGGGACATATCGTAATAGGGAGGTAAACTGCTTCACGTACTTGTCCATGGTCAAGGTTTCAAATCTTAACTCATGGAACTCCTTTGCGCATAATAATATGTCCCAAATGTTGATTTCCCTCTTCAAGGGTTGCATAGTCTACATGTTTCATTCCCAGGAGCTTCTAATCAGAGTTCCTCTAGTTATTGTCAATCACCTCATATTCCATATGAGGACATATTATGTTGATTTCATCTAGTGTGACCATGCCTTCTGACATACTTTCATAGGAGGAGATTACTTTCCTTTGATAATGCTTCTCAAGATAGAGTAGTGATCCATGTTACCTGCAACCATACGACATGACTTTATAATATTGAATACAAGCATATATAACTCATTTACCTTTAGGTCATATTGGCTTCTTTAAACAACTTCCTTGATTGAAAATATCTTCAACCCCTTGATCTTCTTCATCTCTTATGTCATCATAACATCATCTCACAAATTCCACAAGGTGGAGTTCCTGATGAAACAATTGCATCCTTTCTAGATCGGCGAACCTTCCGATGAGGGTTCCATCAGAGAATCTTAAGGATCTTGCATATCCCTATCTAGTTGATGTTTCCTTTTGACTGATGTATGATGAGAGTTGTCCTGGATGACTTCTTTCTTTTCCCCATAAGTGTCACTTGAGCTTTAAATGAGGTCACCAAGAGCTATATCCTTCATAGTGATTTTCATATATTTTTTTCTAAACATCCTTCATGATTCCTATGGTGATGGCATGAGCTCTTACTTCTAATTCTTTTCCTCTTCCATGGATTTCTTATTTTGAGCTTCCTCCACTTCTTTGGTGAAATGGGATTCTTCTCTTTCTTTCCTGTTATTTCCCTTCTTGAGCTTAGGACAATATTTCATGTAATTCTCATAGCCTTGAATCTTGGCTATGTTCTTCTTTCCTTTGGACAATATTTCATGTAATTCTCATAGCCTTGAATCTTGGCTATGTTCTTCTTTCCTTTTTGAGGACTGAATTTTTCAAAATTCCCTTTCCTTCCGACAAATGTTTGAGCACTTTTTTCCCTCAACCTGTATTCTTCTATCTTGCATAGAAATCACAAGTTATTGAATGGAATAATTTTCTTGTCATCATAGGCATTTGTTACATTGTTCATTAGTTAGTGCATTTAGAGAAAAGGAGATCATTTACTTATCTGAAATCATCTCTCCTAGATCTTGCAGTTGATATCTTATGACGATGACCATTTCTCCTTTGATACCTTTAATTTATGTATATCATATCTAAGTGATATGACCTTCTTTATTGCATCTTCAGAGAATAGTTCTACCAGCTTATCATATATATCTTTTGATGTGATCAAGGGGATCAATTTAGTGCTCAAAATCCAAGTGATCAAAAGTGCTCAAAATGTGTACTAGTGAGTAGATCTCGGTGATCTAAATCTAATGCAATGTGAATCATTCAAAACCAATATCATATGCTCCTGATATCGTGTTCTGGTCGAATTCCTAAACATGCAAAATTTTAAAGTTGGGTTGAAGGTATGCCTAGTCAGCAGTCTGTACATTGACTAGGAATGTGACTGGGAAGGGTAATTGTATTTTTATTGGCCAATGGTTTTTTTCCATGTGTCTCAATCTGGTTGGTCAAATTTTCTTGAGTTTTGATTAGCTATGGATTCGTTGATGTGGTCCAATGGTGGAGAGCCACGTGGGACAATGGATGTCTTCCACGTCGCCCCCAAATGTATTGTAATTTTTTTTTTGTGGGTTGAACGGGCCTGGTGGGATTTTAACGGGTGACCTCCAGGGTGGTAGCATAGTTCTCTGCCACTGCGCCACCGATGTTTGTTTTAAACTATGGGTGCACGCATACATTTAAGCTTTATGTGACACACATATGGGGGGAGGGCCTGGGCTAACCCACTACCCATGGGGCTAGGGCTTAGCCCTGACCCAAAGTCTTGACGCCACCACATATAACCACACCAGAGCATAGAGGAGCGGGGGTAGAAGTTTAGTGCAAACCCATAGTCATATGCCAAACACAGGACTGCAAGAAGATTTGGATGGGGGCCATTCCCTAAGGGATAAGCCCCAGGCCATATAGGCCATCACATAACATTGGCGGAAGAGCAAGAGGGTCCATTTCATAAGCGCTAGTAACGGGGGCCAGCCCCAAGGTCTATGGCTCGGGATATGACCACACCTCCGATAGCTGGAAAACATGCAGGAATATGGTGCTAAAAATTGGTTCTATGCACGAAATAAAACCAAGAATGACATGCTGGGGACCTGGCTGGAAGGGACGAGCAGTTAGCCCCAACCCCTCGGCATGTGGCCTCCATACGACCACATTTTTTGGAAACTGGAGGTTAATGGACAATATAACTATCTAAGAATTTCATCTGTTGGGTGAGATGGTAGGCCAGGTTTGTGCCCCAGTTCTGGGTTTGGGGTGCTCAAGCGAGGCTTGGGTAGAATTTTAGGATGATTAGCCATGGAAATTGGGAAAAACTCGTAACACACATATTTTTCTCAATTTTTGGCCAAATGAGGTGCAAAAAGAGACAATATGGGGGTTTTTGATAGTTCTAGATCCATTGTAGACATTTATTTTGCATTCTAAGTATTGCAATTTTATGTAAACACATATTTTTGAGCATAATGAAAGAGGCCCAACACTGGATGCTAGACTAGGAGATGTAGCCCAAGCGATGGTCCATTAGCTCAGTGTTTTTCAACGCACCATATGCAGGTCAACTCACCACATTCGCACGCAAGTCAGTCGCTCAACACACCAGTGCACAAGTTATCCACTCAACACACTAGTTCACTACAATCTCTCCTCCGTTGCATGCACAACAAGCGACTGGAGATCTGATCGTAGCTTTCTTCCTAAACTATTGGCTTTGGCGATATTTCGACCTAAACTGTGACTGTGGCCCCCTTTTTTACTTCAAACATGCAAGCTCACACCACCTACATGAAACATCAACATGCTGGCTCACACCGTTTCAGACTAGCTCATACGCTGGTACACACAACGAGACATGGTTCACACCCAAAGGGCCGACATACTACACGCAGGGGATCGCTGAGACCTATTACACGCAGGTAGTCTCTCATGTTGACTCTCTAGCCTCCGTCAATGCCACACGCATGTCAGCTCTTGCCTCTCCAGATCAATGCCATGCTGATCGCCTCTCCAAATTAATGCCACACAAAGATCTACACAAAGATCAGTTACATCTACAGACAAATCATAAACCATTCATATGTCAATATCGGTTCTTCAGCTCTACACCGAGATTGGAAACCATTCACACTCTGATACCAATTTGAAAATGGAAGACAAAACTTGATGAATGAACCTGCAACTCACAGGTGAGACAAGCTACATGTGGAGGCTGCCAAAATAACACTATCAATTCCTCAGTGATTAAACAATCAAAGATATTACTCTTGTTGGATCTTTCTATCCTAACTATAAATTAGGTTTGCAAACTAACCCTTCTCATCATACTTGAAATTTCAAACAATGCTTCAAAAAATTACCTTATAGGCTTTGAAATTATGAAAAATTGTACATTATGGCACAAAACTGTCTTAAAATTGAGCACATTTATTTGAAAAAAAAAATGAACGACTTAAACAAATGAATATGCATGATTCCACAACCATATTCAAGCTTGTCAACTCTTGCTAAAAGACGACAGAAAACAAATAAACGAGTAAAAGAATCCAACAGAAGAAAATTTCCAATGGATTGTCTTATATGAAGTCATTTTCCTTGACTAGTCCGTGCATATAGGAGCAATGATCAACCTAGTTATCATTGATCAAAATTTCTAGAGAAGAAAATGAATGTCTATCCTTTTATTGACTAGATGTAACAGGATATTTAATGCACTTTACAGAGTCCAAATTGAATAGGGACATAAGTGTTCATCTTAGTAGGGGAAGAACAATCTAGTTGATATAAAGATCATTTATACAATATTGGTTACACAGAGGAGGACGCATTGGATATAACAATGAAAATAATTGTGAAAGCCAGTATACAACTAGAATGATATCGAGAGTGATATAAAATTCCATTTCATTGACCACAGTACAAAATCTCCACAAAATGTATAAATAATGGGATTCCTTAATTGGGTCTACAACTCATTAAAGAACAAAATCAAATACAGGTAGATTATAAATTGGATTTACTTTAAATGACCTTAAATGTGCTACTAACATAAGAAGGATAACATACTAGCGAGTCATGAGGGATTTGAGGTTGATTTTGTGTACATGGTTCAAGATACACTGACTCCAAGAATCCTCCCACGTATGAAAAGGTCGAGAAAGACTCGGATGTAACATTAAATTGAATGATTGATAAGAAAATATATTTGAAGGGAGCATTTTGAATTCCTTCTACGAAACCTATGGTTTTGATTTTATCACTAACAATGCCCTTAAATTTTATCTTTTCTATATCTAGAAGAGCATTTGGATCATATCTATCACCAAGATGATCACCATAAAGTCCAATAGGCAATACCATCGCTCACATTCTTCACCATAACATTGGATATGTTGACATCCTTAACACAATTGCCCCTGTCCAGGGTTGTTTTTATTCTCACTCTGTGTTGGGTCCCTATAATACTAGTGATTACCCCATTACTATTGTAGTTATACCCCTTATTTATATTGTTGTGCCCGTATTACCCCCATGTTGTTATTTTTGTGCCCCATAGAATCCCTCTATTGTTATTTTTGTGGCTTTATATTATTATTGTTAGGTCGGCTGGATTATATTGTGACTCCTTAGACTCCTATATATAGAAAGGAGGTTTTATCATTTGTATCATCAAAGAATTGTTCATTTATGTAATGTAAAGGAGGTTTCCCCCTCGAAGAGGCTGAATTCTAAGGCGTTGATCTATCTTTTCTATATTTTCTTCAGCTGGTTTCATAACATTTGGTATCAGAGCTTTGGATTCTAGGGTTTTGCTGCTCCAAACAGGTCATCGTGGCATTTTCGCTATAACTTTTTTTCTGTGACGTTTCAGAAGTCGCAAAAAAAACCCATTTGAGAAGAAATCGCACTGAACCTTGGGTCATATTATATCTCATGAAGGAGTTAAGGTAGACCCTAGCAAAATTAAATCCATTAAGGAATGGAAAATCCCCACATCCATAAAGCATCTGCGAGGATTTCTTGGGTTGACAGGGTATTATCGCAAGTTTGTTAAGAATTATGGGAGAATAGCAGCACCTCTAACAACATTATTTAAGAAAGATGCATTTTCATGGACTTTGGAAGCAACAAATGCCTTTTAACATCTTAAAGAGGCAATGTGCCAAGCACAGGTCTTAGCTACACCGGACTTCACAAAAACCTTTATTGTGGAATGTGATGCTTCAGGACATGGAATTGGTGCTAGTCTAATGCAAGATGAAAGACCCATTGCTTTTGAAAGTCATCCAATCAAGGGAAAGTTTTTAAGCAAAGCTATTTATGAGAAGGAAATGTTGGCAATACTCCATGCACTTAAGAAATGGCTACCCTACCTAATGGGAAGACACTTCAAGGTAAAAATGGATCATGATAGCCTTAAATACTTTTTAGAACAAAGATTATCCTCTGAAGAGCAACAAAAGTGGGTCACAAATATGTTGGGTTATGACTTTGAAATCATCTACAAAAAAGGGAAGCAAAATGTGGTGGCAGATGCACTCTCAAGAAAGGATGAGGATGTGGAAGCATTGTTGTGCGCCATTTCTATTATCCAACCAGATTTGATAAAAGAAGAAAGGGAGGAATGGAAGAATGATGAAGAAGTGTGGGCACTTATTTGAAAGCTACAACAAGATTCCAGTACGTCTGATACATTTAGCTGGCAAAATGATTCATTATGGTACAAAGATCGCTTATACCTCTGTAAGAATTCCCAGCTAAAACAAAAGATTCTTATGGAATTGCACACTTCTCACTTAGGAGGGCACTCGGAATTTTTAAAAACTTACCACAGGGTTAAGAAGGAATTTTTTTGGGATGGCCTTCAATCAGATATTCAAAAGTTTGGGGCGGAATGTTTGGTTTGCCAACAAAATAAAGTTGAAACAATTAAGACACCGGGTCTATTACAACCTTTATCCATTCCAAGCCAACGTTGGGAGGAGGTTTCAATGGATTTTATCACAGGTTTACCCAAGTCTGAGGGAAAGAGTGTCATCATGGTGGTAGTTGACAGACTTACCAAGTATGCACATTTTTGTGCATTATCACATCCATTTAAAGCCAGTACAGTTTCTACTGCATTTATGGAAACAATTCAAAAGCTACATGGAAACCCAAAGATTATTGTAAGTGACAGAGATCCCATTTTCACTGGAAATTTTTGGACAGAATTATTTTCTTGTCTTGGTACTCAGTTAGCTCATAGCTCATCTTATCATCCTCAATCAGGTGGGCAAACTGAGATAGTAAACAAATGTTTGGAAGGATATCTTCATTGCTTTGTATCTGATAAACAAACACAATGGGTCAAATGGTTGCCTCTGGCTGAATGGTGGTATAACACTTCCTTCCATACAGCAACAAAAATGACCCCATTTATGGCACTTTATGGGTATCAACCACCATCCATCACATCATATTTAAGAGAAAATTCTAAGGTTCAGGCAGTGGAACATCACATCGAACATCAACAACAAGTCCTCCAACTCTTAAAGGATAACCTCGTGTTGGCACAAAATAGAATGAAACATCAGGCAGATCAACATCGCAGTGAAAGAAGTTTTGATGTAGGTGATTGGGTATTCCTACGGCTACAACCATATAAGAAAATGTCCCTAAAGCAAGCTAAGAAGGATAATAAATTATCACCAAAGTATTATGGTCCGTACAAGGTGTTGCAAAAGATTGGTACTATGGCATACAAATTGGAGCTTCCTGCAGCTTCTCGATTGCACCCAGTTTTCCATGTTTCATGTTTAAAGAAGGTTATAGGCGACAAGCTCCCAGTTCAAACAATATTGCCAGAACTTGACGAGGAAGGAAAAATTATATTGGAACCGGAAGCAGTCACAGAAACAAGAACTCGACAGCTACGAAATCGATCAATTTCAGAGTATCTTATCAAGTGGAAGAACTTATCCGCTGAAGATTCCACATGGGAGGATGAGAATTTTATGCAGAAGTATCTAGAACTACTCAAGTGTTGAGGACAACACTTTTTTGAAGGAGAGGGGCATGTTGGGTCCCTATAATACTAGTGATTACCCCATTACTATTGTAGTTATACCCTTTATTTATATTGTTGTGCCCCTATTACCCCCATGTTGTTATTTCTGTGCCCCATAGAATCCCTCTATTGTTATTTTTGTGGCTTTATATTATTATTGTTAGGTCGGCTGGATTATATTGTGACTCCTTAGACTCCTATATATAGAAAGGAGGTTTTATCATTTGTATCATCAAAGAATTGTTCATTTATGTAATGTAAAGGAGGTTGCCCCCTCGAAGAGGCTGAATTCTAAGGCGTTGATCTATCTTTTCTATCTTTTCTTGAGCTGGTTTCATAACACTCTGCTCCCTATGTTGCAAATACGAAGATCTTGAGCATGGACACCTTTGACACTGCTAGACATTTCATTGCCTAAAGAAAGACAAGAGCTTGTATGTGTTTGACCAATCACACAACAGATAATCACACTTCGGTGCACGTTTCACTAAATGATAGATGTGTTGGTCCCTTAGCTTAGCATTGGTCAACGCACCACATGCAGGTCAACTCACCACACTAGCATGCAAGTTAGTCGCTCAACACACTAGTGCACATGTTAGCCGCTCAACATATTGGTTCACTGCAACCTGTCCTTCGTTGCATGCACAACAAGCTACTAGAGATATATCGTAGATTTCCTCCTAACTATTGACTTTTCTGATATTTCGACCTACACTGTGATTATGAACCCATTTTTTACTTGAAACACGCAGGCTCAGACAACCTACATGCAACATCAACACACTGGCTCACATCGTCTCACACTAGTTCATACGCTGGTACACACAACGAGACATGGCTGACACCCAAAGGGTCGACATACTAATGCATGAGATCGCTCAAATATATTACACAGAGGTAGTCTCTCAGGTCAATTCTCAAGCCTCCGTCAATTCCATATGCAAGTCAGATCTTGCCTCTCTAGATCAATGCCACACATATCACCTCTCCAATTAATTTCACGTATATCTATGTAGATGTAGTTCATAAAATCTTTAAAACCTTATTTTGATCTCGTGAAGCTCATGGCTCAAATATACCTCCATGCTTAGTAGGAACTCAAGTTCTTAGCAAAGGGAATAGAAACTTCATGTTGGAAAAGATTCAAAGATCTTTTTATGTTTTATGTAAAGCCATAATTTATTTACCAGATCCATACACGCATACAATTATATTATAGTAATATATGACGACAAATAAAAGCATCCAGGATAGCAACAATTGGAAATTTAAACAACCTGTCATTGCTAGGCTATCACCAGATGATTTTAAATTATAATCTCATGAATTACACACCTTTTAGAAAGCATGGCATTCTAGGAGCATGGAGTGAAGTCTATCATCCTTGAAAACCAAAAGAAGGTATCTTCTATGAGTTCAATGTAGGGAAAGAAAGGAAGTTGCCAAGTAGCATTTAAGTCCATTTATATCCTTTTACTTGGAGAAGAAAAGTTCTTTTGATATGCTCCATCCTCCATATGGACAGTTGGAAGTAGCATACGTAGCTATCATGTGAGAGATGATATATTTCATGCATTTTTCTCTGGAGTGGAATACAACTACTAAACTTGAAAGATGTGACTCATGTTGGATATTTCTATCCTAACTATAAATTAGGTTTGCAAACTAACCCTTCTCATCATACTTGAAAGTTCAAACAATGCTTCAAAAAAATTACCTTATAGGTTTTGAAATTATGGAAAATTGTACATGATGGCACAAAATTGTCTTAAAATTGAGCACATTGATTTGAAAAAAAAATGAACAGCTTAAAAAAATGAATATGCAAGAATCCATAGCCATATTCAAGCATGTTAACTCTAGCTAAAAGATGACAGAAAATAAATAATTGAGTAAAATATTCCAAGATAAGAAAATTACCAATGGATTGTCTGATATGAACTCGTTTTCCTTTACTAGTCCCTACACATAGGAGCAATGATCAGCCTAGTTATCATTGATCACAAATTTTAGAGAAGAAAATGAATGTTTAGCCTTTTATTGACTACATGTAATAGGAACTCCAAAGAACTTTACATAGTACAAATTGAATAGGGACATAAGTGTTCAACTTAGCAAGGGAAGAACAATCTAGTTGAAATAAAGATCATTTATACAATATTGGTTACAAGGAGGAGGAAGCATTGGATATAACAATGAAAATATTTTTGAAAGACAGTAAAGAACTACAATACTATTGAGAGTGGTATAAAATTCCCTTTCACTGACAACAATACAAAAATCTCAACAAAATGTATAAATAGTGGGATTCCTAAATTGGGCCTACAACTCATTAAAGAAAAAAATCAAATACATGTAAATTACAAATTGGCTTTATTCTAAATGACCTTAAATGTGCTACTAACATAAGAAGGATAACATACTAGCTAGTCATGAGGGATTTGGGATTGAAGTTGTGTACATGGTTCAAGACACCCTAACTCCAAGAATCCTCCCACAATATGAACAATTCTAGAAAGGCTCTGATGTAACATTGAACTAAATGATTGATAAGCAAATATATTTGAACAGATCATTTTGAAATTCTTCTACGAAACCTACTATTTTGATTTCATCACCGACAATGCCCTTAAATGTTATCCTTTATATATCTGGAAGAGCATTTCCATCATATCTACCATCAGGATGATCACCATAAATTGTAATAGGCAATACCAACACTCACATTCTTCACTATAACATCGGATATGTAGACATCCTTAGCATAATTTCCCCTATTTGAGCTTGTTTTTATTCTCAGGCCTCTCCTTGAGTTGAAAATACGAAGATCTTGAGCATGGACACCTTTGATGCCAAACATTTCACTACACAAAGTAAGACTAGAACTTGTATGTGTTTGTCCAATCACAAAACAGATAATCACACTTCGGTGCATGTTTCACTAAATGATAGATGCGATAGTCCCTTAGTTCAGTGTCAGTCAATGCATCACATGTAGGTCAAGTCACCACATTAGCACACAGATCAGTCGCTCAACACACCAGTGCATAGGTTATCCACTCAACACACTAGTTCACTACAATATCTCCTTCGTTGCATGCACAAAAAGCGAATAGAGATATGATCATAGCTCTCCTCCTAAACTACTGGCTTTGGCGATATTTCAACTTACACTGTGACTGCGGCCCCCTTTTTTACTTCAAACACGCAGGCTCACACCACCTACATGCAACATCAACATGTTGGTTCACACCATCTCAGACTAGCTCATACGCTGGTACACACAATGAGACATGGCTCACACCCAAATCGCTGACATACTACATGTAGGGGATCACTCATACCTATTACACGCAGGTAGTCTCTTAGGTTGACTCTCCAGCCTCTGTCAATGCCACACGCATGTCAGCTCTTGCCTCTCCAAATCAATGCCATGCAGATCATCTCTCCAAATTAATGCCACACACATATCTACACAAAGCTCAGCCACATCTACACACAGATCATAAAGCATTCATATGTCAATATCGGTTCTTCAGCTCTACACCCAAATAGGAAACCATTCATGCTCTAATACCAATTTGAAAATGGAAGACAAAACTTGATGAATGAACCTACAACTCACAGGTGAGATGAGCTACATGTGGAGGTTGCCAAAATAGCACTATCAATTCCTCATTGATTAAACAATCAAAGATACATGCATTTACATGATTACATTCAGTTAGGGAAATCAAACAAACTCCTGTAAAATAAGATCTAAGTCCTAAATAAAATAAAAATAAAAAAGCCTAACAAATACTTTCTCCATTATTTCCAAATTCATTTATTTAATTAATTTTAGTCTACCTCCTCAACAGTTTGAACAACAATATCCCATATAAAAATTAATTGATGTAAACCTCAAGTATTATGTCAATCCACTATATCAGTTATTTAATTAGTTTTAGTCCACCTCCTCAATAGTTTGAACCCCAAAAATTCTAACCAATAAAAATTAAACCCCATGTAAAAATTAATTGATATAAATCTCATGTATTTTTTGAATCCACTTTTTCAATAACATGAATGTGAATGGGGACATTTGAAGACACTATCTGGTCTCCATGCCACAAATACGACCTTAACAATACATTTCATGTGATGCAACATTCACATTGGACCCTGCCTTGACTTTACGAGTCTATTTGTATTCTTAATATATATATACAAGTCAAGACTAGGTCCAAGCTCTAGTGCGATAAATACAACCTTCACAATACATCACATGTGATGCAACATTAACATTGTCCCATTCGTCACAAAGACTGTGCCACGTCTTGACTTCCCGAGGACTTCTAATCACATTATTATAATATAGACAAGATAAGATGAGCTCTTAAAATATGGACAAGAATATACACTGCAATGAAGTTCATGAAATATGTAAAAGTTTTTTTTGATCTCGTGAAGCTCATGGCTCAAACATAACTCCATGCTTAATAGGCACCCAAGTTCTCACAAAATGGAATAGAAATTTCATTTTGGAAAGGATTCAAAGATATTTTTATGTTTTAGGTAAAGCCATAATTTATTTACTAGATTTATACACCTTATACAATTATATTATAGTAATATCTGATGACAATGGAAGCATCCAACATACTAGCAACTGGATATTTAAACAACCTAAATTTTTCTTAGCTATCACAATAAGATTTTAAACTATCATCTCGTGAATTATACACCTTTTCGAAAGCATGGCATTCCACCAGCATGGAGTGAAGTCTATTATCCTTGAAAACAAAAAGAAGGTATCTTTATGATTTAAATGTAGGGAAAGAAAGAAAGCTACCAAGGAGCATTTAAATCCATTTATAGCCTTTAACTTGGAGAAGAAAAGTGCTTTGATATGGTGCATCTGCCATACTTGATAGTTTCAAGTAGCATACATAGCTATCATGTGAGAGATGATATCTTTCATGCAATTTTCCATGTAGTGGAATACAACGACTAAACTTGAAAGATATTACTCTTGTTGGATCTTTTAATCCTAACTATAAATTATGTTTGCAAACTAACCCTTCTCATCATACTTGAAAGTTCAAACAATGCTTCAAAAAAATTACCTTATAGGTTTTGAAATTATGGAAAATTGTACATGATGGCACAAAACTATCTTAAAATTGAGCACACTGATTTGCAAAAAAAAATTAACGACTTAAACAAATGAATATGCATGATTCCACAACCATATTCAAGCTTGTCGACTCTTGCTAAAAGACGATACAGAAGAATAATTGAGTAAAATATTCCAGCATAAGAAAATTACCAATGGATTGTCTGATATGAACTTGATTTCCTTGACTACTCCCTCCAGATAGGAGCAATGATCAACCTAGTTATCATTGATAAAAAAAAATTAGAGAAGAAAATGTCTGTCTATCCTTTTATTGACTAGATGTAACAATGAAATTCAATTCACTTTACATAGTACAAATTGAATAGGGACATAAGTGTTCATCTTAGTAGGGGAAGAACAATCTAGTTGAAATAAAGATCATTTATAAAATATTGGTTACAAGGAGGAGGAAGCATTGGATATAACAATGAAAATAATTGTTCAAGTCGGTAGACAACTAGAATACTATTGAGAGTGATATAAACTTCCATTTCACTGACCACAGTATAAAAATCTCCACAAAATCTATAAATAATGGGATCCCTGAATTGGGTCTACAACTCATTAAAGAACAAAATCAAATACAGGTAGATTACAAATTGGCTTCATTTTAAATAGCCTTAAATGTTATACTAACATAAGAAGGATAACATACTAGCAAATCATGAGGGATTGGAGGTTGAATTTGTGTACATTTCTCAAGATACACTGACTCCAAGAATCCTCCCACTTATGAAAAGATCCAGAAAGGCTCTGCTGTAACATTAAACTGAACGATTGATAAGAAAATATATTTGAAGGGAGAATTTTGAATGCCTTCTATGGAACCTATGGTTTTGAGTTCATCACTAACAATGCCCTTAAATGTTATCCTTTATATATCTAGAAGAGAATTTGGATCATATCTATCATCTGGATGATCACCATAAAGCCTAACAGGCAATACCAACGCTCACATTCTTCACTATAACATTGATATGTAGATATCCTTAACACAACTTCCCCTATTTGGGGTTGTTTTTATTCTCAGTCCTCTCCTTGAGTTGAAAATACGAAGATCTTGAGCATGGAAACCTTTGACGCTGCCATACATTTCATTGCCCAAAGAAAGACTAGAACTTGCATGTGTTTTTCCAATCACGCAACAGATAATCACACTTTGACGCATGTTTTGCTAAAGAATATATGTGATGGTCCCTTAGCTCAGCAGTGGTCAACACACGACATGCAGGTCAACTCACCACACTAGCATTTAGGCCAGTCACTCGACGCACCAGTGCGCAGGTTAGCTGCTCACCATACTAGTTCACTACAATCACTCCTACGTTGCATGCACAACAAGCGACTAGAGATATGATCTTATCTTCCTCCTAACTACTGGCTTTGGTGATATTTCGACCTACACCAACTGTGGCCCCATTTTTTATTTCAAACACATAGGCTCACACAACCTACATGCAACATCAACATGCTGGCTCACATTGTGTCACACTCAATCATAAGTTGGTGCAAACAACAAGACATGGCTCACACCTAAAGGGCCAACATACTACATGCATGAGATCGCTCTAACATATTACACACAGGTCGACTCTCGAGCCTCCGCCAATGCCACATGCAAGTCGTCTCTTGCCTCTCCAAATCAATGCCACGCAGATTGCCTCTCCAATTAATGCCACACAGATCTAGCAGATGAAGTTCATGAAATCTTTAAAACCTTATTTTGATACGATAAAGCTCATGGCTCAAACATACCTCCATGCTTAATATGCACCCAAGTTCTCAGCAAAGGGAATAGAAACTTCATGCTGGAAAGGATTCAAAAGTATTTTTATGTTTTATGTAAAGCATAATTTGTTTACCAGATTCATACAAGCTATACAATTATATTATAGTAATATCTGACGACAATGGAAGCATCCAGGATAGTAACAATTGGAAATTTAAACAACCTGCGATTTCTCAGCTATCACTAGATGATTTTAAATCAGCATCTCGTGAATTACACACATTTTAGAAAGCATGGCATTACGCGAGCATGGAGTGAATTTCATCATCCTTGAAAACAAAAGGAAGGTACCTTCTATGAGTTAAATGTAGGGAAAGAAAGAAAGCTCCAAAGTAGCATTTAAGTCCATTTATAGCCTTTTACTTGGATAAGAAAAGTTATTTTGATATGGTCAATCTTCCATACTTGAAAGTTGGAAGTAGCATATGTAGCTATCATGTGAGAGATGATATATTTCATGCAATTTTCTCTGCAGTGGAATACAACGAATAAACTTGAAAGATATTACTCTTGTTGGATCTTTCTATCCTAACTATAAATTAGGTTTGCAAACTAACCCTTCTAATCATACTTGAAAGTTCAAACAATGCTTCAAAAAGTTAACTTATAGGTTTTGAAATTATGGAAAATTGTACATGATGGCACAAAATTGCCTTAAAATTGACCACATTGATTTGAAAAAAAAAGAATGACTTAAACAAATGAATATGCATGACTCCACAACCATATTCAAGCTTGTCAACTCTTGCTAAAAGACGACAAAAAAGAAATAATTGAGTAAAATATTCCAACATAAGAAAATTACCAATGGATTGTCTGATATGAACTCGTTTTCCTTGACTAGTCCTTGCAGATATGAGCAATGATCAACCTAGTTATCATTGATAAAAAAAATTTAGAGAAGAAAATGAATGTCTATCCTTTTATTGACTAGATGTAAGAGGAACTTCAATGCGCTTTACATAGTACAAATTGAATAGGGACATAAGTGTTCATATTAGTAGGGGAAGAACAATCTAGTTGAAATAAAGATCATTTATACAATATTGGTTACAAGGAGGAGGAAGCATTGGATATAACAATGAAAATAATTGTGAAAGCCAGTAGATAACTAGAATGCTATCAAGAGTGGTATAAACTTCCATTTCATTGGCCACAGTACAAAAATCTCCGCAAAATGTATAAATATGGGATTCCTGAATTGGGTCTACAACTCATTAAAGAACAAAATCAAATACAGGTAGATTACAAATTGGCTTTATTTTTAACGACCTTAAATGTGCTACTAACATAAGAAGGATAACATACTAGCGAGTCTTGAGGGATTTGAGGTTGAAGTTATGTACATGGTTCAAGATACACCGACTCTAAGAATCCTTCCATGTATGAAAAGGTCCAGAAATGCTGAGAAGTAACATTAAACTAAATTATTGATAAGCAAATATATTTGAAGGCAGCATTTTGAATGCCTTCTATGAAACCTATGGTTTTGATTTCATCACTGATAGTGCCCTTAAATTTTATCCTTTGTATATATAGAAGAGCATTTGGATCATATCTATCATCAGGATGATCGCCATAAAGCCGAATAGGCAATACCAATGCTCACATTCTTCACTATAACATTGCATATGTTGACATCCTTAACACAATTGCCCTTGTCCGGGGTTGTTTTTATTCTTAGTCCTCTCCTTGAGTTGAAAATACACAGATCTTGAGCATGGACACCTTTGAAATTACCAGACACTTCATTTCCTAAAGCAAGACTAGAGCTTGTTTGTGATTGACCAATCACACAACAGATAATCACACTTCAACGCACGTTTCACTAAATGATAGATGTGTTGGTCCCTTAGCTCAGCGTTGGTCAACGCACCACATGTAGGTCAACTCACCACACTAGCACGTAGGTCAGTCGCTCAACACACCAGTGCACAGGTTAGCCACTCACCATACTGGTTCACTGCAATCTATCCTTCATTGCATGCACAACAAGCGACTAGAGATATTATCGTAGGTCTCCTCATAACTATTGGCTTTGGTGATATTTCGACCTACACTGTGACTACGGCCCCATTTTTTACTTGAAACACGCAGGCTCACACAGCCTTCATGTTGCATCAACATGTTGGCTCACATCGTCTCACACTAACTCATACATTGGTACACACAACGAGACATGGCTCATATCCAAAGGGCCGACATACTACATGCACAAGATTGCTCAGATCTATTACACGCAGGTAGTCGCTCAGGTCGACTCTCGAACCTTTGTCAATTCCACATGGAAGTCATATCTTGCCTTTCTATATCAATGCCACACAGATCGCGTCTCCAATTAATTCCACTTAGATCTACACAGATGAAGTTCATGAAATATTTAAAACCTTATTTTGATCTGGTGAAGCTCATGGCTCAAATATACCTCCATGCTTAATAGGCACTCAAGTTCTCAGCAAAGAGAATAGAAACTTCATGATGGAAAGGATTCAAAGGTCTTTTTATGTTTTATATAAATCCATAATTTGTTTACCAGATTCACACACGCTATACAATTATATTATAGTAATATCTGATGACAATAGAAGCATCCGGGATAGTAACAATTGGAAATTTAAACAACCTGCCATTGCTCAGCTATCTCCAGATGATTTTAAATTAGAATCTTGTGAGTTATACACCTTTTCGAAAGCATGGCATTCCACGAGCATGGAGTGAAGTCCATTATCCTTGAAAACAAAAAGAAGGTATCTTTATGGGTTAAATGTAGGGAAAGAAAGAAAGCTGCCAAGTAGCATTTAAGTCCATTTATAGCCTTTAACTTGAAGAAAAAAAGTGCTTTTGATATGGTGCATCTGCCATACTTGATAGTTTCAAGTAGCATACATAGCTATCATGTGAGAGATGATATCTTTCATGCAATTTTCTATGTAGTGGAATAGAACGAATAAACTTAAAAGATATTACTCTTGTTGGATCTTTCTATCATAACAATAAATAAGGTTTGCAAACTAACCCTTCTCATCATACTTGAAAGTTCAAACAATGCTTCAAAAAAATTACCTCATAGGTTTTGAAATTATGGAAAATTGTACATGATGGCACAAAATTGTCTTAAAATTGAGCACATTGATTTAAAAAATAAAATGAACAGCTTAAACAACTGAATATGGAAGAATCCACAACTATATTCAAGCTTGTTAACTCTTGCTAAAAGATGACATAAAATAAATAATTGAGTAAAAGATTCCAAGATAAGAAAATTACCAATGGATTGTCTGATATGAACTTGTTTTCCTTTACTAGTCCCTACACATAGGAGAAATGATCAGCGAAGTTATCATTGATCTCAAATTTTAGAGAAGAAAATGAATGTCTAGCCTTTTATTAACTACATGTAATAGGAACTTCAAAGAGCATTACATAGTACAAATTGAATAGGGACATAAGTGTTCATCTTAGCAAGGGAAGAACAATCTAGTTGAAATAAAGATCATTTATACGATATTGGTTACAAGGAGGAGGAAGCATTGGATATAACAATTAAAATAATTGTGAAAGCCGGTAGACAACTAGAATACTATTAAGAGTGGTATAAACTTCCATTTCACTGGCAACAATACAAAAATCTCAACAAAATGTATAAATAATGGGATTCCTAAATTGGGCCTACAACTCATTAAAGAACAAAATCAAATACAGGTAGATTACAAGTTAGCTTTATTCTAAATGGCCTTAAATGTGCTACTAACATAAGAAGGATAACATACTAGCAAGTCATGAGGGATTTTGGGTTGAAGTTGTGTACATGGTTCAGGACACACTAACTCTAAGAATCCTCCCACGTATGAACAGTTCCAGAAAGGTTTTGATGTAACATTGAACTAAATGATTGATAAGAAAATATATTTGAAGGGAGCATTTTGAATGCCTTCTACAGAACCTATGGTTTTGATTTCATCATCGACAATGTGCTTAAATGTTATCCTTTGTATGTCTGGAAGAGCATTTGGATCATATCTATCATCAGGATGATCACCATAAATCGCAATAGGAAATACCATCACTCACATTCTTCACTATAACATTGTATATGTAGACATCATTAGCATAATTCCCCTTGTCCGAGGTTGTTTTTATTCTCAGGCCTCTTGTTGAGGTGAAAATACGAAGATCTTGAGCATGACCACCTTTGATGCCATACGTTTCACTGCCCAAAGCAAGACTAGAACTTGTATGTGCTTGTCCAATCACAAAACATATAATCACACTTTGGCCCACATTTCACTAAACGATAGATGTGATGGTCCGTTAGCTCAGCGCTAGTCAACGCACCACATGCAAGTCAACTCACCACATTCGCATGCAAGTCAGTCGCTCAACACACCAGTGTGCAGGTTATCCACTCAACACACTGGTTCACTACAATCTCTCCTCCTTTGCATGCACAACAAGCGACTGGAGATCTGATCGTAGCTTTCTTCCTAAACTATTGTTTTTGGCGATATTTCGACCTACACTGTGACTGCGGCCCCCTTTTTTACTTCAAACATGCAAGCTCACACCACCTACATGAAACATCAACATGCTGGCTCACACCGTTTCAGACTAGCTCATACACTGGTACACACAACGAGACATGGTTCACACCCAAAGGGCCGACGTACTACATGTAGGGGATCACTGAGACCTATTACACACAGGTAGTCTCTCAGGTTGACTCTCCAGCCTCCGTCAATGCCACACGCATGTCAGCTCTTGCCTCTCCAGATCAATGCCATGCCGATCGCCTCTCCAAATTAATGTCACACATAGATCTACACAAAGATCAGTTACATCTACAGACAAATCATAAACCATTCATATGTCAACATCGGTTCGTCAGCTCTACACCAAGATTGGAAACCATTCACACTCTGATACCAATTTGAAAATGGAAGACAAAACTTGATGAATGAACTTGCAACTCACAAGTGAGACAAGCTACATGTGGAGGCTGCCAAAATAACACTATCAATTCCTCAGTGATTAAACAATCAAAGATACATGCATTTATATGATTACATTCAATTAGGGAGATCAAACAAACTCATGTAAAATAAGATCTAACTCCTAAATAAAAACAAAATCAAAAGAGCCTAGCAAATACTTTCTCCATTATTTCCAAATTCATTTATTTAATTAGTTTCAGTCTACCTCCTCAAGAGTTTGAACAAGAATACCCCGTATAAAAATTAATTGATGTAAACCTCATGTATTATTTCAATCCACTATATCATTTATATTTAATTAGTTTTAATCCACCTCCTCAACCGTTTGAACAACAATTTATCTAAAAAATTCTAACAAGTAAAAATTAAACCCCATATAAAATTTAATTGATGTAAATCTCATGTATCATTTGAATCCACTTTTTCAATAACATGAATGTGAATGGGGACATGTGAAAACGTTGTCCGGTCTCCATGCCACAAAAACGACCTTCACAATACATTTCATGTGATGCAACATTCACATTAGACCCCGTTTTAACTTTCCGAGTCTATTTGTATTCTTAATATATATATATATATATATATATATACAAGTCAACACTGGGTCCAAGCTCTAGTGCGATAAATACAGCTTTCACAATACATTGCATGTGATGCAACGTTAACATTGTCCCATTCGTCTGGACTTCCCCACGACTTCACAATACATTGCATTTGATGCAACATTAAAATATAGACGTGCCCCAATCGACTTGCGTTCTTAGAATATATACAAGATAAGATGCTCTCGAGTATTTGATATGAAACGAGACAATGGTCACTGTTGCAACACATGAAATGTATGGTAAAGGCCGTGTTTAATAAATTTGATCACAAATGCTTCCACACTGGTTAATATTATTTTAACCAGCGATGTCCATTCGAAGTCCACACCACCACCTCATTGATATGATGTCAGCACTCGCAATAGAAAGGACCGAAAACTCGCTAGATAGTGACTCAGATCATTATTGGTAGCTGTGTATGGTTATTTTATCCGAATGCCTTGTGATTAGGTATTTTTCTATCTTAAATTTTGAGGCTTGTCAAACAGTGAATCCACGAATTGCATTGAAAGTATGAAGTGTCCATTACGTTTATTGTTTTTTAATTATGTAGCTATCACCAGTTGCGCTGAATGGAAACGTACTTCACGCCCCAACCCAACCTTCTTGTCTCGACTGTAACACTAAACTGATCCATTCGAAGTCTTTCCGAGTATACAAAGTCAAGACGGGGTCCAAGCTCTAGTGCGATAAATACAGCGTTCACAATACATTGCATGTGATGCAACATTAAAATATAGACGTGCCCCAATCTACTTGCGTTCTTAGAATATAGACAAGATAAGATGCTCTCGAGTATTGATATGAAACGCGACAATGGTCACTGTTGCATCACATGAAATAATTCATTATGAAATGTATTGTAGCATAAAACTGGTGGTACCATATAGACAAGATAAGATGCTCTCAAGTATTGATATGAAACGCGACAACGGTCACTGTCGCATATGGTACGATAAAGCTGGTGGTACGATATGGACAAGATAAATACAGCCTTCACAACACCATTGTCGTTAACATTGTCCCGTTCGTCTTGACTTCCCCACTACTTCCTATCTAGCGAGTTTGCTGGTCCTTTCTATTGCGAGTGCTGACATCATATCAATGACGTGGTCGTGTGGACGCAAGAAGGTGTCCTTTCTATTGCGAGTGCTGACATCATATCAATGATGTGGTGATGTGGATGCAAGAAGGTGGGGTTGGGGCCTGAAGCCGGTCACTGTTGCATCACATGAAATAATTCATTAGACAAGATAAGATGATCTGTTAAAATATAGACAAGATAAGATGATCTGTTAAAATATGGACGTGCCCCAGTTAAAATAGAGACAAGGTAAGATTAGCTGTTAAAATATGTGCGTTCTTAGAATATAGACAAGATAAGATGCTCTCGAGTATTGATATGAAACGCAACAATGGTCACTGTTGCATCACATCAAATAATTCATTATGAAATGTATTGTACGATAAAGCTGGTGGTACGTTTCGGAAAGCCATATTCCCTATCCTATTGGGTATTGAATGCATTCTAAGAGCTTGACGGGACATGCCTGGCCGTTCTCCTGGATGCCCTGACAACTGCACATACATACAAGGACATATATAAGATTCCTATGCCATAGGAATTTCGTGCCGCCTTCGTCTTGATCGCCACCGCCACCACCAGTCCGTAGGAACGCTGGCATACCATACATGATATACAACGTAGGCATATTAACACGATATACAACGTACGCATTTAATTGGCATATTAGTTTGAATTTGAATTTTGAGTTTGAATGCCAAAGCCCACTCTCCATTTTTTAAAATCTAATTTATTACAATAAATAATTAAATTTCATATATTTATTTAAAAATATATATATAATAAGTAATACCTTTATTTTATTTTACTATTTTTTTTTTCCGAAGGTGGTAAAACCTATCAACTCAGGTGTCAAACCAACAGTGAGGACAGCCATCTCTGGCTGCTATCCGCGAATGCTGGGTTGACTCATCACTGTTAAATAGGAAAACCACGCCACCTGACATAACCCTACTGGTGGTCCGTAATCGGGAGCAGGCTCTCACTCCTGCCAGATGCCTCTGGGTCTTGGGCCGTTAACCTGTTTCCTTACGTCCGAGGAAGACGAGCTCTTAGCCAAGCAGAAGCAGTTTTACGGCATACTCCAGGCCGAGTTTATTTTATTTTACTATATTTACAAATTAAAATATTTTTTTTAAAATTTAATGTATTAATTTTATAAGTTTTATATATTCGTCTTATTAATTTTAATTAAAACAAATAATTTAATTTTAGATATTTATTTATTAATTTTACTTGAATAAATAATTATAAAATAATGTTAAGTATGTTTATATTTTTATTAAATTAAAAAAAAAAATTCATATACATATTTTTTATTTTAATAAAATACAAAAAAATTTATATTTTATTATTTTATAAACATAAAATGTGGAATTTTTTATTGGGTGTAGAATATAAAGGGAGAGGTTGTTCTATTAAGACAATTTATGGTTAAAAGGTCACTTATTCGAAATTTGGCTTAAACACCCTTGGATTGTGGCTACTCAAACCACAGGTTAAACATGCTAGTCATCTCAAAACTCACATTGCCTATTAAAAAAACAAAAAACATAAAATTTTTAATTTATACATATCAATCATAGTTCGTTTATACATATATAAAATTAAAATTTTATTGGAAAATATTAAAATAAAATTATACTAAATATTTAATATTTTAAAATAAAAATGTGTTACACTATAAAAATAATAATAAATTTATTTTTAGAATATGAATAAATTATAATTATATATATATATATATATATATATAATTAAAATTTTATTGAAAAATATTAAAATAAAAACCTTTACAATATAAATGAATAAATTAGTTTAAATTCATTTTAACTATTAATTTATAAAATATTTACTAAAATTAAATAAATTTAAACAACTAGAAAAATGATTATATAAATATTTGATATATATGGACTAAATATGATGTGTAATACTAGCAACCAAAAAAAGTGGCATACCATGAACAATAAGTTGTTAATATTGATAAAAACACTTAGAGGTCTTCTTGTGATATGTGTTTCTTGGGGTGGGGAGTTTCTTTCTTTTTTTGGGTTCTATTTTTCTATTGTCGGATTCTCGCATATTTTACTTTCCAATTTCCATGTCACTCATCTCAATTTAAGTCTTCGTTGGCATTTTTCTTCTCGAGTTTATTATGGCGAGTATAACCCTTAAAGTGGGCATGCATCCCCATCCCATGAAGATTTATTTTTATAAAGGATCGCCCATTGGTTTCACCTCCCATTCACATGACAGTGGAAGTGTCTCACTTTCCTTAAGGCTTATTTAATTTGTCATCAAATCATCCAAATAACGCACAACATTTGGAGGTTCCAGGCCTGATTCCTTCTGCTAAGCATGCTTCGTCTCTAGATATAGCAAGCCCTAATCATAATAAGCATCATGTGACAGCCTATAAAGCAACAAAATTCAAATATTTAAATGGTAATAGAGGATGATATTCCGCTTTGATACATTCTACAACTTATGTATAGTGATCTAATTGGTCGGTTTGCTAGGAAGGTGGTTAAACCTTCTTCTCTACCACATTGGATCGATTCCAATTGGGTTCTTATTATCAGTCTTTTTTGCAATTCCACATATTTCCTAAAGCTTAATTATGTGGTATCGTCAATAAAGTAGATGAAGTGAGGACTCTCCTATCCTCCGACTAATGTTGGTGAAAATCTAGGTTGATGCTTCAAAAGTGGAATATGGATTTCGACGCTTCGCTTAGCCCCATGTGAATGAAAAAAAATGGGCCCTCCTCCCATATTTGTCAACACCATTCTAGAACAAATCAGTGTTGGAAAAAATAGGAAATCATATTGGCCAATTTGTTTGTTGGGAGGAAGTTTTCCTTTCAAAGCAAGATGGATGAGTGGCATGGAAGTAAGTGGAGATCAACCCCAACGAAGGTTTCCTAGAGGATATTGAATTGGTATTCAACGAGGTTGCATGGAATCAAAAGATTGATTATTGGAAGTTTCTCTTTCATTGTTTTCCTTTCCATGAGGTAGGTCACCTCGTCTCTAACTGCACACGAAAGAAAATTTCTAATCATCTAAAAAAGTTTATATTAGGAAACTTTTGAACATGTAGATTAAGGCCTCAGGACTGAGGGAGAATGATCCTCTAGATTCCAAACTCGAAGACACTGACGGCGATCATCCTCCCTCCTTAGGTAAGTGGTTTTAGACCCCCTCATTTTTTCCTATAAAAAATAATGATAAAATTCTTCATGATGGTAATATACTTGGGAAATTTTCCAAAGTTATGTCCCTGATAACAACGTCTACAGTACCTTCTATTCAAGGTCTCTCCCTCTATAAAATGTTGCCACATGTCAAGGAGAATGATGTATTTCCAAATCTGATTTTTCCTTATGGTTCGAACTCTTGTGGGAAACCTCCTTCTGCAGATTATAAGGTCATTTGTTCCTTATACGAGCTCTATCTTTCTATTGACCTCCATGTTAAGTGAAATTCTCTCTATTCATCTTCCTTGATGCGTGAATATGTTTTAGCGTCTGGTGGTCTAGCCATGGATGCTCCTTCTGTCAGTGATGATAGTCACAAATCCTTGCTTTCTAAGGCCCAATCTAAGGTTAGGGAAGACATTCTAAGTGGAAAAAACACCATAATATCCAAGTTTCTTAGAGAAAAGGCCCCTCCCATGAAGAAAAATGAAGGTCTTGTCTCTGAATATTAGGGGGTTTAGGGCCAACCCCAAAAAAATGACTCTAAAGTGGCTCATTCGAGTCCACATCCTGGATGTTATAATGACTCAAGAAACTTTGTCATCGAGTGTCTATGTGGTTTCAATTTTAGAAATATGGTGTAGGAATTAGATTTTCTTCTCATTAGATTCAGAAGGTTTTTTGGGTGGATTTCTTATGGCTTTGTGGCCTGATTCGTCGTTTTACTTTTATTGATCTCTTCCAAACATATAGAAATTGATTTCGTTTCAAACAAACTGGAAGAGGTGAGTCATCACATTATTCCAATTACAAATTCTTATGATGCATTAAAAAAGTCAAAATATTTATTTGACTCACTCTCATAATTGAGAGTAGTTCACAAATTAGACCTATGATGCATGATGTGGAAGCCATTGGAATTAAAATGGACATCCCTATCATAGTCTTTGTCAAGGCCCTCTATCCTACATATTATCATTATATTCAATACTTACAAGTTAGTTCCCAACTCAAGGATGATACTTTTGACACTCTTGTGGAGGCGTTTGCAAGAAGGGAGAAAGCTTTTGGGAAGAGGAATATAGCTTATCAATCCCATGAAGAATTTGTGTGCCTTGCACAAAAATAGAGGAATCAGTCATAAGATTCTTCTAGAAGAAGAGTTGGTAGAATAATACATGGAAGGAAGAATAATAGAGATAGTGGGGATAGATATCATCAAGGAGGAAAAGATGATCTCCATTATATTTGTTTAAAGATTTATAAACCTTATGTGATTTAGTTAGCAAACATTTGGATAATATTTAATATGTTATTGAAAATAAAAATAAGAATAACGAGTTGGAAAAATGGATGTGTGTTTATTTACATAGGTTGACCCAATAGGTTTTTCAATCGTAAGGTAAAACCAAAGAATCCGACTCATTAAATATGTAGAGAAAGACATGTACATCCACTAACTATTTTTTAATATATATTCCTATTACGTAAATTAATAACCATGCATAGTGAAGACCCTTGGGCATATGCCCTTTATGCAAAACTTACCAAATAGTACCTAAAACATCATATGGGTCAAGGACACCAGAGAGAATGCATGCTTCATGGTTGGACACCTTGATCATAGTGCCTAAAGCCTACAATGTTCATTTTCTTGTGTAAGGCTCCTATTTTCCTCTTCAACCATGGCTTATGCCCTCAGACCCGTCACTACTATCCAAAACCAATTAATTGTAACCACTTTCCACTTAAAGGCTAAAGATCTCATAGAAAGTTCGTATGTGGTGTTTCAATTTATCTTTCATCATGCTTAAGCCTTGGAAACTTGGATAAATTCCTAAGTCCCTTTTTATGATTTCCTAACCATTCATAAGTTATAAAGACCCATCATGGTTACTAAAAGCATCATAATATCCCATGGTAAAGCACTCATATTTTAGACTCATGGTTATCAATTAGAGGTGTTTTCCATGTGATTGAGACTAAAAAGTATCATTTTGGGCATAAGGTTGTTATTTTTAACTCATAACCTTGGTTAGGACTATATACCCATTTTTGGTGCGCAATTAACCTAATCATGGTGTCCATTAGACCCTTGGAAGAAAATGGTATCTAGCAAAGGTCTAATGTGGTGGTTCAATTACTTACCCATGGTGCTTGAGGCTGATAATAAATATTTATGGCTAGATGTTCTTATTTCCTTCCCTTAACTACAATGATAGACTTGAGACCCATCAATTATGCCTAAGTATAATGTGTTAATCGACTCAAATGTGAAAGAATCCCTCTAAAGAGCTTAACTCAATGTTTCTAGGTGTTGTTCATGATGCTTGATCTCAAGAAGGTTTACTTAGGGGGGTCATTATTTCCCACTTGACCATGCTTATATCTCAACATTTCAACTACAAAATGACTACTTATGATGCTTGTACCCTACTCAGAGGTGAGAGAACCCTAAAATATTCCTACATATTGGTTTTTGGTTTCCTAAAATGTTTGAGCCTAACATATTTTTCTTCAATACCCCTATGGCCATTCAAACATCTCAAGATGAACGGGTATATAACGAAGCTCCCTTTTGTCTAAATGCATTGGAGGGCCTCACTTGTAAGAAGTCTCTGAGAACAAATGTTTGGGAAAAGCTCGTGCAAAGTATAGAGAAAAAAATATATTGTTGGACCTTTAGGACACTCAAACTTTCTATTAGACTTACCTTTATTAAATTACTTTTGCAAGCCATCCTTATGTACTTATTCTCATCCTTGGAAACCCCTAAAGCCTTTCCAGAAAAAATAAGAAACATACAGAGATCCCTCTTTTGGGGGGGAGCTAGAGAGTAAAAAAAAATGGGCCCTTGTCACCTGGGAAAATTATACTATCCTAACAACCTAGGGGGTCTATGACTAGGAGACCCTAAAATTCTCACTCTATCACTAGGAGCCAAAACTTGGTGGTGGTGTCTTCAAAACTAGGAAGCTTTATGGAGTAAAGTATGGAAGGAAAAATGCATGCCATGAACAAACGATAATCTATTGATTTGGATGGGGGGTGGAATTGAGGTTTCTCATCTTCAAAACTCAGTTTGGAAGAATAAACACTTAATTCAAGCTCACAAGTTTTGGGAAATCAGGCACATAAATTTAGCCCTCTTTTGGTAGTATTCCTATAAGCAATGGACCAGCTTGGAAAAATGAGAGTTGAATGAGCTAAAAACTTGTTTGATATTGCAAGGTAGAGTAGCAGTCCAATCGTATTGGGTACAACCTCAATCTCAACAACAATGGAGGTGGTGGGAGAAGTGCACACACTGACTAGTGAAGATAAGATTTGAAACACAAGGAACCATCACAAACGAACTAGAAATTAGAAGAATTAAATTACAATCTGGGAAAGATATCCTTTACTAAGGACATTGGCCTAAATGATTTCTTAGCTTAAAGGAGGCTTACATATTATTAGTTGGCATAGAAGGACACCCCAACAAAAGTAAATGGAAAAAGCTATGGGAATCTAAACTTTGGCCCAAGGTGATCCATTTTCTTTAGATTCTCATGCAAAACAAGATATTAACCTGGGATAATCTCCAAAAAAGGGGTTTTCAAGGTCCAGGTAGACTCTAGCTTATGTTGGAAAAGCATAGAAACAACTGAGCATCTACTTAATAACTATAAATTTGCATCAAAAACATGGAATCGTTTGGCCATAATTTTTAGACGATCAAATTGGGATGGAACCAATATCCATGTTACACTTTAAGAATGTAACTTTTGACCTTTTACAAGTGTTATAGTGAATATAACATGAAATTGTTTTCCAGGATTTATAATGTGGGAAATATGGAAGGAAAGGAACATAATAATATTCAAATATTAGTCATTAAATATTAGGAAGGGTAAGAGAAAAAATCCTCACAACCCCTTGGCTTACACAAGATTGGGGATGCAGTTCCAAGGAATCACACATTCTCACACTTTTTTGGTTCAACCAATCCTTCATAATTTTTTAAGCTCCATAACCCCAACCTATTCCCTTAAGTCCTAATAACTGGAAACCACCTCTACTGGCTTCTTAAAACTAAACTTTGATGAGGCCTCTAGGGGTAATCCTAGCCTTGTTAGTTTCAGAGGAGTATTTAGAGATATCATGGACAAACTAGTCACATTTATGTGGGAAATATAGGAAATGAAATTAATAATGTGGTGAAACTCTCATCCCTGGAGCAAGGTATAGTAATAGGCAAGCACTTTAACTATAAAAAATTGATCATTGACGGGAATTCTAAAATTGTTATCCTAATGATTAAAAATCCTACAAAATGGATCCAAGATCACTGAACAAGATCACTATATTGACTATCAGGTGTTGAACAAGATCAATGTCTGGATTAGGTACCCGATCCCACGGATTGATGACCTTCTGGACCAACTGAAGGGGGAAAAATATTTCAGCAAGATCAACTTGAAATCAAGATATCACCAGGTATCAATCAAACCCTTCGATGTGTGGAAGATTGCCTTCAAAGACAAGGATGGCCTTTTCGAATGGTTGGTTATGCCTTTCGGGTTGACGAATTCTCCTGCAACCTTCATGAGGCCGATGGATGACATATTGCGGCCATTCACCAGTTCATTTGTCATGGTATACTTGGATGACATCCTGATCTTCAACGAGAGTTGGGAAGAGCACCTCCACCACATTCGAAAGGTTCTCCAAACACTGCGGCAACACAAGCTATGTGTTAATTTGGAGAAATGCACTTCCTAGATGACCCAGGTTTAGTATCTGGGATACATTATTGATTAATGGTGGGTGAATGTGGATCCAACCAAGATCCAAGTCATTTGGGATTGGCCAGCTCCAACCACTTTGACAGAGCTCCTTAACTTTTTAGGTCTTGCCAATTTCTACCGTAGGTTCGTGTTGGGATTCTCTCATATCACTTGGCCCTTGAGTCAATTCACCAAGGGAGGAGCGAAAGAAAAATTATTTTGTTCTGAATCTCAACAGAAGGTGTTCACAGAGTTGAAACATCGCCTCTACGCTACACCAGTTCTCACATTACCAGACTTGCAACAACCATTTGAGATTGAGATAGATGCTTCTAACTATGCTATTGGGGTAATCCTTACTCAACAAGGGCATCCAATGGCATATCACAGTGAAACACTTTCAGACATAGTCCGGAAGTATCCCACTTATGACAAAGAGACGTATTCCAATGTGCAGGCCTACTGATAATGGAAGCATCACATTTTGGGGAAGGAAACAGTCATCTATACAGACCATCGACCCCTGCAGTTCATACAGATGCAAGGGAAGTTGTAGAATGATCACCATCAGAAGTGATCCACATACCTGCAACTGTTCCATTTGAATATCCTTTCAAATTCTAGCCTTACATATTAAATTCAATGGGCCACTTGGCTTGGTCATATGATGGCATCTATAACATTGATTAGGAATTAATGAAATTTATCAAGAAACTGGGGAGAAGGATCCCTTGATATAAACAAATGCCTTTGCATGATTATTGGTTGCCTTATCTTGTTCCCATTCAAAACAAACATTTTGAAAATGATCCTCCTACACCTACCATTGACCTACTTTTCCTTTTAAGGCTCCATCTAAGAACATACAAAATTTTCTGAGAGAGTTGCTAACCTTGGAATACCTCCTCTACCACCTCTAGATGAATTTTCCAATTCTACCACTATCTAGGTTTTGAGTTGATGATTATAGGCTAAGAGGCATGTAGAAAATTGTAGGCCCAACAAGGTTTCAATTTTAGGAATCACATCAATTTAATTCCCAACCCAACAGCGATTTATGTTGTTTTTTTAAACATGAATATTTTCTATAGCATGAAACACAACCATTCCCACAATATAAGAATCACTAACCATTAGAAAGAAATTAACCGAGTTTTGTGTTTGCAAAGTCGGTGCTCATGGACATGGGGCTCAACATTTTTAAAGGAAATTAGCATCTCAATAAACCTTTACTAAGGCAAGCCTAGAGATCCCTTCATGACTAGAGCTTCTATTGAGCTGCTGCAAATTCCTTTAGCAAGGCAAACCTACAACTTCCTTCATGCCTGGAGATTGTTATCTATAGGAATAAAACTATTCGCAAAATAAGAACCATTCCCACAATACGATAAAAAGAAATTGATTGATTGATTTTTATGTCGGTAAAATCAGTGTTCATGGACATGAGGCTGAACAATTTAAGTCATAAAACAATTTATAAAAAAGAACTAGACCAGATCAACATATTAACTAGAAAATGAACCAAGTGTCGCTAGGTTTATTTGAAATTCCTCCAATGTCTACATCATTTTATTATAACGCACAAAATATTTAATCCATAACTTATTCATATAATTGAAGACATATAGCCAATTATAGGTGCATTTCAACACATTGGTAGTAATTTTCCAAGTGCAAATATAAGCATGGTATTCTAAGTGGAAAAATAAGCTATCAAAAAAACAATTATTGATATAGTTGAATACATACAACAATTTCCTTTTGTATATTTGATTTTTCAAGGATACTGTCAAAAAGACATATGTATGAAAAATAGTTAAGTTGTTTCTATTTTTTTTTTGAATTCTTAATTTATTGTGGGAAAGAAGAATTACTAATAGCTTGTTGGAAAGCAAAATTCAATTATTATTAACTAAATGCAAGCAATAAATTTGCAGATAGTTTCATCTATGGCAAGAGTTAGTTCTATTGCTCATACAAGGAGAAATGGCAGGCGAGTGACCAGGGGTGCCTAGCTACGATGCTCTTCATCAGATGAGGAAGGAACAGGTGATGTGAATGTCCACAATGCTCCCAACAAATTTTTTGAGGATGGCCATGTGGCAGAGGCTGATGTTGTCCCACCATCAACCACAGAGCCACCACCAATTATGGTTCAAGGGGCAAGTTCAACTAAGAAGATCAACGTTATAAGAGGTTGGAAAAAAAAGACAAGTTACTTGCAATTGATGACATAGAGTTTAATGGGTATTCAGTTTGGGGATCTACAAAAAACATGGTATTTCGCCCTCCTCAATAGATTATTGGATAAACAGGATGACTCATACAAAATGTACAAGGTCTCTTATAGTTATGACCGAGGAGAAGGAGGCTAAGGTGGTTGAGTGGTGTAAAGATATGGCCCAATTGGGACATAGGATAGAGTTGATACAATTGAAATCCATTCAAATATGGGTTTCCTAGTAAATAATAGTTGTTTGGATTCAAAAAAATGCATCCAAACCTTGTGTTGTGTACAACTGAGGGCCTTAACAGAGAAAAAGCTTTAAATTTATGCCTTGCAATTGTGTCTAATTTCTAGGACACTCTTTTTAGTGCATACAATAAGTATTCTTATGTTTTAGACCATATATGGAACTGTGACGAAACAAGTTTACAAGCAGGAAGGAATTGTGGCATGAGAGTAATTTCCAAGAGAGGGAGCCGAAAGTTTCCAAAGATTTTGCCTAAGAGCAGGGAGTGGATAACTATTCTATGTTGTGTCAATGCAATTGGCACTTCAATCCCATGCTTTTATCTATTGAAAGGTAAAAATCAATTGGAAAACTATATACAAAACTATGAACCAGGTGCATGCATGGCTGCACATCCTTATGCATGGATGACTAAGGAATTTTTTTAAAATTGGATTTGTCACTTTGTTGCATCTATTCCAAGTGGTGTCTCACTTGAGAACATACACCAATTGATTTTAGATGGTCATGGAAGCCACATTGTTGTGCAAACAATTGAGGAGGAAAACAATTTGGGAATCAACTTGTCAACATTTCTTGCTCATACCACTCACAGATTGCAACCCCTTAATGCCAGTGAGTTTAGCGCTTTCAAGAACTATCTAAGGTCAGAGCGAGCTGCATGGATGGAAAATAATCCAAGGTTCGAGGTGAAAAGGTTTGAGCTAGCATAGCCTGTAAGTAAAGTCTTTAAAAGGGCTCTCACACCATCAAATGTCAAGGTTGGCTTTAGGAGGACTAGAATATGGCCAATGAAATATGATGCTCTTATGCATGATACTGGTTGTAGCCAAGAATTTCATGTAAATGGTCAAGAAGAAGGGCATGTCCAAGAAGATGTTGAAATTTAAGAAGAAGTGGATGAACATGAAGATGCAGTTGCAGCTGATAATATAATTTCCCTCTCTCAAGGACACTTATATGGTGATGATGATGAACAGGTAAGTGAAACACAATACAATCTTGAACGAATTGGTAGTAACATGGAGGTTGTTCTACCAACTGAAGCAAATGGAACTTTAGTTGCTAATATTCTTAATGACTTTGTTAATCATGAAACTGACAATGATAATGTGGTTGAAAAATATATTGTTATTATTTCACTAGGAAGCAACAATGACCAATTGACATTGCCAAGCCAAGTAACCCCACCATCATGGCTGGTAGAAGCCATATGAATATAAACAAGCATGGTGTCATAAGAATGAATGAAGAAAGCATGAACATGACTTCACAACAAGTAGAATTAAACAATGAAATTGTTCATTTTTTTATGGACAATATATCAATGGAAGAAGATAGTGCACATAATGAGGAATCATATGAAGAGAATAATATAGTTCAATTAGTAGTCCCAGATATTGAATGACAAATGTCAACCAATGGCATGCATCATTCAGGGAATGAGAAGTTACTTAGGTTGTTACTAAAGCTACCAATGGAGATAATGTCAATGAAAAAAAAAGCATGGAACACTAGGTAGTCCTCGTTTGGGCCAAAGTTCATAGTTACTCGCCTCATAAACTATATAGCCCTATTAGTTGAGTCTAAAAAAAAGGAACTAGACATTCAAGAATTAAAATGGAAAAAGAAGGATTTAGTCAAGGAAAAGAAGGCAGCAAGGATTGTTGCAGCACAACTTCGAGCAGAGGAAAGGCTTGAAAGAGAGAAAGTAAGGCAATAAAAGGACCATAAAAAACAAATAGAAAGGTAGGAAAAGAAGCAAGAAAGGCTCAAAAAATTCTTCAAAGAGAAAGAGGAATAACAATTGACAATGATGCAAGCATAGTTAGTGAAACCAAGATGATGTCAACCACATATTACCAAATTGCAGATAATACACGATTATTCCAAGACCTCATAAAATTTCAAGTGCCTCAGTATCAGAATGGGGGTTAACCCACTTGCTATATTCCTACCAGTGCAGGTGTCAATCCTATGTATGCTTATCAAGCAAGGAACTCAAAAAGTTTGCGCACTGAAGATTTTGGAGGCCATCTAGACTAGGGGTGTGATATGTTTTTTGTTGTAACCACATTATGATGTGGATTTTGGATGGATTGCCTCTTTTTCTTATCTCATGAGGATTTTGGCTTATAATCTAGGTCAGTTTATTCCATATTGTTTGCAACATTGTAATCAAAAGCCATTTTAGAAGCAACATTCATGGTCTATTTGAATGGAGAAATCCTAGCTTAGAATGCAAATGGAGCTTTTGTTCTGCCATTACAAACCAAATTATCCACAACATCACATTTTTCTCCAGGTTGCTAAATAAATGACAAATGAGGGAATAAGGTATCATGAAAAACTTACTTTTTATAATTTGAAAACTCCATAAAACAGTGAACAACAACAATAAACAATATTGGTCAATGCAAACATCACGACTCCATTTATTTTGGTGGTCATTTTCAACCTCCTAATTTCTCCCTCACTATTACAATTGAAAATGCATTCAATTCCATTTGACAATTCTTATAGGGGATAGCTCTGCTTCCCTTACAATTGGGTTAATTATAAACATCGTGAGTCCATTGAATAAAAAAATAATTCTTTAATCAAACAAATTCACCACTGTCCTGTTATGACCAGAGAAGAAATTGTGAGGAGAATGTAGTGGATGACTAATTCAATTCAATTTTGTTGATGTGTCATGACTACATTGGATCAAACAAATTCAACATTTTTTAATAAAACAAACTTAGAACTGCCTTGTTATGACCAGAGAAGAAAATGCAATCAAAACACAGTGGATGACAAGAAAGAATACCACACAAACTATTAAAAAACTTGATTTTCCATGAATCCATTGAATCAAACAAATTCAAAACTCTTTAATCAAACAAATTCACAATTGTCTTGTTATGAATAGAGAACAAAAGGTGGAACAAACATAATGGATGACAAGAAAGAATCCTAGAAGCATCTGGGCACGTTCAAAAGTCTCAAACGCAAAATGGAACTCATCCTCAACTTCCTTAGTATTACAAATTAAGAAAATTTGTTTATCCCAAGGTGTTTTTAACTCCACAACTCATGTCATTACTTATTAGCCAACTGAAATGTATATCATCATTCAAAATAGAGACAAAAAAGTAGATTAAATATGAGTGTCAAGTGTAGATTAAATTGTTGAGCAAACTACAACCTAATTTGAGCTAAACCTTATCTATATAACTTTCTATCTTTTCAGGCATAAGTTAATTGTAAGGAGGTTTAATATCAAGGCCCCTCTCTAAGGATGATTTTTCAAATACAAGCCTTCAACAAGGAGATAGAAACTACGAAGTTGCCAAACGACTGTGAGGCTTTTTCTTAGTGAATTTGATTATTATGGCTCAAACCAAACCAAAATGAGATTTATGTAAATGAAAATTGAGCAAAGCGACTATACTTCACCCTTTTGTTTGCAAGAAGAAAAAATACCTTACTTTCATTACTTAAAACAAAAGAGGTTACAAGTAGCATAGATCAGATCATCAACAACAGAGAGATCAATGTCCAACTTAAGTCTTCCTTCCAGGGCAGAGTTCACCAAAGAAACATAGATAACAAAAAAAGACATCGTTCACAAAAATTGAAAACAAATTAGACCAAATTATAGTGGAATTTGCAATGTCCAAGGTACCCTAGGGAGTGGCTCAAAACTGTTGAAAGACCAAGTCATAAATTCTAGAATGGACAAGAGATATTCAGCTGGGAGGCCTGCGAGTTACCCATGTTATATCTCCTCTCATTTGTCTCATTGAGTTCTTTCAAATCAATCGCTCTGCACAACACACCAAGATATTGCAGCATGGATCTTCAGAAAGTCTAATACCTCTAATAGGAAGGTTGGGGCAAAGGTCCTTATCGAGGCATAGCTAGCCATATTGCAATGCATATTTATATATGTGGAGAAAATAGAAGAAACCGAAAAATATGGCGAAAAAGACTACCCTCGCTGAATTATAAGAAACACAAGATGATAGACAAAGGTGAACCCCAAAATCTTCCTAGTGAGATGGAAGTAATCATAGAATGTGCAATGGATTAGGGTCCAATTATTACCTTCGGGTGGCGGATTTGACAACTTTTGAAAGATCAAATGAACAAACTTGAGAAGTATATAAACCCCCAAAGAAAGTAGCACTTTTATATCTTTATTTTCTGCCCAAGGCGCGGTCAGGGCCATGGAATGTCGACAAAGAAGGTTTTCAGGATCAAAATGACTTATTATCTTTGGTAATCAGGCTCAAAAGATGAGGGTTCCTCAAATTTACAATGACCCACAAGAAAAAAACCCCGCAAAAATTATATTGAACCTCAAGCATAAAACCCCAGAAAAATTACACTAAACCTAGAGCAAAAATTTAGTGAACCCCATTCCAAAAAACCCTGCAAAATTTATAGTGAACCCCAAGCAAAAATTACAGTGAACCCTAAGCATAAAAACAAGGAAATATTTACAATGAATGTCGAGCAAAATTTACAGTGAACTGTAAAATAAAAACACCAAATAGCACAAACTTCCCATGGTTGGAATGTTGTTAAAAACACAGAGTTGGCAACTGGTAGGAATGTAATCCTACCAGGCAGTCATCGACAAAGCTACCAAGCTACTCAAACCATGCTGCATTAGTGTTGAAGACCTCAATCCTTCACGACACCTCATCTGCGAACCCAACCATGCTCACTTGTCACAAAAATCGCAAAGGTGTTAAAAATAATTGCAAATAAACCAGTGAAAATGCTAGAAAAATTCACAAGAAAGAGAACTTAACCTGGAAAAAACCCACTGGAGTGCGAAAACGCCATGTCCACCATGTCCATTGTTGAGCTGATGGAAATTTGGGGCTCGGTCGACAAGGAACAACTATACCAAGCACTGGTGCACCACAACCATGGAGCAACGAGGCGTAAAAAATGAAGCCCTAAATCACAACCTTCAAAAGCATGAATCCCCCACAAGTGCTTCTCTGAGCACACAAACCACTTCTCTCAGCAATGAAACCAGTCGAGCACAATCACTGAGTGTATGTTGACCAACATCAAGGCATCGATCGAACAACAATGGGGTAGAAGAACACCCACACACCGACCCCAAGCAAAATAACACAGCCTTCCAAATGCAGTAAACGCTAAACCCTAAAAGAGGAGGAAAAACATGAGAAACGAGGCAGGTGTTAATTCCCTAGCTACCACGACAAGTGAGACGATGTGTTAGACACGTGTCGCACAATCCATTCAATACTAAGATGTCATGGCAGAAAAAAAACATGCAACAATTGATGTCCCTCCCCTAGTTTTTTTTCTTAATGCAACTCTTCTCAAACTCGCCTACTCTTTTTTCAAAATTTGAAAAATAATTGAATTTAAAAAAAAATTACTAAAAAAATGAAAAATTAGCAGTAGTAGCATGGTTGATGGGATTTGAGTGGACGTAGCTAGTCACAACGTTGAACTCTCCTCACTAAAGCAACGATGAAGCACTATACTTTAATTCGTCCATATGTTTATAAAATGAATAACTAATTAAAATTGTACTTGTGTTGAATGGGTGAAAGTGCACCATAGTTCATTTATGAATCATAGTGGTAGTAAAGGTATTATTAGAAACATTGGCTGTAGAGAAAATAAATAAAATGAGAGTAGAGAAACTAAGAAAAATGATGCCTACCTATTTAAAAAAAAAGTGAGAGTAGAGAAAATAAATAAAATATTAATTAGCAAATCTCCTAGAATCCTACTAGGAGATTTATGTGACGATTTAAAGGATATTCAAATGTGGAACATGGAATCCATGTTCCAGTAATTTATTTGTGATGGTTCTATGTTGTAGAATCCATCTGAACCATAGTGTCCATTTAGGAATTTTAGAGGCTCTTGAAATATGAGTGTGGAATTTTAATGTTTTGATGAAGAATATCTACTTGAATTTTCTTAATATATGCTTGATCATATGTTTTTCGGTTTGCCTATTTACTTGAGACCTGCTTTTAATAGAATTTTGTGCATTTGATTTATCTTTTGACTCCTAGTTTTTAAAATTTTCAATCACAGATTGGCTATGTATTTTTTTTAAATCAATAAATATCCTCTTTAAAATTGATTTAAAAAATTCTCTTTATTTACTAGTTGTTCATACATTTAAATGGATTAAAAATTACTAAAATTTTAAAATTAATATTTTAAAGCTGATTAAATTGGTTTGAATTTATGATATGTTTTAAAAGTTTTTTAAGTATATTTTTTTTAGTGAAAAAGGTTTAAAATCTAGTAAAGATTTATTGGAATTATAATATTGATTTGTGAACTATTTCCAATCAAAATGTACTAAAGTTGTTAAAATGCTAAATTTTTATAGTCAAAAATAAATTTTAGATAACAAATAATGAAAATTTTACAAAATAAAATAAAATTATTTACCCAAATTCCAACCAAAAAAATCCAATACATTTAATAAAAATTATTTTAAATATAAAATTGAAAAAATTTATTATAATAAAATATTTTATAATATTAAATCTATTTTTATATAATTTTAAAATTACATTTCACTAAAAAAAAATTACATTCAAATTTTAATGGTAACCATTAAGAAAATTAAAATCAAATATAACCTCCTTACAACCATTATGACCAAAACATATATAGATATATAACAATTCTATTTCCAGAATATATTAAAACACGAGTACTCAAACTTTAATAATCATTTGCAAAATTACAAATGGTCCAACTTAGACATCTTATGAACCCATGAACCTGTAAAAGTTTCAGCCGACATCATTTAAAGAAAAGAAAAATAATTTCGCATTTGGCTAGAGTTTCTTTCAAAGATCTATAGCAGCTGTTTCTGGCTCTCGGTATTTTCTCTCTCTTATGTTTGAAAAAATATGTAGAAAGCTCCAGTATGCTCAGCAGTTTTGCCAAAGCAATGATTAAATTTTTCTCTGAAACCGAGACTATGCAGTGTAAACTTATATAGCATAACGGAGACTATGCCATTATAAACCTTTCTAGCAGAGAAGAAAATAAATGGTATTCACAATAAAATAATTAGTAGTACACTGTATGTGCCATTACCTGTAAATTCAAACTTACAAATGCACAAGACAAAAGACATAATAAGTGAAAATGTGTGATCTCTGTAGGAAGTAACTGCGCAAAGTTGCTGAGAAGAAACAAACTCAACAAATTTAAACAAAGAAAAAGTTCGATAAAAATATATTGCACTGCGTATATAGATATATATTCTGACCTCAATAGCTAAACTTAAAGAGAACCTCAGTGGATTCTGGGCATCTTGAGTACAGAGAAACTACCGTTCCCTCCATCCAGATAAATCTTCATCTCCAGGCATTCACGAAGGTCATCAAAACTAATGTATCGTTGTTTGGCTGCTGTGGGTGAGATGAAATATTTAGCAGCATGAGAGGAATTGTGTATCCACAGGTAGGGCTCGTAACTACCATCACAAAAGAAGTTGTTGTCTCCCTTGCTAGAATAGCCACTGTATATCTTGTTGCGCCTCAGCGTCTTCGTGCAACTGTTGCGGAGAAGTCCCCAGCATCTCAAAAGCAGTGCTACCACTGCGTTGAGGATTTGAGACCTTGGCATCGCCTTCACCATGATCGCCACCGACACCACCAGACCGCATTTCATTGCACCCTCCAGAGAGCAGGACGGGCAGCTTTTTGCTGCACCCTCCAGGCGGTCACAGTTATAGAAATTAAAATTTTGATTTATAGAAATTAAAATTTTGAGAGCGGGCTTTCGCATTCAAACTCAAAATTCAAAATCAAACTAATATGCCAATTAATGTTGGAAATAATACTGAGAGGGGGGGGTGAATCAGTATTATCAGATCAATCAAACTTTTCAATTTCATACTCAGAAACATATACGCTACTTCAATTAAGTGAACCCGCGTGTACACGCTACTGTGTCTAATGAAACTCGCGTATATCCAGAGATCTTATAATTAAGTTAGCTTAATCTTCAGTAAATGCATCAGATCATTATTAAGCATATTAACAGTAAACAGGTGCAGAATAATAGAACAGAACATCACACAAGAGCCACACACATGAACACAAAGATATAAGGTGGAAACCCAATGTGGGTGAAAACCACCTGCTGCAAGTCATCCCAATCTTCTTCTTAATAAGAAAATCCTTTTACAATATTTGTATTGGTGCAGTCTTATACCAGTACGGGAGCTACAACCCCCTTTGCTCTTGTACTAGCCGATCCATTTACTAGTACGCAGGCTGCTACCTGCTACAATGCTCCAAAGATCTCCTTTAGCTTTTGTACTAGCTTAGATACTAGTACGTAGGTGCTTGCCTACAATCTTCTCACCTCCAGGTACCACGTTTCATCAATTTTCAGACTGGATACACTGAAGCACAACACATAATCTGTAAGGCCACTTTTCATCCAATTTTCATACTGGACCCATAACTATCATTGAAGCTCAAAACAATCATCAAACTCTGAATCACTGAAACACTGTTAACAACAGTCACCAGAACACAGAGCAGACACAGAACTCTGTAATAACCATCAGATCCATCTGCAACTTCAAATATTAAGATTTACAATGTATACGCTACTTCGATGAATCAAACCCGCGTGTATACGCGCTTTTACCAAAGACAACCCGCGTACAGATCTAAAAATAATTTCTCATAACTTGCAGCTGTACCAGACATCAGTCATACTCATAACACTTATAGAACAATACATGCGTCAGTATGTAGATCTAGAATAAGCATCATAAAGATAGTTCATTTCAACCATTTGATCCCGATCTCTCCTTAGATCTAGTTCTCCATCAACCGGTGAGATCTCTCCTTAGCTCAGATCAAGCAATGCATCATCAACCCATAACCCTGCATACTAGATCTAATGCTTCATCAGATATTCAAGACATTTCGGATACATTTGCCTAATGATTTCCTTCTCCTTATATAGCCTTAGGCCTTGTTCAATACCAAGGGCCAAAACCATAGAAATCCAAAACCATCAACTTCAAAACTAGGGATCAACACGTCCGCCGAGACGCCAAGGTCCAAAACCATAGGCACAACTTCCAAGGAATAACCGCCATGGACCAAAGGTACTTTTCCACATACACGCGCTTTTGCTGAAGCCAACCAGCGTGTACACGCGACTTGGGCTTAACGAACCTGCATGTATGAATTTTCTCTTCTTCTTATGGTCTGATCATCAATTCCTTGCTGCTGACCTTCTGTACTATGATTTGTCATCAGTGAGGTTTGCCATCAAGGACAACACTTATCTCATAATGCCAACAATCTCCCCCTTTGGACTTGATGGCAAAGCTAACTTGTCACACTTAGAACTATCATCTGATTCCTTTGAGCTGTCCTCCATCAGTCACATCTGATATCTCTTCTGAAGATTCATCATCTGATTCCTTTGAGCTGTCCTCCATCAGTCACATCTGATATCTCTTCTGAAGATTCACGATGGCAAAGCTAACTTGTCACACTTAGAACTATCATCTGATTCCTTTGAGCTGTCCTCCATCAGTCACATCTGATATCTCTTCTGAAGATTCATCATCTGATTCCTTTGAGCTGTCCTCCATCAGTCACATCTGATATCTCTTCTGAAGATTCACCCAGTTATACATAAGTGAGATATTCTTCTATGAGAGGGTTGCCATCAAGTACAACACATGCATCATAATGCCAACAATCTCCCCCTTTGGACTTGATGGCAACAACACCAAATCACTCTCCCCCTTTGACATCAAGGGCAAAGGGTGGACCAAGATATTCTCTTCATTTGCTGAATCATTCCACTGTCCATACTCCCCCTGAGTACCTGCTGAAATCTTTGAATAGTCTCCCCTTTTGTATATGCCAAGGTGTACCAATCTGTTCATGCTCCCCCTGAGTACATGCTGAATCTCTGTACCGCTGAAGTGTGTTGTACATGCTCTTCCTGACTGTAGGCAAGATCTGCAAAAGATGTTCTTCAAGAAGAACATGACTCTATACATCATAAAAGACCTTCCTATCACCAAAGACTCATACATACATCCATCTCTCAACTAAGTGAGGATATACAAAAATTGACTCATCCACCCAACCAAGTGGGAATACATCAAAATTTTACATATGACAACCAATCACATTGCATCAATCATCCCAGGCATAGTGGGGAAACCAAAATAGGTCGTTACATGACCTTGACACCATGAAAGAGATACCACAAAAGAGATATATGACATAGAGACGAAATAACTAGACCAAGACTTATGAAAGTCACCAGCAGCATCTGATAATCACCATTCAGATCAACAACCAAGAGATCCTTCTGTTCTCCTTTCGCCTTTGTTCCATCTGAAACCAACAACAAAAGTGAACCAGAACCAAAAACTTTAAGATAATGCCAACAATGCATCATTGGAAGATTATCTGCTCCCCCTGAACCTGTGCCAGATGATCTCTGTCAGACCCATATTAGACTTTCTGCAACCAACATCTGTCCCTGCTGATTTTCTTCAAAACTCCATATACGCGTCTGTATACACATAAACAAGCGTATATACGCGGATATCCCTTACGCAACACGCGTATACCATATACGCGACTATCCTCTTGTAAAATGGCGTATGCACGCGAATATCCTTTAAACAGCACGCGTACACAAATTTCCATATCAACAACCTGTAAATGTCCTGCAGCAAGGTATGTCTAAACATAGATGTCAACTCCTCCTTTTAAACATCATCATGAAATCATTCACATTACATGTGAAACCACCATAGCCATTACATCAACGTTAAGATCTACAAGATCCAAGTATCATTTCTTGGGAACATCTGCATCAATCATCATATGTAAGTATCAACCTATCATCATATAGATAAGAACTCATCACCATGTCTCCAATAAAGCAATTTTGAGTAGTCATCCATGTGTCAGCACTATGTATCTTGAGCTCAAGCTCATTTGACAAAACTTCTTGATATCATCAACAGCAACAATCCTTATCCACATGAGTGCCTGCATCATAACTGTATGATCTTTATGCATATGACAACAACAGTAAATAAGTGACTCATCATCAAGTGAGGAAGATGTGTATTCAAGCTTTGTACTTCTCCTTGTTCTTATGAAGATCACCATGTAAGCACCATACATGCATCATCAAAGAATCAACCATAAATCTGATCTGAACATCTTCTATGTATCTTCAAGAATCATATGAGAGTTTATCATAGACAACTCACAACCACATCATAGCAAGATATATCATTTAGCCATATAAGAATCATCACCAAGGATTATTAACCATAATGCCAACAATGAATTACTAAAGGTATATGCTCCCCCTCAACTAGTGCCATTTGTTAGATCTGATCATGCATATATCAGCAGTAAGCATCAAAACATCTTCATCCTCAAGTTAGGATCAAAACACTTCTAGACATCATACAAGTAACAAAACATTTCCACACATCCTCAGCAGACTGTAGCTATTAACCAATAGAGCAAATAATGGACTGAATCATATCAGATCCCTTTTCTGAGCCTGTCCCTACTGCTTTTCCTCAGACTGACATATACGCGACTTTGCAGTGTCGAACTCGCGTATACATGCGACTTCCCTTTAAGGAACTTGCGTATGAGATTCAGGACACTGAAGGTTTACACTTTCAGCTCCCCTTGAGTCTGATATGTGTGTGCTATGCTGTGTCTTAGTACATTGTGCTGATTGTACTTCCTTCTTCCTCCATATCTTCAAGTGTGATGAGGTTTTCTCCTTTCGGTGTGATGTCCATCCTTTGTTCCTGCATTCCTTTGCTATATGTCCAAGCTTGTTACATGCATAACATCTAACATGTTTCATGTTCCTTCTGTAGCAATCAGCAGCTTTGTGACCATACATATTGCAAGCAAAGCAATATCCATTAAAGTACCTTGATTGAGATGACCTGTCCGCATAATAGTCTTGAACTCTTCTTCTTCTACATCTAGCTGCAACATGTCCAAGATTATGACATACATAACATTCAACATTATTCATAGGAGGAGTAAGAGATTTTCTTTGAAGATTTTCTTTCCTTGGTTGATGATGAGATTGACCTTTCATCTCCTTGTTGATCATTTTGGATTTCTCTTTAGAGTTCCTTGCCTCACCTTGTGAACTAGATTCACCTTCAACAGATTCATGGAAACCAAGACCAGTCTTTATAGCAGGGGACCTTTGACTACTAAGAATATCATCCAATACTTTAGAGCTATCTTGAAATCGTAAAAGCTTATCCTTTTCTTCTAGTTTACCTTTCAAGATATTTACCTCAACCTGAAGCTGTTCTTCTTTTTCAAGAGATTTCTTTTTCAAAACTTCTTCAGCTTTCCTTCCTTCTTCCATTTGTTCCCTTAGTTTGAGAATTTCCTTTTCTTGTTCTTCATACAGATCCTGCTGCATTTGACGAACTCGGAAGGCACATTCCAGTTGAGATTTTAAGCTGGTGACTTCGGTTTCTTGTTTTGCAATAGCTAGGAGTAGATCTGTATTCTGCTTCTTTGATTCTTCAAGATCTCCTTTTAGTGAGGGGATTGTAGCTTCAAGATTTTCATAGTAGCTGGATCTATCTTTGAGTTTCTTGATGGTTATGCTTCTTTCATTGACTTCTTTTCGTAATGATGTCACTTCATGCTGCAATTTTTGACATTGGTCTTCCTTGTCCTTGAGTAGCTTTCTTACCTTGTTTCCTTCTTCTAGTTGGGCCTTTAGTTTGGTAACTTCTTCTTTGAAAGCACATTCCCTTTTGTTCAATAGATCTTGTTGATCTTTAACTTTGTCTGCAAGCCTTCTAAACACTGCCTCTATTTGACACTTTTCTTGCTCACCCATAAAAGCATGTTCAGTAGTTTCACTATCACTTCCATCACTTTCACAAGGAAATATAGCAGGAACATCAGAGGATAACACATTCATACCTGATAATGATTCTGAATCTGATTCTGAATCTGAAGAGCTTCTTATACCTAATCCCCAATCGACTCTCCCACTGTCATAGTCCTTCTGAGATGTCTTCTTCTTCTTATGAGCTTTCTTCTTAAGCTTCTTTCCCATTGTTCCACGGATCTCCTTCAAGCGATCAAGCTTCTACCAAAGGACCTGCTCTGATACCAATTGTTGGAAATAATACTGAGAGGGGGGGGGGGTGAATCAGTATTATCAGATCAATCAAACTTTTCAATTTCATACTCAGAAACATATACGCTACTTCAATTAAGTGAACCCGCGTGTACACGCTACTGTGTCTAATGAAACTCGCGTATATCCAGAGATCTTATAATTCAGTTAGCTTAATCTTCAGTAAATGCATCAGATCATTATTAAGCATATTAACAGTAAACAGGTGCAGAATAACAGAACAGAACATCACACAAGAGCCACACACATGAACACAAAGATATAAGGTGGAAACCCAATGTGGGTGAAAACCACCTGCTGCAAGTCATCTCAATCTTCTTCTTAATAAGAAAATCCTTTTACAATATTTGTACTGGTGCAGTCTTATACCAGTACGGGAGCTACAACCCCCTTTGCTCTTGTACTAGCCGATCCATTTACTAGTACGCAGGCTGCTACCTGCTACAATGCTCCAAAGATCTCCTTTAGCTTTTGTACTAGCTTAGATACTAGTACGTAGGTGCTTGCCTACAATCTTCTCACCTCCAGGTACCACGTTTCATCAATTTTCAGACTGGATACACTGAAGCACAACACATAATCTGTAAGGCCACTTTTCATCCAATTTTCATACTGGACCCATAACTATCATTGAAGCTCAAAACAATCATCAAACTCTGAATCACTGAAACACTGTTAACAACAGTCACCAGAACACAGAGCAGACACAGAACTCTGTAATAACCATCAGATCCATCTGCAACTTCAAATATTAAGATTTACAATGTATACGCTACTTCGATGAATCAAACCCGCGTGTATACGCGCTTTTACCAAAGACAACCCGCGTACAGATCTAAAAATAATTTCTCATAACTTGCAGCTGTACCAGACATCAGTCATACTCATAACACTTATAGAACAATACATGCATCAGTATGTAGATCTAGAATAAGCATCATAAAGATAGTTCATTTCAACCATTTGATCCCGATCTCTCCTTAGATCTAGTTCTCCATCAACTGGTGAGATCTCTCCTTAGCTCAGATCAAGCAATGCATCATCAACCCATAACCCTGCATACTAGATCTAATGCTTCATCAGATATTCAAGACATTTCGGATACATTTGCCTAATGATTTCCTTCTCCTTATATAGCCTTAGGCCTTGTTCAATACCAAGGGCCAAAACCATAGAAATCCAAAACCATCAACTTCAAAACTAGGGATCAACACGTCCGCCGAGACGCCAAGGTCCAAAACCATAGGCACAACTTCCAAGGAATAACCGCCATGGATCAAAGGTACTTTTCCACATACACGCGCTTTTGCTGAAGCCAACCAGCGTGTACACGCGACTTGGGCTTAACGAACCTGCGTGTATGAATTTTCTCTTCTTCTTATGGTCTGATCATCAATTCCTTGCTGCTGACCTTCTGTACTATGATTTGTCATCAGTGAGGTTTGCCATCAAGGACAACACTTATCTCATAATGCCAACAATCTCCCCCTTTGGATTTGATGGCAAAGCTAACTTGTCACACTTAGAACTATCATCTGATTCCTTTGAGCTGTCCTCCATCAGTCACATCTGATATCTCTTCTGAAGATTCATCATCTGATTCCTTTGAGCTGTCCTCCATCAGTCACATCTGATATCTCTTCTGAAGATTCACGATGGCAAAGCTAACTTGTCACACTTAGAACTATCATCTGATTCCTTTGAGCTGTCCTCCATCAGTCACATCTGATATCTCTTCTGAAGATTCATCATCTGATTCCTTTGAGCTGTCCTCCATCAGTCACATCTGATATCTCTTCTGAAGATTCACCCAGTTATACATAAGTGAGATATTCTTCTATGAGAGGGTTGCCATCAAGTACAACACATGCATCATAATGCCAATAATTAAATGTGTACATTGTATATCCTGTATCTTAAGTTGTATATCTTGTATCGTATGTATCGTATATGCCAACGTTCTTACGGAATGGTGGTGGTGGTGGCGATCAAGGCGGAGGCGGAGGTGGCTCAAAATTCTTATAGCTGTTGTATCATAGGAATCTTATATTGCCCATGTATGTATCCGGGAGAACGACCAGGGCTGTCCCATCAAGCTCTTAGAGTGCATTGAATATTGTCTCTTAGAGGGCATTCAATACCCAATAGCATTTGGATTTATTTTTTGCCGTACGTTTCTCTTAGAGTGCATTGAATATTGTCTCTTAGAGGGCATTCAATAACCAATAGCATTGGATTTATTTTTTTGCCGTACGTTTCTCTATTGCGCATGATAGTGGGGTGCACTTTAAAAATTTGGGGTTCACCTCTCGTTAAAATTCAAATAGGGTGGGGGCCATAAATTGACTTCTTTACCCTCGATTTCAATAAGAACACTTGGTGCAATTTTAATGCGAGTGGACATTTGACACTAGTAAACTTTATTAAATTTCGTTAAGGTTGTTGTTCCCACCATGTGTCAAATTTCCATTGACCTATACCCATAGTAAGCAAGGACTTAAATGACAAATATAGAATAGAAATAAATGTAGACGTTGTTGATGGTGTGAAGTAAAGGAGAAAAGGTCTAACCTGAAAATTATTGGTTGGTGAGAATAAAGTGTAGTGTGGGTAATATAGATAATGCATCTTCATATATTGTTGTTTCTGGTATAAGTACAAAGTTAAGAAAAGAGATTTTTAATTTAACAACATTAATTAGGTATTAGTGTTTCAAATAGGTGGGATCTTACTAGATTTTGGGGACATGTGTTTTTAGTGAGTTGAAGCTTGCAAAATTAGAATTCTCCTACAAGTGTGTGCTTGCAAGCTGTGTAATTGTAGGTGAATTTCTACTATAATTATTTAAAGAAAAGAAGAACTCTTTGTGGTTTTGTCCTTTTATGAGATTTCACATTAATTTGTGGTGTTCTATGTGATCATTTAATTATGTGATGATTTCCTGTTTATTTCTTAAATGTATAAGAAATAAAAATTGAAGTGAAGCTTATTTTGGGAAATAGGACTATTGATTCACCCTCCCCTTTCTCTCAATAATCAAAAATTGGTATTAGAGCTAGGTTCCTTTAATAAAAACCTAAACGCTAGAAGGAAGATTTTACACAAAATGGCAAGTTGGGATGATTTTTTCTCAAGAAAACATCCACTATTCAATGGGACAAACTTTACGTTTTGGAAAATCAAAATGAAAACGTATATGATGTCACTTGGAATGGATATTTTATAAATTATAGTAAAGGGGTATCATAACCAAGCAACTCCTCCAACAGATGAGGCTCCTAAGAAAAGGTATGAAAGCAATGCTAAGGCTATGAATGCAATTTTGCGTTGACTTGCACCATGAGAATTTGTCAAAGTAATGCAACATGAGACAACCAAAGAAATGTGGGATAGACTTATAAATAGTTATGAAGGGGACGCCAAAGTAAAAAATGAAGAACTACAAACATACATGATACAATATGAAAATCTAAAAAGGAATGAGGATGAAAGTATGTGTGTTTCCTTTCTCAAAATGGATGAGATTGTAAACACAATGAAAAAACTAGGTGATAAAATTAATGATGCTACTATAGTCCAAAAGGTGGTAAGATGCCTTGCTCCTAGATTTGATGCCAAAGTCTCAATAATAGAAGATTCAGCTTTGTGGAATACCTAAACCCTATGAGATGAGAATGAAGAAGAATCAACAAGAACTCAAAGAAGTTGCTTTTAAGCTATCAAGCAAGTCAAAACAATATCAATACCAAGACTTCTTTAGCTACATAAGGAAAAGGAATGTAGAAGTAAGTTGTTATCTTCCTATTAGCAATATAGAAATAAATAATTTACCAAAATATGGAAAAACAAGAAGACTATACACCCAAAAGAGTGTGGATTGTTTTTATATGAAAATAATCAAGGAAATAGGTGCCACATTGATTGTCTATGCTCAAAACAAATCATAGGCGATAGAAGTACATTTATATCCTTCGATGAAGAGAGAGGTGGAAATTTTATGGTAATAATGTACGAACAAAAATATTGGGAAGGGGCATTCGTCTTAGAAATGGGAGAGATTAAGGCTCAAAATGTGTTGTATGTAGACGGTCTTAAGCATAACCTTTCAAGTGTAAGTTAGATGTGTGACAAAGGACATGAGGTAACTTCAGGTCAAATGGGTTTGTGGTCAAAGATTTTGACACGAGAGAAACTATAACTAAAGCAGTTAGGACTCCAAGGAATGTATATGTGCTAGAAGGAGACAAATAAAGTTACTATTTGGGTAAAACTAGTGAGAGTTTGTTGTGGCACAAGATATTAGGGAACCTCACTTTTTAGTAGTTGGTTAAATTAGGTGAAAGGGAACTATTCAAGACATGCTAAAAATCATCAAACTTGAAAATAATTTCTACAAGTCATGTCAATTTGGAAAATGAATACGAGTTCAGTTCAAAGGAAAGGAACACTCTATAGAAATTCCTTTGGAAGTGATCCATACAGACATGCATGGGCCCGTAAGAAAGAGATTTCCATGAGTTCAATAATATTTATGTTGTTGAATTTGTTGGGTTAGTTTGTTGAAATATAAAGATGAATCTTTTGAAAAATTCAAAATATTCAAAGCAGTAGTGGAAAAAAAATGTATCCTAAAATTAAGTTCCGAAGATAAAATAGAGGAGGAGAGTACACATCTAATGAGTTTTATGATTTCTATGAACAACATGGGATCAAGAGACAATTCTCAATAGCTAAAACTTCTCAACAAAGTGGGGTAGTTGAAAGAATGAACATGACAATCGAGGAAATGGCCCAAGCTATGCACAATGAATCAAAGGTGCCACATATTTTATGGGGAGAAGTTGTTCAAACATCACCTAACATTCTCAACAAGGTTGTGATACCCCTTCACTTGGAGTTTATGTTGTAAATTTGTATATATGGTTAAGTGTGATTGTGCTTTAACTTTAAAGAATTATTTGGAAAGATCTTATGAGTGTGATAAAATTGATAAAGGTTAAATGTAAATTTGTAATTATTATTATGTTGTTAATAAAAATAAAGAGTCTGGAAATTAGTACAGAAGCTATATATGGATGAAAGAGGTAAAGGATTCAAGTTAATGATGGTTATTAATTATCCATTCATTAACTCCTAGGCATATAATATGAATGACTGGATCAATTATGATTGTGGATATGATTGATCCATAAATTCCCTAAGAGACATGATGCTATCTTTGGGAGTGGGAAGTAGAGATCATAAATGATATAGTAATTACCTGCCACATGTTGGGTGAGGTGGAGGAAGTTACCAAGTACCAAATGATTGGTAAGGGGTAATTACCTTTGTCTTCTTGTTTAGCAAAGATATGCAGTGTTGAACTATGGATGGAAAGAGAGTACAAAAAAAAAAAAGAATGTAGACCTATGCTAAAGGGGATACTTTGGAGGACAAGGTTTCAAGGGTTGGGTGAAGCTGGTGAGCTCCAATATTAGTTCTAGACTCAAACGTTCTAGTTGGTATTCTAAAATATAAATCTATGAATTTTGTGTGACAAAAAATTATTATAATTATTTAGTATTTGTTTTCTTTCTTTCTTATTAAAAGAGAAAAGAATCTTAGATGGATAATATCAGTGAAAAGACATTATATTATGTTTTTCTCAAAGTTAATGTAGTAAATCTTTATATGTGTATTTTTAAAGTTTAGCATAAAATGGTTATGATTCTATGAAAGAAAATATTCTTTAATATATGATCCAAGTGGCTCTAGACACACTCAGAATTCATCAGTGGCTATGGAAAAGCTCAAAAAATCAAAGTCCTCATATTAAAGTGCAACTAGAACCGGATCATAGTGCTCGTCTCTTTGATTCCAATGGTGTGAACGACACTAAAATTCAAGTTAAATGCTCAAGTTATAGTTGGTCAAAGGTTAGGTCAAACTTGGCCAAGTGCAAGCCTTAACGAGGCAACAATTTGGTAGAAACTATGTGCACAGAATTCAACCACCGAAACAGGCGAATTTGTTGTCTACTTAATTTGCCCACTGACCCTTATTTTTCAGCGGATAAAAATTGACTACTGTGTTTATAAAAAACCAAAAATATATATAATTAGGGTGTCGAGCTACCACCCCTGCCACATTTTTATCTATTATATATATAATAGTCAAAAATTAGGGTAAGGGGCCACCACCCCCGCCACACCCCACAACGATGATCAACATATTGTAAAACATGGTATTGTATGGGTAGAACGATGTAACCACCATGGTGGCATGTGTTCCAGCGGTTGTCGAACCCGCCTGGCTTGACAGCTGGCCGGTCCACCAGTGGAACAAACACCAATAAAAACAAACAACAAAAAATGCCAGAAATGATATTAAACGCACAAACCACACCATACCATTTCATACTGGTTACCAACTTGTTGTTCAATAGTTATACCTCCACCTAACCACATCACTCCAAACATTAACGGTTTGCGCCTATGTTATCGAGAAAACTAGTGTCCATTCAGAGCTGTTAGTCCCACTAAGATGGGTAGCTATCTTAGAAACAAAAAAACTAAAGTTACTTGCGTTTTCCTTTATGAGAAGTAGATGAGAGAGAAGTAGAGAATACCAACCTCAGCCTTTCGCTTGGCTCCTTGCTTGTTTCCTCTCCCCTTTGACAGATCTTTGCCACTCCTTCCTCACTTGTCCCGCTTCAAAGAACACCTATAGAGTCAAAGCAGCATAATACCATCAAAGCATAGAGTTCTACAATCATAAACAATATAGGATCAGATATGTATTGACCACACAAATGCATATATCAACTCAGACATACAAGAATATGGAGGAAAACTCAAATAGCTTTATTGATAGAAAGAGTAGAAGAGAGGATTACAACCCATTGATCTGACCCAACGCCATCCTCCCAGCATGAAAGCCCTTCTTCACCTCATGAAAAGCTAGATCACCCAAGAGTACAATGTTGCACAGAGAAACCAACATCACTTCCTTACAAAAATACAAAATTCCAGCCTTTGGATCTCTGGGATGAGGGATCCATATATAGATTTTCGCAGGTGGGTGAGTTAGCTTATGGGATTTTGATTAGTGTCCTCTCTCTGATAGTTCTTGGTTCCACTTGGAGATTCATGATCTCTTACTCATCCCTAGGTGAATTTAGAGAGGCAAGTGTCAAATGGGCAGTTTCTAGAAGATTCTCTGGGTTTCCACCTAGCCAACTGCCTTTGCCATTTGTCTGCTCTCGCTCATCGCACCCCACAAAAGGGCTTTTCAGTATGCATCACGCTTTTTGCATGTGGCAAGTGAGATGCATCGCACCCTTAGCACTGAGCAGTTTGTATGGTCCAGTTTTGACCAGTTTTGAGTAGTTTTCAGGGAGAACTTCTGGGAGATGATGTAATCAGCTGACCTTGCTCCTTTAGGGTATGAAACAACACTTTTAGGGACTTATAAGCCCTTGGTTTATGGACATATGTGATTGGGGTTGCAGTGCCCAAATATGTCTATAACAATTTCCCCCTAAAGCATGAGGTCGTAAATCCTTTTGATGTCGGGTGAAATGCTTTATCATGAGGATCTGAGGTTTTTTGAACTGGAAGGTGACCTGTAATAAGATACAATACAATACGTTATCTTCATAATATTTTCATGATCTAATTGAGGCAGGCATTCCCATGCTTAGCTTTATAAATTCATTTTCATGTACATAGGACAGACAATCGTCTGTGTGGCAGATTGATGATTCTGGTAGAGCCATCATCCTTTGGCTTGGATGATTATCTGTGTAGCAATGATGTACATTTTATGTCTTTATTTTCCTGAATATATCGTAGCTCGGATGGATGAAACTAGATCCGGGGTCTTCAAAACTCGTTCAATCTTTGCCCGAAGTACAAGTCGATCCATGTGAAAAGATGTTCTGGTGTCAAACATGGAAAGACATTTCCTGATTACCAGCCAATGACGTAAGCTGTTAACAGGTGCAAGAGGAATCACTGATAATGATGATGACCCTCAAGGTGCTATAGCACAATTCACGTGGTGTGAATACATGAGTCGATGTCGAACACCACACAAAATCTTTCGGTCGAAGGCCATTAATGTAAACCTGTCACCGGAAGTGAGAAACTTGCCATTGAGGCATGCAAGCTTCAAAGTATTGAAAAGGTTGTTCCTAAGTCGACTTCTTGGATAATGAGCTGGTGTCGACAAGAAGTGACCCATCGTAGGAGGGCCTTAATGAATCCCAAATCTACGACACGAAACAGAGCAAATGATTTTGTGGAGGTGAAAACGATCTGATGATACATGGTTTAGGGTGGTGGTCATGAAAGAATGAAGCGTGAAGGTATTGCAGCAAATGAGACACAAGCTGGGTTGGTGAATTCTCTGAGTGACTTCTCTTGAACATATCGGTGACACTGAAATGGATTGGTAGCATTAACCCCAAAAATGGATGGTACGGTGGACCAATTGTAATATGTCCAGTGAACGGAATAACCCAACCCGACTCAATCATGGTGATGGAGTGAAAGTATCATGTTCAAGAGCGACTTGCTACCAATAAAGTTTCTTCAAGTTTTCTTCCCAATTTTTCCATAGTCATTTCTGACCAGTACCTCTTTATTTTTGTCAAGCTTGAGGAGGATAACATATGCTTGTTCTATAATTTTCCCTTTGGGCAAACCCGTCTCTATGTTTTAACGAGCCTAGCGATAGTGAAACTCGCTCTTGTCTGCATGGACAAGTTTGTCACTATTGTTTTAATGAGTTTAATGACAAAGATAACTCGGTCCTTTTTATTTTTAGAGAGTTTGAAAAAGGATGGAAAGGAAACTCCAACATTCCTTTTTCATAATGTAATCCCTTAAGTTCGAAAAAGTGTAAAATAATACGAAAGGGATGATTTTTCAATAGTTGTAACGAGCCGAACAAGTCAAGCGCTCGATCTTTTTGTGTAATGATCCATCAGGTCCAAAAAGATTAAAATCTAGAGGAGGGATAGCACTTCCAATCGCTTTAATGAGCTGGAGAGGCCAATTGCTCGGAAATCTTTTCATATTTTACGAGTCAGATGAAAAGAGCTTAAAGGAGGCTCATTTTTTGAGGAACGAGTGATGTTTTCGGATAGCAGCTGGTTCTAGGTAAGATTTGGAACTTTTCAATCACGGCAGTGTAAACAAGGTGGCTAATAGGATCACTCGTTGCAGCTGTTCCTCAAAAGGGGTAAACAATCAAATGGAGGCGTATGATTAGCTATAAAAGAGTGGAGGTGATGGTAAGAACACGACCAAGGTTCAAAAGCTGATAATAATGCGATCGCAATGGTTATTTACTGGAGGTGAGTTCATTTTTTAATGAGCTTAAACTCTGGTGGAACATATTCTCATTGCTAGGTTTATTTTTAACGAGCTTGAACTTCGTGTAAAACTACTCGTGACAATGGTCATTGATATTCAATTCACTATTAACACTATGTTCTTTTGACAGTCGTACTACCTGTTCAATTGCTCCATCAAACTGATTAGAAATGAGAATACATGCTTTAAAAATGATTTAAAACACTAATATGCTACTTGAATTACTTGAAAAGTAACTTAAAAGTAGTTTTTACCCCTCATTTTACCATTACATTTGAATTTGGGATTGTTGGAGCTCTAGAGGTGTTTTCCCCCTTGATTTTCATCAGCTGATTCTGGGAGATTCTGTGGACGATTTTCAGCGCCGTATGGACCAGGTAGGAGCTAAACCTGAGCTCTTCAATTGCATTCTTTCCTTTCTGAATTCTGAGCATGTTTTCCTACTTTTATGAGCCTTTGGGGTTTGAACAACTCGTTCTGCCCCCATCGCACCTAGTTTACATCGAAAGGTGTGATGCATACTGGGCTGGCCATTGGCCAGTCAGTATGCATCTCACCTAATACACAGCTGGGGTGCGATGGGCGCAAGTAGGAAAACTTTTGCACTGATTTTTCATGGAAATTTTTCTTGTTTTTTGCCAAATCAAGATCCTAATTATTCTCTTGTTTGTTTTTCAGAGATTCATCAGAGAAAAATGGTTGTTACATGGTGTGAACGTGAGCATGAAGAAGAGGACATGGTTTCCTTACATGATCCGGGTACGGTAACTGCATTGCAGAACTGTGGCTTGCTCAAGTTCTTCCGCATATCTAGCATGAGGAAACAAATCAACTTGTTCCAATATTTTCTTGATGCATGGGATCCTACCAACCAAGTGTTCCAAATTAGAGGCAAATCCATCCCCTTGACTGTTGAGGACATCTACTTCTTGACCAGTTTATCAAGGCGTGGTGCCCCTCTCTCACTATCAGGTTCCACCCATGGGGGCAAATCTGTGAAGGATTATATTCGCTGATACTGTAGAGAAGGATCTCAGCCGAGTAGGGACGGCAAGATCAATATCCGAGATGTCACCGACCAGTCCTTGAGGACTATTTTATTTACCTTTGCTAGATTGGCTGGTAGTGCGGCCCTTCACTTGGCCAACAAGTCCTATATGCAGTACGCTTTGGAATGCCTCGAACCAAAGGTATTAAACTGGTGTGATGTAGTACTTTCGGTGATAAAAGAAAAGCTTACCAAGGTGAAAAATAGAAGATCCAAGAACTTTGGCTATGGTTCTATTCTGACCGCTTTCGCCTTGGAGAAGATCCCATTGATGCAACCACAGTACATTTCACTTGGTCTACCACCACCGACTGAGCCACAGATGCAGAGATGGGTTGACCTTATAGCCAGACATGCTGGTCAATCGCAGGTTTCCTTCTCTGATTCCTTCTTTGGGTGGTTCAACCGTTAGAGGATGGTTTACGCTAAGTGTCCGTATGCTGGGATGGATTTCTGGGGTGACCCAGATTTGGTGCTGCCGGCTGGCGAATAGTGGGGTGTCATAGGTAAAAATTTCTGACCATATCTTTGTTTCTTGCTTTTATAATGTTCTTGTGATTTCTAAAATTTTATCAAGACAAATCAAAACTCATGTGCTCATGCAGATATCGGACCAGTGCGACCAACAGTGCGCCTGAGAGCAGCAGCTGCCGTTCTAGCAGGAGAGGCTGTAGGGAGGGCTGTCCTTCACAATTTGGATGTAGCCGAGACTCTTGCAGTGTTGCAGGATTAGATCGAGGGTCTCACCCTTGGTATTCCGGATGTGAGGACCGATGAGCTGCCTCTGAGATTACAGCGACATACCACTGGCGTGCCGAGCCGATGGACTAGGCTCTTATGCATGATTGCACAGGTGGTGACTTGTTATCACCAGCACCATTAGACTAGGGTGCCCCTTGCATTTTGAGTTTTTGGGTCATATGACCGATTTTGTCCTGGACACAGAACACTATGTACAAACTATAAACAGTTATATATATTTTTGATTTTTGGAGCTTTATTTTGGTTAAGTTATATGATCCTGATGCAAATATTGATGAAATTCTTTTCTTTTACAAATGTTGCAAATGTCTATCTAACACATAATTTGCTAATGAATTAGTTAATGTGTTTAAGTTTCTGGAAATGTGTTGATATTGAATAGAATCAAACTGCCTTTCCAAAATCTTGACCCTTAGGAACATACGATAGATAGCTGGATTTCGAACGGAATAGATGCCGGTAAGCTGTAGAATGATGAGTTGTGAGTCTAGCGTGACAACAAGTCGGCATATGCCATGCGTGATGGCATCAAAGAGGAGCTATATCAACGCGCTATATTCGGCGATGTTGTTCATCGATCAACTAATACATACCCCTCTGAAGCTCACTAACTCACCGCTTGGATCAAAGATGGCCCAAGCTGTAGAACATAGGTTCCGTGTACTACGACTCACTCCGTCAGCGTATCCAACAAATGATTCCAATAGGTTCGACATCTGCAAAAAAATGTAAAAATGGATTACCTAACCAAAACGATCACTCTTAACGAAAACAAAAATGTAATAAAAGCATATGAAGAGGCTACTACGCTGAGTCACGCATAGTAACACTTAAGGTACAACCCATTTCGGGGTTGCAACAGTGGAATCCCATCGTAATCTACTAGCTCGTAGGCTCCTTTTGCTAATACACACTTAATAATATAGGGACGCATCCACAAAGACTGGAACTTACCTGCTCCCAATTTATCGGATTCTTGGTCGTAAAGTAAGACCAGGTCACCTTATGAGAAGACAAGGGGTTTGACATTCTTGTCAAACTGTGCCTTGACTCGTTTCTTATGTGCTTCATTAGCCAAGGAGGCATCACGACGGGTTTCATCTAGTTGGATTAATTCCAAGAAACTAGCCTCTTCCTCTGAAGTTCCGGGGAGAAGGTCAACTGCGAGCTTGAGAGATGAAATTTCGCACTGAACTGGTAAGATCACTTCTAGGCCATACACCAACTGAAAGGGTGTAAACCCGGTCGCATTTCTCACTGATGTCTGGTATGCCCACAAGGCTGAGTACAGGATTAGGTTCCAACTCCGTTTATGGACTCCAATCATCCTTTGCAGCGTGCACTTCAGGACTTTGTTGATCGCATCAACTTGCTTGTTAGCTTGCAGATAATATGGTGTAGAGCTATCATGGGACCATCCTAATTTGGAAGCCAACTCAACCATCATGTGATTGCGAAAGTGTGATCCATGATCTGTGACTATAGCTTGTGGAACACCGAATCTGGAGACTACATGATTAAAAAAGAAAAGAGCAGCCATTTCGCCGTTGTTGTTTAATGTAGGCATTGCCTCGGCCCATTTCGTAAAATAGTCAACTGCGACTATGATATACCCATGCCCCCCGGCCGAGGTGGGGTTACATGTCATGAAATCTATGCCCCATTTGGCGAATGGCCCAACAGCAACTACTGGCTGCAGAGGTGCAGGTGGTATTCTGGTTTTGCGGTCAAATATTTGACAAGCATGGCAACTTATGACTGCGGTTATGCAATCCTTGAACATTGTTGGCCAGAAGTATCCTGCTCGTAAAATCTTTTGTGTCGTAGCATAACCATATTGATGCCCCCCACATGCGCCTGAATGACAATCATTCAGGACTTTTTCGGCCTCCTCATGGGTGAGGCACCTTCGCAGAACTGTATCGATACCATGACGGTAAAGTGTATCATCGACGATCATGTATTCTTTTGCTTGGTATCGAGTACGTCGTTGTTCTGAGTGTGAGGTATTAGACCTATATGTTTGGGTTTGGAGATAGATGATTATATCTCCATACCATGGATCACTTGAAGATATCAGAAACAAAGATTCATCCACGATTGTTGCTTTGGATGTCGAATCATTGGACGATGATGGGAAGTCACATAGTAACTCCGCGAAAACCAAGGCTTTCTTTGATTTGGATTTTATGAATTCCAGATCAAACTCTTGCAAAATTGCTATCCATTTCGAATATTTGCCCCCAAGCAACTGTTGCGATAAGATGTAAGTCATGGGGTTGCAATCTGACAAAATGGTAGTTTTTCGAAAGAGGACATCGTGTCAAAATCTCTGTAGTGCTTGAACAGCTGCGAGAGCTAGCTTTTCAACATAGGAGTACTTTCTTTCTGTATCATTTAAGTTTCGACTTAAATAATAAATAGGATGTTCTATTCCATTTTCTTCTTGAACTAAAACCAATGCGATGGTCGTATCTGCCGCAGCAAGATACAGGTTAAAGTCTTTTTGATAATCAATAGCATACATTAATGATGCTTTTATTAGGGATTCCTTTAGAGCATCAAAGGAAATTGATCCCAATTGAAGGGTACTTCTCTTTTCAACAGACACGTATAACCTTTAGCAAGTTTGACATAATTTGGAATGAACCTCCTCAGAAAGTTTGCTTTCCCTTGGAGTTTCTGAATCTGAAGCAAATTTGAAGGTGGAGGCAGATCGACGATTGCCTGAACCTTACATGGGTTGAGTTGAATCCCATCTTTTGAAACTACAAAGCCAAGTAAACTACCAGAATTGACACAAAACACACACTTGTGCAGATTGAGTCGTATCTTGTAGTGTCAACGACATAGAAATATTGCTCTCAAATGTTGCGGATGATCGATCCGCTTTCGTGAATGAGACAGAAGGTCATCGAGGTATGGTTGAAAAATGTTCTTGATGTCATGGAAGGCATAATTCATTGCCCTCTGAAAGGTTGCCCCTATGTTCTTTAAACCAAAAGGTAGCTTGAGGTACGCGAATGTGCCCCACGGACAAATAAATGCAGTCTTTGACTGGTCTTGTGGGCGAATATTTATTTGATTATACCCGAAAAATCCATCCATAAACGAAAAGATTTCACAGCCGGCACATTCATCAATTATCTGGTTGATAAAGGGTGTAGGGTAGTTGTCCTTTGGACAAGCTTGATTTACATCCCTATAATCGACGCACACTCTAATCGTTCCTTGCTTTTTCATCACAGGAACAATGTTCGATACCCAATCAGTTAGAGGAACCAGGTAAATGAAACTAGCATGGAGAAGTTTTTCAACTTCTGCCTTGATGGCAACAGCTTTCTTCAGGTGCACCTGCCGAAGTCTTTGTCGTACTGGTTTGACATCTGGATACATCTTAATTTCGTGTTCAACTATGCTCAAATCAATGCCTAGCATTTCTTCATATGATCATGCAAAGACATCTCTGAACTCACCAAAGAGAGCATAATATACTTCCAGTTCTGAAGAAGAACAAGATTTGCTGACATGAATATTCTCTACAACATTTGGTTTGGTTGAGATATTTATGGCGATATTTTCTTTAATATTGGACAGATTTCGCTCAGAATCCACCATATTTACAGTATTTGATAGAAAATAAAAACCTGAAGGATGATTAAGGTCATTGGAGTAATCTTCGTTGCAATCCGGAAGATGGGAACGTTGGTGGTAATCTTCCCATGGTGCCTCCTCTGTCATCATCGACTGAACAATTCCTTTGTCTATAGAATGTAATGTGACCAGGGATCTAAATAGGTACCATATTCCGTAGACCTATCTAGCCATATGCTCGATGAGCGTTGATTTGGGTTTTCTGCCCATGCCAAGAACATTGATTGCTATAATATTTCTATTGGGCTTGGAGGCAATACCTGGTGATGATCCATGTTGACATCGTGTTCGGACATCTTCTGAATATAAGATACCATATCACAGGTTCCCACTGTGGCCACTTTCGCCTAATTGTTTGGAGGCGGTAGGGCAAAAGTACCCATCAATGTAGGGTCTTTTAGCAGGCCTACTCCAATATTTTGAAGCAATTGAGAGCTTCCGTGGATCATCGGGATGCTTCCCGTAACTTGTGAATTGTTGGGGAGAAAGGTTTGTTGGTCGTCCTCCTTGGAAAGGAAATGCAATCTTTTTGAAGTATGTTGACACAACAGTAGCCATAGCATAGATCCAGGGCCTTCCCAGTAGGATGTTGTAATCGAGGTTTCCATCGATTACTTCAACATCGATTTCTACTGTTTTGCCCCCCAGTTCAACTTGCAAGTTCATTAACATCCCGTATGGAGTGTATGTCCGTCCATCAAATGATTTTAATGTCATTGACAATCACGACAAGGGTGGTGAGCCTAAAGTTTTCCAGCAACTCATTGACATAATACATGTAGATGCCCCCTCATGAATAATTGTTCGATGAACAGTTTTGTTGAGGGCTGTTATCATCCCAAGAAACTCTCCTAGGTTGTATCTTAGAGATGCTCGGGAACATTACAAACTCAACATGATGTTGGAAATGGATGAATGGAAGGAATGATGCTTTTTCAAGCCAGATAACCACTTCTGATATGCTTAACTCCAGACATTCGTGAACACCCCCAAATTACAAGGCTTTAGACCACCAATTACTCACAGTTTAAGGATTAGGTGAATATGGAGAATACTAATCACACCAGCAGATGCACAAGACCATGTGATGGCTGACTGCAACCAGTAAAGAAGTCTACAAATCTATTCTCTAATGCACAGACACTAAGTAAAAAGAAACCTGAACAACACATTCACTAAAACATACAAGATTTTAACACAGAGGTAGGATGACAGCTCCTCTAACATCAAGAGTTCAAGAAAACTGCATAACAGGCACAGACTAGAACAGAGTAGAAATGGAAAGTGAGCAATTAACAACAAAATAAGCTTGTATTAGTTGAAAATTCCGATGAGACGCTGCAAGTATCAAAGCAGTTACAGTCTCCAGAAGTTGAACCTTACACCAAAACAATAACCATCAAACCTGATTACATCTTGTTTCTCGGTATATATAGAGTTTCATTACAAAGATATTTTGCTATTCTAGGCATGGAGGGGTCATAATTGACCACCAATCGCTTTAACTGTCTGATGTAGTCTCTGGTACAATCTGCCTACTTCTATGAATGAATTTGATCTTCTCGGATGCTCTGTTATCCTTCTCGGGCAGGTGAAGTATTGTATGGATAAAATTTCATAACTGATAAATGCATTTAACTGCTCGAGGTTGGCCCTTTCTTTCTCGACCATCTTGTTTCTTAAATGCAGTTGTTGGAGATAAAATGTGCTGGGTACTTGGTAGATGATCGATGTTGTCCTTCGGGTGCACGACATGACCAAGGTGTGTGGACTTCATGGCGGATGTACGAGCAAGCGGAGGATAGATATCAACCGTTGGATTGCACAGATGGACAACGGATATGGCTCAGCGGGAGAAATCAGGAGGAAACGGGGCAAAGTGATTGTGAGCCATTGGATCTCGGGTGAGCAGATCCAATGGCTATCGGGCGGAGGACCCGCACAGGAGTTAACAAGCAGGGACGGAGGATGAGCGGTAAGCGGTATGTATCACACTGCCTTTGGAGGGTGAGCGGTAATCGTACAAGGGCGAGCGATGCGAGTTATCGGGCAACGTGTGGTGGATGGGACGAGCCAAAAACCTCTTTGATAAGGAGTTAACGCGTGGTTGGTTTGCGGGCGCGGGAGGACCGAATGCCATCCGATCGCGGCGGAGTTGATCGGACGGCGCGGGTTTGATCGCACAAGTTTCGTTTGATGTGACAGGGAAACAATAGGTTAGGGGTTTAGTAAAAGCATGCAGTTATATGGGTTTAAAATTTAGCGCCTAGGGGCTTGACGAAACAGGGGCTTATGCCTAGTTTTGGAGGAAAATAGAGATGGCGGGGGGTTAAAAGAGTGTAAGGAGAATAAAGGAGAAGGGGGAAACAGACTGCTGTGAGCTGTCTCTGAGCATAACACATGACCAAGCTTATATTTGGTCCTCCAAATGTCAAGACATGTAGGAGAGCTAACACTAGCTCCTTCTGGGGATGAGATCCTCCCTGTGAGGTCTCAAGAACCTACAGATCAATGCCTTTCCTGTGAAAATTAGATTAGCAAAATTTCCTAGTGTTCCATTGGGCATGGAGTCTAACTGAGCTTACACTTAAACTGATAAAACAATATATTTACAATTTTAAGGCCAAAGAGCTTAAACCACATAAATTTTCAGGAAACGCCCATTAACTGGGCCATCAAAAACTGCTTCTCCTCCCATATTTTTTAGCATGAAGGTATTGTTCCCTTGGATCTGAGAAATAATAAAAGGCCCCGTCCAGAAAGCATCAAACTTCCCATGGTTGCCTCTCTTCTCTTCAGTGCATCCCACATTAGAACCAAATCTCCAACCTGAAAATTATCTATCTTTGTCCTTGTGTCAAAGGCTTCCTTGATCTTCTTCTATTGTGCTGCAGCCTTTCCAACCAGCTGTTCTCTGATTTGATGTACCTCTACTAAATTAGTGATCCTTTTTGCCATGTCTTCTTCCTCTTCTTGTAAGAAATTTGCCACAGGAAGGGTTAGTTGAATTGGGAATACAATATCAGTGCCATATACTAGCCTGAATGGAGAATTCCCTGTGGATTTCTTGGTTGTCACTCTGTCAGTCCACAGTGCATATTTGAGCTTATAATCCCAATTCTTTTTGTTTTCTTCGAACAGATTTTTGATTATCCTTATTAAACTCTTGTTGGAGGATTCTGCTAGATCATTGCCTTGAGGGTAGTATGAGGTGGAATGAACTAGTTTAATGCCCATTAAATTGCACATGTCCACCAACTCTTTTGCCCTGAAGGCTGCTGCATTATCTGTGACTAATTTATGTGGACAACCAAATCTGGTGAAGATATTCTCTATTAAAAACTTCATGACCACCTGATGATCAACTTTTCTGGTAGGGATTGCTTCAATCCACTTAGTGAAGTAATATGTGGCTACTAAGATCCATCTGCGATGGCCACTAGAATGTGGATTGATTTCTCCAATGAAATCCAAGCCCCACTACTGAAAAGGGGCACTAGCATGTATTAGTTTTAAGGGAAGAGACTTCAATTGCTATTTCCCTTCAAATCTTTGGCACCTATCACATGACTTAACAAATGAAAACACATCAGAAAATAAGGTGGGCCAATAGTACCCAGCTCTGAGGATTTTGTGAGCTGTGGTTTTCCAATAATGGTGTCCCCCACACATGCTAGAATGAAACTGCTGCATGACTTCGATAGATTGTTCTTTGTCCAGACACCTCAGAAGAATTCCAGAGGGATCCCTCCAGTAGAGTAGATTGTCATAGATGCAATATCTTGCTGCCCTGAGCTTAACGGTTCTGGTTTGGCTTGTACTTTAAGCCTGAAGTGACTTCTAGCTTCATTAGGAATTGAGCTATGGCAGAGTACCAATCACAAGAAGCTAGATTTTCAGCAAATGTCTGATCCCTTTCTGGTTCAACTATTTCTTCTTCTTCTGTCTGACCATTTTCTGCATCTGTGCTTATGAGATTTATGTCCAGTGTTCTGCAATTTTCTTCAGCCAATAGTCTGGCAAGGCCCTAACCTCTGACAAGCTTAGTGGGCTTCAATTCTATATTAAATTCGATCAACTTTGAAATCCATTTAACCCTTCTTCCATCAGTGTTAGGCTGTGTTCAAACGTCTTTTATTGAAGCAGAGGGCACATATACAATTATCTTGGAATGCAGAATGTAAACTCTGAAAGCTTTCAAAGATTTGATAAGATCATATGCTTGTTTCTCAATAATATCATACCTCAGCTCAGCATCCCTTAATGTTTTGTTGAAAAATGTCACTGGGTGCTCTGAGCCTTGTTCATCTGCTTGCAATAAAACTGCTGCAAGGGTGTCATTAGAGGCAAAAGAAAATATGTGGAACTCCTTGCTGTAATCTGGACTGCTTAGAGTGGGAGCTTCCATAATAGCTTTCTTAATGGACTCAAAGGATCCTTTTGCTGAATCAGTGCATTTGATCTCTGACCCGTTTTTCAACATGGAGGTAATATGCTTCACAAGTTCTGTGAAATTTGGGATAAACCTCCTCACAAAGTTTATTTTGCCCAAAAAGGACTGGATATCCTTCTTTGATCTTAGGACAGACAAGGTCTGTATTGCCCTTACTCTTTCTGGGTCGATTTTTACACCTACAACAGAAACCACGTGTCCTAACAGCTTTCCCTCTTCTAAAGCAAGCTGTGACTTCTTAGGATTGATTAAAATTCCAAACCTTCTGCACTTTAGAAACACTTTCTTCAAATGCTGCAAATTATCTTGATGACTGCTCGAGTACACCGTTATATCATCAAGGTAGATAAGGACAAATTTATCCTTCTCTCCCACAAATTCTATATCCATAGCTCTCTGAAAGGTGGCTCCAGCATTCATCAGTCCAAAAGGCATCTTGGAATACATAAAAGTTCCCCAAGGAGTGGTGAATGTAGTCTTCTCTTGGTCATCTGGATGTACATCAACCTGATTATACCCTCAAAATCCATCCAGGAAAGACATCACTTTGGCTCCTGAGACCTTTTGCAGCAATTGCTCCATCTTTGGTAGAGGGTAATTGTCTTTCTTAGAGCATTTGTTTAAGTTTCTGAAATCAACACAGAGTCTAATTTCTCCACTTTTCATCCTCACCGCTACCAAGTTGGATACCCATTTTGAATATCTAAGAGGAACTATGATTTTGGCAGCCAGTAACTTTTTGATTTCTTTTTCAATCAGAGGAAGGAGCAAAGGGTTTATTGGTCTCAACTTCTTCTTTAAAGGTATGGTGTCTTTCTCTAAAGGGATTTTATGTTGGATGATCTTTTTATCATACGTTTTCAGGTCACTATATTCCCAGGCAAAGACATCAGCAAATTGCTTCATTAAATTGCAGTGTTCAACACTTTGGTCAGGAGAAAGATGAGTGGACAGATTTATGTATCTTGGCTAACCTGGATTTCCTATATTATGCTTACAGATTGCAGATTGATCTTCTTTTTGGGCAGCCTTATAAGGCACATCATTTTGGTCAAACAGTCTTTCTAGAGGAAATAAACCCTTAGGTATATGATTGCTGGGAAGTTGGACAATGCTATCTTTGCCAATTTTATTTCTAAGCAAGGATTGGGGGTTTTCTTCCAAGGCTTCATTCTCTTGGTGAATTTGCATTTCAGAGAACTCATCAATGACTTGCAGAAACCTATTCACTTCATCATCATCTTCAAAAACTTTCCAATGCTGTACATTATCAGGCAAGGATGGTCTGTACTTCATTTGGACTTCATAAACTAGTTTGGGAGGCATGGGAGGTATAAACATGCTAGCAGACACAGCGAGGGAATCAACAAGCTGATTTTTGGCTCTAGGGATGTATGAGATACAAAAACTATCAAAAGAATCTTTGAGTCTCCATACCTCATCTCTGTATGCTCTCAGCCTTGGGTGCTTTGCTTGAAATGTTTTGTTCACTTGTTAAATGATAAGATCAACATCTCCAAATACCTTTATGTTCTTGATTCCTCTGTCTTTTGCTGTGTTAAGACCCAATATTAGAGCCTAATACTTTGCTATATTGTTCGTGACTTGGAAAGCCAGCTTAAAAGACAGATGTGTGCTTTCTTGTTTTGGAGATATCAGCACCACCCTTACTCCTGCAGTTTCCCTGGAACATGCTCCATCAAAGAACATCTCCCAAACCTGACTTCCTCGCTCTTTCTCGGCCTAGAATACTGGTTTCTTAATCTGCATTGAGGCCTTCTGAGATTCTTCTATTTGGAGTATACATGCTCCAAAATCGGTGTCCACAGCATAAATGGGATGATTGGAATGATTCTTTTCATCACTGATGATGTATGCTAGTTGTGCTTCTCTGTATAATCTCCTGCTTTCCCCTCCAAAATCTAGGACAGTGGCATAAGATAAGTCATTCTGTAATGTCCCACCTAGTCTCTTAATCCATCCTCTGGACAGTAGCATGCCAAACTTAGGAGGGACATCTGCTACCACAATGTCCATCACCATACTTTTCATGGGAAGCTGAGTTAGGGTAAAGGCTAAATCTTTGATCAGTCCCAGACATTTCACCTTTCTTGAATCAAAGGAGAATAGATCATGGTATGGTCTGGTGATATCAAGGCCCAACCCTTCCATGACAGCTTTAGGCATCAGATTGTGGCTGACCCCTTTGTCTAGCAAGCAATTATGGAGGATTTTGTCATGAATGGTCAAGGAGACATAAAATTATGGAGAATTATCATCAACAGGTTCGGTGATTGGGCTAAGCACAACTGCAGGCCTATCATCTTGCAAATTGACAGAGTCAGTGGAGGTTTGTGTGGCTTTCAGGTCAAGGGCTTCAAGGATAGGCTTTCTAAATACTTCACTCTTTACAAGTTCCATCAGAGGCACATATATTTTTAACTTCTGGACTTCTGCTTCAAAGCTAAAAGAGGAAGGGGACTTATCAAAAACTCTTACCCCTTGAACTGGTGCTTTGAGGATGACTGGGTCAGCTGCTAGTCTTCTCTGTTTGATATTCTGTGACTCTGTTGGGACAACAGCTCTTTGGGCAAGATTCTCCTTAACATTGTTTGCTTTTGACCTCAGATTGTATATTTATTGTTCGCCAGTCTGCAGAACAGCCTCTCTGTCCCACTCAAAACTGTTTTGGTCTTGCAGTAACAATTCTTCATATGCAACCAATGTCAAAAATGCAGCACTGCCCTTATCTTCCATACAATTAATTTCATCCTCTTCTTCAAACTGCTCCTTCTCCATGACTACATTGTGAAAAGGAGCTTTTACCTTTTGTTCTTCATTAACTTCTTTACTCCTCTGAATGATTTGCATTTGGTCATTTGCTCTTCTGAATGGATTTGGGTTTCTTGGAGCAAATGCGCCTTGAGTTCTTGCTTTTCCTGAGTTCTGCTCAACCTTCAGCTTAGATATCTCTGCAGCCAATGACTCTATCATTCTAGTCATTTTATCTAATTTAGGCTCTGAAGATGAGGCAGAGGAAGAATAAGCCTCACTGTTATCGGGAAAAGTGTCTATTTAGAACTACTCTATCCCACTAAGGTGTGACAGCTACCTTAGAAACAAACAGAGAAAACTACTTTTGTATTCTTCTTTATGAACTATAAACAAAGAGGAATAGGATGAACCAACTTGTGTCTTGCGCTAGTCCTTTGATCCAATCTCTCTCCTCTTTGACAGCTTCCAGCTACCTGCTCCCTTACTTTCCCAGCTTCACCAAGTACCTGTAAGATCACAGAAGAAGGAAACTATACAAAAACATGGGTTTATATTCATAAATAACTTAGGATCAGATTTAAGTTAACCATACGAATGTAACAAGCATCAATGAAACACAAGCATGGAGAAGAAACTCAAATAGTTTTATTGATGTTCAAGAAGATCCAGGAGGAGTTACAACTGATGATTCCTAACCCAGCATCAAACTCCCAGCAAAGAAGTCCCTTCTTTACCCCCAACAAAGCATAGATCACCCAATTCTCTGATATGTATCTCAAAAGCAACAGCAATTCCTTACAATGTGCAAAATTCCAGCCTCTGGATCTCTGGGATGAGGGATCCATATATAGATGTATGCAAGGAGGATGAGTCAGCTCATGATTTGATTAGTGGCTTCTCTCTGTCAGTTCTTGCTTCCACTTGGAGACTGAAAGCCTCTTACTCATCCTTGGTCGAATTCAGTGAGGCAAGTGTCATTGGAGAGGATTCTGCAAGCTTCCATTGTCTCTCCACCTCGTGGAATGACACTGCCACTTGTCATTTCCCGCTCAACGCACCCTGGTAGTGCATTTAGGTGCGTTGCAACACACCTAGCTAGTGGACTTAGGTGCTATGCAATGCACTTGGCTAGTGGAGCAGCTGAAATGATCTTGTTTTGACTTATTCTGAGCAGTTTCTGGTGGAGAACTTCTGGGAGAAGCTGTAATTTGTTGACCTTGTTCCTTTAGGAGTTAGAACAATACTTTTAGGGACTTAGGAGCCCTTGGTTTATGGACATTTCATGCTTAGAGCTGTAAGGCACAAAAATGTCTATAACACTCACCTCTCTACCTCCTCCTGTCAGCATGACTTTTGAGCTTTTCTGCAGCCATAATATTAGATTCTACTTCTAGGGCTGCATCTTGCATATCAACTAGAGCTGCACATCTTCTTTCTCTCAATAGCAAGCAAAAATCAGAGTCAAAAGCATTGGCATATGTGAGTTTGGCTGAAGTGGGGGTAGGATTTACCTCAGCTGGTATCTTACTATACATACAATTGAATCTTTTATTAAAATCAGGCAATGATTCCCCATTTTCCCTCTTTAGGTTACCAAACTCAGTATGATAATATAGCAAGTCTTTTTTATCTCCCCAGTGCTTTAAAAATGCATCATCTAAGGCTTCAATATCTGTTATAGACCTAGGGGTCAATTCTCTGAACCACTTTCTTGCTTCTCCATCAAGGCTTTGGACAAAAACTCTCATCCAAACATCATCTTCACTAATATCCAGGTTATCAGCATAACTATAAAAAGCCTCAAGGTGTTCTTCAGCTGTGAACTTTGGCATATACTTCGGATACTCTCCTGCAGGCATGGCATTCAAATGAATAGGTAGGACCAAGGGTCCATATCTAGCAGCTATGATTCTTTCCATTTTTGTGGGAACTTGTTGGCCTTCCATGACTGGGATATGTGGAAGAATACTGGCAGATTGAATGGTAGGAAACAATGGAACGGATGACTGAGACAAAGGAATGTGATGAACTGTATGGGAGAATTTCTTTGGACTGAGGTCCAAAGGGGAACTAAATGAACAAGGAGCTTTATGAATCTCTGAAGGTGACTCTTCACTAGCAATGCTAGGCTCTAGATCTTCAAACCATATATTTTCAACTATAACCTTCTCTTGCAGAGATACATAAGATTTCTTAGGCTTACCTGATCGTGATGCTCCTTTCTGCGATGTTTTCTTTGACTTAACGATCTTCTCAGGGTTAGGCATTGGGTCAGCAGGTGATTTCTGAGGATTTCTTCGAGTATGCCTCACAAACTGAGCCAGAACTGCAATGTGGAGTCGCCAAAGGTTGGTCCTCCAGTAGAGTTGCTAGATTGATGATTACAACCAGAAATGTGCCCAAACTTTGTCTATCATCAAATTCTGGAACTGTGTCATTCTTCTAGGGAAGCTGAGCTTCAATCTCCTCTCCCCGGCAATGGCACCAATTAATGTTATCACCCCAAGAAACTCTCCTAGGTTGTATCTCAGAGATGCTCGAGAACATTACAAACTCAACATGATGCTTGTTCAAGCCAGATAACCACTTCTGCTATGCTTAACTCCAGACATGCGTGAACACCCCCAGACTACAATGCTTTAGACCACCAATTACTCACAGTTTAAGGATTAGGTGAATATGGAGAATACTAATCACACCAGCAGATGCACAAGACCATGTGATGGCTGGCTGCAACTAGTAAAGAAGTATGCAAATCTATTCCCTAATGCACAGACATGATGACAGCTCTCTGGAACTAAGTAAAAAGAAACCTGAACAACACATTCACTGAAACATACAAGATTTTAACACAGAGGTAGGATGACAGCTCCTCTAATGCTAAACATCAAGAGTTCAAGAAAACTGCATAACAGGCACAGACTAGAACAGAGTTGAAATTGAAAGTGAGCAATTAACAGCAAAAGAAGCTTGTATTAGCTGAAAATGCCGATGAGACGCTGCAAGTATCAAAGTAGTTACAGTCTCCAAAAGTTGAACCTTACACCAAAAAAACAACCATCAAGCCTGATTACATCTTGTTTCTCGGTATATATAGAGTTTCATTACAAATATATTTTGCTATTCTAGGCATGGAGGGGTCCTAATTGACCACCAACCGCTTTAACTATCTGATGGAGTCTCTGGTACAATCTACCTACTTTTGTAAATGAATTTGATCTTCTCGGATGCTCTGCTATCCTTCTCGGGTAGGCGGAGTGTCGTATGGATAAAATTCCATATCTGATAAATGCATTTAACTACTCGAGGCTGGTCCTTTCTTTCTCGGCCATCCTATTTCTTAAATGCAGTTGTTGGAGATAAAATGTGTCGGGTACTTGGTAGATGATCGATGTCATCCTTCTGGTGCACAGCATGACCAGGGTGTGTGGACTTCATGGTGGATGTACGAGCGGGAAGAGGATAGATATCAGCTGTTGGATCACACAGATGGATGGCAGATATGGCTCAGCGGGAGAAATCAGGAGGAAACAAGGCAAAGTGATTGTGAGTCGTTGGATCTCGGGTGAGCAGATCTAATGGCTATCGGGTGGAGGACCTGCAAAAGAGTTAATGAGCGGGGATGGAGGATGAGCGGTAAGCGGTATGTATCGCACTACCTTTGGAGGGTGAGCGGTAATTGTACAAGGGTGAGTGATGCGAGTTATCGGGCGACGCGTGGTGGATGGGACGAGTCAAAAACCGCTTTAATTGCGAGTTAACACGCGGTCGATTTGTGGGTGTGGGAGGAGCGAATGCCGTCCGATCGTGGTGGAGTTGATCGGACGGCGTGGGTTTGATCGTACAAGTTTCGTTTGATGTGACAGGGAAACAACAGGTTAGGGGTTTAGTAAAAGTGCGTGGTTATATGGGTTTAAAACTTAGCGCCTAGGGGCTTGATGAAACAGGGGCTTATGCCAAGTTTTGGAGGAAAATAGAGATGGTGGTGGGTTAAAAGAGTGTAAGGAGAATAAAGGAGAAGGGGGAAACAGACTATTGCGAGCTGTCTCTGAGCATAACACACGACCAAGCTTGTATTTGGTCCTCCAAATGTCAAGACATGTAGTAGAGCTAACAAGGGCTTTCACTTTAATAAGGAAAGTGAGTTGAGCTGGCAACTGAGGTTCATATCCTTTATGATTAAAGGCCACAAGATTGGAATCCGCTAGGTCAATCCCACCTATTGCTGATAATAGAGCTTGCTTTTGGGAGGGGCAATTTTGCAGTACTTCAAGTGTCGACATAGCGGACGGTGTTTGGGCCAAGTCCTCTACTATATTATAATTCTGTGCTGCTCTGGCATGAGGATTAAATGTCGATTTGTGTACTACTCCCTTTGGCGGCTTTATCATTAGCTCAGGAATGATGGGCAGCACAACTTTGGTCGAAGTTGTCATCGAACTACTACGTTGATCAGTAGCCTTATTGTTCGACATCTGTGGATTCCTATAATCTTTATTCCTTGTCGATATTAAAGCATCATTTTGTTGTTTTGAAATGGACAACATAAGCACTTGGGATGGGGAAGCATTGTCGCTAGCGAGGAGATTGGTTCCTGGGTTTGGAAACGGATAAGTCAATACCGTTGAGGTTTTTGCGTTTTTGAAGAACTTCTTAATCTCAACTTTATGTGGACAATCTTTCGTCCAATGATCCTCATCACATATAAAGCATGGATGATAGGGTTTCCTTTCTCCAGAAGGGTTTGCAGAAGATTTTTCAGGAGACGACTCATCCTGCTTCTTCTTTTTCCCTTTCTTTTTCTTCTTGCCTCCTAGTTGCTTCGGTTCTTTGCCTTTGTCGGTCGACACGACATTAACCTCCGAGGCGAGAAGTTCCTCATTCACATTTTGACTAGAAATCGTATGGGATTTCTTTGATGTAGCCTTTGTGGTTTTCGTGCTAGTCATACATATCACACCATCACCGACATGAGAGCCTTTGTTTGATTTAGGAGGAGGAGGAATGGAAAACTCTGGTCTAGGAGCATCAAGGATTTTGTCGTAGAGTGTGCCAGACTGAGTATAGATCAAGTCTAGATATTTCACACGAGCAATGACTTGCTCTTCAGTGACGACTCCTCCCTTTTCTACATCTTCTATAATAGAAGGTAACAATGACTTAATAAACCATTTAGCTAGTAGCTGATTAGGAACATATGTTTTTACCATTCTATGATGACGTCGCCACTCATGAATATGATCAGATATGTGAGTGGCTGTCGTTTGCTTGAAATTGGTAAGAAGCTCCGTTCCTATTTTGTACCTTATTGGTAACTGAAAATGGGTTAAAAAGGTGGTGGCAAGGGTGCTGAAGTTATCGAATGAAGCTCTAGGCAATTCGATGTACCATTTTGCTACCGGACCAGTTAACTTTCGCTGAAAAAGGCGAAACCTAATCGAATCATCATTGAGTGTATTGGACGAACACCACAGATGAAAGGTCATCACATGATTCGACGGATCTTCACCCGGATTTCCATTGAATTTAGGAATATCTGATGCAAGTTTATGAGGAATTGCCGGCCACCAAGGGGCATAAGCAATTGGATCATTCATTAGTCGATTTATATTTGGTAACTCTAAAGTTGCTACGAAGGGTAACTATTGATTCAGGTTCGGTGAAGCATACCCAGGATAAGATGGGATCAACTGAGTAGTGGGTCTTTGCATACCAGCATAATGTATTTGATGCTGGTAACTTTGATAAGGTTGATGGGCATAACCATTATGATATGATTGATGTTGACCGTTTTGAATATACGGCTGCCCATTACCTGCAAAGCTTTGTTGTTCAGGTCCTCAGTAAGCTTGTTGGAAATGCGGTTGTTGATATTGCACCAGCCATGGCTGAGAGACCATTTGTTGTTGACCAATACTGGATGTTTGACCAAGATGAGGGGTTATTGTACCCGTTTGAGTCTGAGTCACTCCAGTTAAGGAGCCACTAATCGGTGATTGTGGTTGGGTCATGGAGACAAGAGCTTGTTGTATTACGACCTGAGAAACTTGAGGTTGACATACAACAGGCAATGTTTGTACTTGCAACACCGTTACAATAGCCGGTGTAGTGGGGATATTCAACACTGGTAGACTTGGTTGCATTGAATATACAACTCTTGGCTATTGAGGTAGTATTGGCACCCAACCACTGGATACAATTCCAGCTCAACCTGAATTCTGTTGTGAACTCTCATATGGTTGTTCTCTTGGAGGGAACAATGAAAGGGCATATTGCCCCCCATATGGTGGAAATATAGTGTACAAAGGAAATATTGGCCTCTGGAGACTGGACTGCCCAAATTGATACTGTTGCGAAGGATCAATCTGCTGAGATTCAACATAAGAAATTCCAGATATTATTTCAGACGAACAAACGGGAACAGACCACACTGTCGAAATAGTCCCTGGGTGGACTTTCTCTAGCGGTTGAGAGCTAGTTGGGACAAATGGTATACCAGCGAACATTGTTGGGGTGGTGGCAGGTGGTTCTGCTGTCGCTGTATCGGATGACACAGTCCTAGATGTCGATGGTTGTCCAGACATATCAAGTCTATCCAAAAGACTTCCTAGCAATTCTATAGGAACTTACGATGAAGGCATACTATCTTCTGAAGTAGAAGGATATAGGTGGATCCCTGTTCCAAAATGCAATGGAGTATTGGATGGAAGATCCTCCATAATTTCTTCTATAGCAATCAGTCCAGGCGGAAGAGGTCGACCGTCAGGTCTGTAAAATATTTCTGGTGCCGAAGAAGGTATAAACTCTGTAGCGATAGGTGCTGGAGGGGAAACACCTTTCGAATCAACCCCAGATGGAGCTAGTTCAGGAATAGAAGTGTTTACCATTACTCTAGGATCAGTTCTAATGTCCTCTTGTAACTGCGGAACTTCTTCTATAGAGGTAGGGATACCAGAAATAGTTGGAGTAACCGAAGTCTCTGAGGATGTTGAAACACAAGTTTCAAACAAACCAAGAGATTTTGACCCAGTTAAACGAGTTCGCTTGGCCCAGAATGGTTTCGTTTCTAGAGTCAAAGACGGTTGACTCGTTAGTCTCCATGAATGATAGGGTTTTGTTTGACTTTCTTCCATGATTGCGGATTACTTGATCAACTCAAAATAGAAAGGGAAAATATGATTCCGAATTAAATGAATTTTAGACGCTTTGACACAACTTGCTTTTTCAATTTTTAAGAGTCGAGAAAAAGCTAAAGATGACTCTAGTCGCCTTCGATTTTTAATGAGCCTGAAGTGACAAGTGCTTAGATGGACCTTTTCTTTTAAGGAGTCTGAAAAGGAACGAAAGTGACTACTCTGGAAATCTAGATAGAGGAATTACCAAACCAATTGCAAAAATGCAGAATACTTTTTACGGTATGGCAATCAATCTTCCCGAATGCTGTGTTCAGTGCATTGCGATCGATAGGGCGGCAGACACAGCTTCCTAAGGATAAAGGGTATAACCTATTGTGGTCTCCCAATATATACTCGACGGTACATGGGAGCACAAGTCCATACTGGCACTTGTCGTCTCAAAGAGGAGGAATCACCCAATCTACAATGAAAGCGATAGTTACCAAGCTTTACGATGCCAGAATATGTCTCTAGCCTAGACTTCTAAATGTTGTGCGTTAGGTTCCAAAGTGTTTTTATGTTCATTAAATTTATTTTACAGTTGATATTTCTTAAGAAGTTTGCCTTTAAGGTTCACCGCTTGATGTAGATATACAATTCCTAAATATGAAATCTAAGATGATAAACAGTCGTCTACTCTTCTTTTCACAATGAGAATCCTAGCTACTAAGGAAAGAGAAGTGAAATTCTTTCAACATAGAGCAGAGAGCACACACTAGATGCACTGTCCTAAATAAAAAATCAACAAGCAGTCTAAATGCAAATGCACATGCATGTATTTGTTATCTTCCTTCTTAATGTGTGAGTGACAAAAAGAATGCTAAGTACAAATCTGAACTATCTTTTCTCTCAGAGTGACAAAACTGACAATTTTCTCTTCAAAAGACGAAAGGAAGATGAAGATGACACTTTTCGATTTCAAATTCACAAAATGAAAGGAAGACTAAGACGACACTTTGTGATTTCGAGTTCAAAAAATGAAAGGAGGACCACTTTTCGATTTCGAATTCAAAACATGAAAGAAGGCTAAGACGACACTTTGCGATTTTGAATTTAAAAAAATGAAAGGAAGGCTAAGAGTGACACTTTCAACTTCAATTTGAAAGCTGCTTTCGACACTTTGAAATACTATTAATTCAAATCAAATACAAGAGTAATAGTGTAATAGACTATACAAAAGAGTAGGATTCTTTTCTTTGACTGAAAACAACACTTGCGACACTTCGAAATCAAAAGATGACAGTTCAATTAAGCTACTTTTTGTAAAGGAGAAATGTAAATGGTGAAAAATACATAAAAAAATTCACAATTCTTTGTACAATGGAGGCTGAATAATGCAAAGGAATGGATTTTCAATAGTGGTATACTAATCACAGACAGGAAAACTCCTGAATAAAGCTGAAGAGAGTGAAGAAAAAACCAAAATCTGGAGGCAGAAATAGTCTTATTTGATCATCGCACCTGTAACACAGGGAAACATGCATGCATCTCACCTACTGCACACGGGAGGTGTGATGCATCCAGACTATCAAAAGGAGACAGTGCGATGGTCCAGGGATGAGACTTTAACTTGGTTTTTGGTCATAGTTTGCAGCTTAGTTCAGGGATTTAAGCTAAGCTAATGATAGTCAATAAATACAAAGCATAGGGGTTGATCTAATGAGGTTACATGAGCCACCACCAAGGCAATTAGAATGTTTGCAAATCAATTGTTCAGTTTATAAACAAAACCAAAAGATGGATTGAAGCAGCATTGATTTACTTTGCACTTGCATAGCAAAAGCAGTTCGAAGGTTAGCTGGCTTGAATTCAGGCTCCGTCTGTAGTTTATAAAACAAACAAATATAAACAAGCAAACAAGCTATTTGCTTCCCAGTGGATTCGCCATTTTGTTATCGGGAAAACTAGTGTCCATTCAGAGCTGCTAGTCCCACTAAGATGGGTTGCTATCTTAGAAACAAACAAACTAAAGTTATTTGCATTTTCCTTTATGAGAAGTAGATGAGAGAGAAGTAGAGAATACCAACCTCAGCCTTTCGCTTGGCTCCTTGCTTGTTTCCTCTCCCCTTTGACAGATCTTTGCCACTCCTTCCTCACTTGTCCCACTTCGAAGAACACCTGTAGAGTCAAAGAAACATAATACCATCAAAGCATATAGATCTACAATCATAAACAATATAGGATCAGATATATATTGACCAAACAAATGCATATATCAACTCAAACATACAAGAATATGGAGGAAAACTCAAATATCTTTATTGATAGAAAGAGTAGAAGAGAGGATTACAACCCATTGATCTGACCCAGCACCATCCTCCCAGCATGAAAGCCCTTCTTCACCTCTTGAAAAGCTAGATCACCCAATAGTACAACGTTGCATAGAGAAACCAACAACTCACAAAAATACAAAATTCCAGCCTTTGGATCTCTAGGATGAGGGATCCATATATAGATTTTTGCAGGAGGGTGAGTCAGCTTCTGGGATTTTAATTAGTTTCCTCTCTCTGATAGTTCTTGGTTCCACTTAGATATTTATGATCTCTTAATCATCCCTGGGTGAATTCAGAGAGGCAAGTGTCAAATGGGCAATTTCTAGAAGATTCTCTAGGTTTCCACCTAGCCAACTGCCTCTGCCACTTGTCTGCTCTTACTCATCGCACCCCACAGAAGGGCTTTTCAGTATGAATCACACTTTTTGCATGTGGCAGGTGAGATGCATCACACCCTTAGTACTGAGAAGTCTGTCTGGTCTAGTTTTGACCAGTTCTGAGTAGTTTTTCAGGGAGAACTTCTGGGAGATGATGTAATCAACTGACCTTGCTCCTTTAGGGTATGAAACAACACTTTTAGGGACTTAGAAGCCCTTGGTTTATGGACATATGTGATTGGGGTTGTAGTGCCCAAATATGTATATAATAGCCTATGTTAAAAAAACGAGCCAAAATTGATTAAAACCCCCGATTTAAAAAAATAATCTAATGCAGAGGTTTGGACCCGTACCCACTACCCAACTAATCTTGACCTTTGCCAATGGTCCAAACAAACTACCTTGTTTACTATGATAAAAACACTCCATATAAACTCGCTCCTTCCATTCGACTAGGAGGCAGACTGGTGGAGGAGCGGCATAACCCTAACCAAGGAGGACGAGAGGAACCATGAGCAAGGAGTACACCAAGATGCTGAAAAGATTCCCTTATAAGGCCAGAGATGTCAGTGTTAGGTTTTGAAAAATTGATAGTCATTTTTGCACGTTTTCTCTATAGGAGTCCAACCGTGTAGTCTGTTTCCCCGTCTAAGCAGCAAAAATTCAGGTGTCTAGCAACAAGGAATGTTTGCAGAATCTTGTGGAATATAAAAGATTCCCATGGAGGATGATTTATGACAGAGCCAGAATAATGCCAAATTTATAGTCATTTTGCACAAAATTTCGTAGGGAACACAGTAGTGTGCTTAATCTTCATTCGAGCAGCACATTTTTTGGCCATATTTAGGAAGGAATATTTGGGGAATCTTCGAGATGCTCAAGGGTTTAGAATTTGACAGTGTTAGAAAGAGGAAAAGTTTATAGTCGTTTGACATGATTTTGTGCCATGAATTCAATGGTGATGTCTATTACAGTAGCTGAGCTTTACATTTTTCGGCCATCTCTAAAACTGAAGGTATATGATGCAGTTATGTCATGTTTTTCTTCTCATTTTCTGAGATGATGTTTTTGTTGTTGAGATCCCTAATTACCATTATGTTGAGGGATACTTGTATGCCACATCTTGTGAGAATTGTTTAGCATTTCATGCTAAAGGAATTCCCATTTGAGTGAGAGTTCCTATAGGGAGAACGTCTCATGGAGAGACATGCCACTCTAGTTGAGGGTATTGATCCTTGTAATGACAAAGAACATACCATGTACAACATTTTCATTTGCAACATTTAATGAAGCAACCTCCCCACTCTTAACAGTAGGGTCAGGAGACATAGCTCACACTGGGTGAACTTCATTATCAATGTGTTTGTTCTCTTTGATTTGATGGTTGTCAATATATTTCATCTTCTTTACAATATGCACATGTGGTTTAAGTAAAAGGTCTTGGTTAATTCTGGTAGTTGAAGATATCCGAATCAAGTTTGATATTAGAAAGGTCTTCTTGTTGATATGAGTTGCGAGTGTGAAATATTTACATGCAACAAGAAGGGAAAAGGAGGATCACTGAGATCTCTTTGTGGCCTTCTACATAATCTCAAAAATGGTAGACATAATTTATGAAGATTATGAGGAGAAGATGACAAGAGAGGAATAAGAGAAAGAAAGAGAAAAGGACGCTGCTCCATCTACCCCCTTGAGTGTACATTCATCTTCTTCATCATCTTCCCATCATTCAAATGAGGAGATAAATCAGAGTCTTCAAGAAGAGAATGTTGAATTGAGGAGACTTCTATGAGAAGAAAAAGAGGAGAAGAAGATATTGTAGCTTTAGTTTCGAGCCACAGAACATGGCTTGAAAAAATTGAAGAGTAGCGAAGGCTTAGAGAAGCCATCATCACTTGCATCAGAATCAACAATGAAGGTAAACAATGTTTATAATTCTTTAGTTTCATTTTCACATGACACCATTTCTGTTGGAAACATGGAGGCACCCATTTCAAGAATTGTCATGAGACTCCTTACCAAGATGGGATATAAAGGAGGAGGACTTGGTGTTAATGGCCAAGGAATGACTTAGCCATTGGAGGTGGTACAAAGACCTTGATTCATAGGTTTCGGATACATAAAAGGAGAGTTCTCAAAGGTGTCATAAGATTCCAAGACATTGTCGAAACCATCGAGGAAAGAGGATGATTGGAAAACATCCCAATCCGCCCATGATAGTGCACATTGCAAAGGAAGAGCTAAGGAAAGTGCTCATCACCATAATCGCACCAGAGACATTCAAGATAGGTACAAAAAGTCTTAGTATTGTAAATTTCATTTTGATTATAAGAATGTTAATGATGAGAAGAAATCATTGCGTAGAAAATCATGTAGTTTTTGTGGTTTACATAACCATGTGGTTGTTGAGTGTTCAAAGAGAATAGTAGCAAGAAAAAGGATGAGGCATGAAACACCTTCTCCACATCATGGAAGGAAGAAGGTAAAGCAGGTCTGGAGGAATAAGACCTTTTGCAGTCATTGCAATAGAGGTGGACATCAAAGAGCCACATGTTCGAGGTTGCGTTAGAAAAACGTCTCAAGGACAAAGCGTCTATGCAGGAACTAGTTGGAAAGGTTGTTCGATAAGCGAATCAGCTTTAGGATGATGACCCATTCACTTTCATGAGTGAGAGATGGTTTTTATAGATATGGTAGCTTATCATGGCCAAATTTGGTAAATCATGTGTTTCAATTTAAATTGTAAAGGTGATGATGTGTTTTCCATCGGTTGTTAAAGCAATGATGATGTTTTTGGCCCTTTGTTGATAGTTGGGATAATCGATTCTATTATGATGTAAACTTGACCAAAGAGTGTGTCTTATAAAATATTGGATATTATGGGGATGCTTGGGTCATGGTTACTCATGTAATTGAGCTTGTAATTTACAAATATGTACTACAGCCTTGCAAAGGATGCAGGTGTCAGCTCATCACTTATGGATCCGAAGAATAAGGGTGAAGGAGAAGGAATTGTGGCCTATCAAGACACTTATGGCATAGAAAATGTAACACAACAATTGCAGATTATGTTAATGATTTTCAAGGACCAAAATCTCCTCAGTGGGGAGGAATGATCCAAGTGGCTTTAGACACTTAGAATTTAGTAGTGGTTATGGAAAAGCTCAAAAATAAAAGTCCTTAGATTGAAGTGAAACCAAGACCAGATCGTAGTGCTCGTTACCCTAATTCCAACAGTGTGAATGACACTCAAATGAAAACTTTTATGCTCAAGTTATAGTTAGTCAAAGTTTGGGTCAAACTTGGCCAAGTGCTAGTCTTAACCAGGCAACAATTTGGCAGCAACCTAACACATGGAATCCGGCCACTGAAATGGGCGAATTTGTTGCCTACTTAATTTGTCGAGTGACCCTTAATTTTCGATGGATAAAAATTGACAATTTTGTTTATAAAAAACAAAAATACATATATAATTAGGGTGGTAGGATGCTATCCCTGCCACCCCCACCACATTATTATGCATTATATATAATATTCAATGTTGGCTTATGGGGTCTTGACCCAGGTTCAGAGTTAGTTGTGCCAACCAACAAATCCCTATGCTACTGGCCCTTTCGGCAACAACTCCCATAGCGCAGGCTGTAGTCTGACCCAAAGCAGTATGCGGCGATGCTAGAACCAAGTTTATGCATCAAGAGACTAGTGTGATGTCTTTTAATGCCTCAGATCTAACTTCGCCTAGATCGATAAGCCCTTAGGGCTCAGTACTGCAACTCTATTAAATCAGCCTTGAAACCTTCGCAAAGGTCTACAATCAACCTTTGCAGACCCTTAACAGTCGATTTATCCACTTACGCACATCAGAGAAAAACCCTAAATTAGTGTCCGTGCATACCTACTTAAGTTATTTAGTAAACATAATAGAATTAATCAGATTCTTCATGAAAGTACTTAACATGCATTGCGTACATTTATTAAGACTTATTCAATAGAATCACGCATCATTAGATCAATATTCCATAAACACATTATTCATCAACAACATATATCATTAACAGAAACAGAGATAAAGAAGATATAAAAGACAATTTTTCAGAAACTATCTTTATTTATCTTCAATTCAGGATTACAGACTCAAAACTACCTTGCGCACTTAGCTGCAGGGGTCTACGCACTTAGTTGCAAACTCTACCTTGGCCTCTGTGCACTCAGCTGCAGAGCCTTTCTTCTCCTATCTGGCCCACTTCTCCGTTCTATCACTTCTCTTCTATTTACCCATTACATCCAATATATGCCTTAGACTCCCTAAGACACACCTATTTATAGCCTTTTTCATACAATCTCATGGTTCGCAGATCATGGGTGGATCTCAAAAACTGAATCAAAATTTACATAAACAAGGGACTAAAACCCCTTTGACTACTAATCATCTACATGCTCTGCGTCCACAAATCGTGAAGACTTTACATTAATTACAAAATTGTATCAAAACTTGGGTTATCTTAACCCAAAAACTGACCCAGGGGACCCCATCCGAATAGGCCCCCAACACAAAGATCGTGACTCGCCCTCGAGTCACTTGGCTAGCACTGTGATCTTGCTGTGAAGATCCCCTAGTTCCACCTGGATCACTGCAACTTTGGCAGCACTCTGAGTTGTTGCCTACTTGACTTCCTCAACTAACGTTTCTATAGTTGGTCCTTCTGCGGCCAACCTCATTGTCTGTTGTGTCTGTTCCAAGAATCTTCCTCAACTAACTTTTATGTAGTTGGTCCTTCTGCGGCCAACCTCATTGTCTGTTGTGTCTGTTCCGAGAATTTAAACTTATCCTGGATGGTTGTCATGACTTGATATGCCTCTTCCAACCATGGCTGCAACCTGGCCTTTAGCAAGGCCTCCTTTTGTGCCTCCTCTACCTGTGCTAGGAGTTGCTTTCCCTCCTGTAATTTGGCTAGGTGCTGCACTGGTGCTATGGAGCGAGTCGTTGCCGTAACTTCATTGTATCGCCGTTGCAGCTCCCTGACCTCTGTATTCAGTGTCTATAGGTTTGGATCCTCTTGCAGTTTAGTCACCAACTCCATTGCTTTCTTGAATAATGTTGTGCAGTTAGCAACTATGGCATCCAGAGTATCCATTCCTTCTTTAATCGTGGCTCTGCGCTACTCGCGGACCTCAGGCAGAGTCGTGGGCTGCAAATTTAACTATAGCTCTGTGATCTTGATATTGAGTTCAAACTAAACTCGGCCAGCCTTAGCTTTGGCTTTGCGCACACTAGCGGCTAGTTTTCTGATCTTTGCTTATGGTCGTGCATCCTCTGGGATATGAAGCTCAGGCACTGTCCTGCATTCTTCTACAACAGCTGATTCTAGTCGTGAACTATGTGCCTACAATGTCTCCTTTTCCTTCAGAGCCTCTGTTTTCTCAACGAACATCTGCTCATTATTTACTATGGACTCGGTGATAAGGTTGAGGGCGCACTGCTCTTGGGCTCTCAATTCATCTGCTACCCCTGCAAGCAGCACGTGGATGATCTCATTGGGGAGCCCTACAATGTTCAGCCTGATGTTCTTGATTGTGCTTAGGATGATAAGTTCATCGGTTGATTCCGTGTGAAGGGACCTATCTGGAAATGCAATAGCCCTAAGGTCTAGGGCCCTTACCAACTCGACTGCTTGGCTTGTCCCAGGTCCTAGGCTCGCTTACTCTGCGCTCGCCTATCCGGTGCCCACCTGTATCGTGCTTGCTTGGATCTATAGCTCGTTCAGATCCTTTTGGACACTCCCCATCGTGTACATATGTTGTTGCTTGAACTGCTGCAACACTTCAGTCGTGTTGTCGTCCAACAATTCCCACGTGACAAGCACAATGGACAACAATAACCAAGCGTAGTGAAACGACTTGATTTCATCCTAGACCTCTTGGACATTTGCGAGGAACTATTGACAGAGGTATCTAGACCAATTGAACTGCACAACCTTCACCCACTATGCAACTAGAGACACTACGGGTGCCAGAACTTCATCCGCGCAGCATCTCGTCATAAACTTCCATTCTAAAATTTGGGTGGCTAATTGGACTGCTGGGTTTGTTATCAATAGCATTGAATACCCTCGTGACTTCTTCACGAGGCCATAATCTCTCTTCATTCTTTCGACAATGTCCTTTCCCCCCGTCTTTCCACCAAATTCCTTGGCCGAGTTCAGGCCTTCATATGGCAGGTGCATCATTCTGTGAATTAGAAAATCTATAATGGGTATAGGCCCTCCTAGCCACAGACAACTGTCGTGCACCATTGTGAGAAGATGGCACACACAACTTGTGTTAATTGGGGTGCGGTGATAATGGGTCATCCATAGCAAGTTGAGCAACCTAGATTGCTCGACACCACAGACCCATTCCTCCGTTTCCAATGCTGTAACACCTGTCTCTTCATAAGAAACTCTTTTCATATATTTATCCATCACCAAGTGTGGGAACTTAGCATGATCCGCAAGGTCCCAATCCTCCATCTTCAATAGTGGGATCTGCGAGAGTTGCATACCTTCAAAAGGAACCTTCTTAGGTAGCAGGGTCATGGAAATGATGAATTTCTTAGAGTATGGGTCCTTTGTGAGCTTAGCCTTTCCCTTCCGTAGAGGGATATACTTAGGGAGCCTTGTTATGGGCTCTACACCTTTAGCACCAATGTATTATGTTCCCTCGCCTTCTTCCGCCTCCAGGTCCATTACCTTTTGCTTATCTTTCTTCTATGTTTGTGTTGCGGTATGCCTCCTTGGGGAAGCTTGTACCTGCATCGGCTTTTTCTACTTTTCCTTTGCTGCATGTTTCTTCTCTTTCATGGCAGGTTGTTTGTCTTTCGACATGGTCTATTTCGGCCTTGGTGACCTCGGTGCCATGGGTACCGCAGACATAGCTTCTACACTGGATAATTCTGGTCCTGGAGCATTGGATACAGTTGCTTCTAAACTCAGGGCTTCGATGGGGTTGGTGGCAGTCATCCTCTCCATAAACAACTCATGGGCTTCAAGAAATATGTCTGTGTGTGCCAAGATTTCCTCCCAAAATGCTCGGCTCATAAGTGACAGACAACAAATTTCAACAACAATTGTAAGAGCGCAAAGTGTCCTCTATTGGACTGCCACGCATAATTTATAGGGAGTTTTTAATTCAAATTAGGTCGTTCCCCCCAAATTTTGACAATAAATGTTGTTTTGGCAGCGGATGTTCAAATATTTTTGACTTAAATGCCTCCAAACCGCTCCTCTTAACCGTCTTCTGGTTGTCAAGTCATGAATAGTGACTCCAATAGTCACTTTTATGTTGTGCTATGTGGCACCTCCCTCCATGGTGCAACTTCCTACACGTAGCTTCCCAGGTTTCCACTTCACGATTTTCCGCACAACTCGCCTGCTGCGTAGTCCTCCAAACCCGACATTGTATTTTATAGTCCCGCGCTCCCTTGCAACTGCTTGGAGCACTAAGACTGTCCTACCACCATATAGTCATTGCATAGGATCCCCTATATACAGCTTCAATCTACTCCCATTCTCTCTTCTCAGAAAAGGTTCTCCATTCAGCGTCACAAGCTGAACTGTGCCTCCATCTGTAATTTCTTTGATAATATATGGCGCTAGACAATGCATCTAAAATTTCCCTGGAAAATTAGTGAATTTATTGTCATATAACATGACAAGATCATTTACCTTGAATGTACAAAGCTTGATTTGGCAATTGTGCCATGCTTTTTCACATTCCTTACGTACTCGCTGATGAAATCTTGCTAAAAATCGATCCTCTTCAAGCTCCATCAGCTACGCGAGCCATTCTTCCAAGGCCTCGCGATCTGCCATACTTGTGAGAGATGCTATGCATAAACTAGGCACAATATACTCCATTGACATTACAACTTCGACGCCATATACCAATCTAAACATTGTTTTCCTTTTCAACTTCTTGCAAGTAGTCCTATAAGCCCATAGGACTGCAGGTACACACAAGTCCCATTCATTTTACGCGCATTATAGATATTCATCAACATGTTCTCCAAAATATTGTTGAAGGCTTCAATAGTTCCATTGACCTGTGGGTGATACATTGTACTCTTCTGATGGCAGGCCTAGAATTCTTCAGTCAACACGTTGATCATTTCATTCAGAAAGTGTGTACCTCTGTCGCTCGTCAACACTTTTAGGCAGCCAAATCTAGTTAAGACATACTCAAACAAAAACTTTGTTGTTGTGGACCCTGTACAATCCTTCATTGATTGTGCCTCTACCCATCTAGTTAGATATTCCGTCGCATGTTGATATAGCGCGCACTAGTTTTCTTCCCTTGGGGATAAATTGGCCCAATGAAATCAATCACCCATTTTTCAAATGGCTACAAAGATACTTGAGGTTGTAATGGAAATTCATCCCTTCGCGATGGTTTTCCAGTTCTCTGACATGCATCAGATGTGTCGGCCAAATAAATCGTTCTTGCGGACAAGACCGATCTCCTTAGTATCTATGGATATCTAGTGACAAGAAAACCAAACAAATTCTATCTTTCTCTAAATATGTGATTTATAAATAAAAGCCAATAGGTGTTTTAGACCCTACCTCAAGTCCAATGCCAGTTTGTGGAAGCCACGCTCCGTTTGTCCAAATGAGCTCCCTTTTAAAGAACCTGCAAACACAAACAGATACACATCAAATAACACCTGCATAGCCAATATAATAAACCATATTTATCATGATGATCAAGGAATTCATGAAATAAACCATAGAAGACAATTTATTGAGAAAAATGAATCTGATTGTATTAAATTTAAACAAAGAAGAACTTTACAACCTTGGTGCCTTGATGTTGTACAAGCTCCTCCTAGGGTCCAGCAAGAATCTCCTCTACTTTGACAAGTTTCACTCTCTTCCAAAAGAAGCCAAAAGGTATGTAATCTCTCCTCTCAAGCTCAAATAGGAAGTCTAAATTCCAATAGCATTTACCCTCCAAAATATTTAGCTTTCAACCTCTCTAGCAACCAGCCCAATGCCTCATTATATAGTGTAGAGGAGGGAAGTTCCCAGGTCCACCTTCAAAGGGATAGAGTCCTCCTTCAAAGGGATAAGCTCCTCACATCAAGGGGTTAGCTCCTTTAGTTATGGGATGCATGAACCACCTAGGAGCGAACTTGCCACCTCAAGGTTCCTTCTAGAAGCGTCCAAAATTAATCCAAAGTGAGTTTTTAATAATAAACTTGTGCCTTTTTGAATTTTACAGGGGTCCACACCCTTTCCTTTAGAGACAAAGCAGGCAGGTCCGCAGGGAACATGACCGAGGGGTGCGAGACCGCAGGTAATGTTAAGAGAAAGTGCAGAACCAGAGTTTTAAATATTTTCAAAGGTTTTCTCTCATTTTTAAGGCTTTGACATGAAGAGTTGAGGTTTAAGACTTGCAAAGGAGGACAGTATGAGTGGTGATAGACTCACACTGATTGCAAAAAGTCATGGTGACAATATTTTGTGTAACAAGATGCCTTACAATATGCCTCGGAATCCTTGTGCAGTGTTGGCCACCATAGACCTATGCGCAAGATCTTCTGCACACTCACCTTTCCTACATAATGACCTCCCGCAGCCCCTCCATGAGCTTCAGTTAGAATGCTATCCTTCTATATCTTGGAAATATTTCATCAACACCTATCTTATGCAAATGTCTCGCAATAACTGAAAAATCTACTGCGCGCACTACTAGTTCCTTCTTTTGCTGACTTGTATACCCTTCCGGTGCCATCCCCATAGTCAAGAAGTGAATAATATCTGCAAAATGATTATCTGCTATGCGCACCACAAAGAGTTGCGCATCTAGAAACCCTTCCTCCAGATTATTGGGCTCGTCTCCTGTTTTGATCCATGACAGATGGTCAGGTCCCGCATTTAACCTCCCTGGCTTCACAATTACTTCAAAGTCATACTCTTGAAATAGTAGCAACCATCTGTAGATCTTCCCCCCAACACAGGCTTATTGACCAGGTATTTCAAGGTAGAATGATCTGTGTACATTTTGAAATGTTTTCCTAACAAATAGTTCCTGAACTTTTGCAGTGTGTACACCATGGCCAATCCTTCGCGCTTAGTCGTTGAGTAATTCTTCTCGGCCTTTGATAATTTCCTACTCGTGAAGGCTATAGGATGGTCCATTTCTCCTTCACCGGCCTATGTTAACACTGCACCCAACACAATGCAAGAGGCATCCACATGTACGTGAAACTCCTTTTTCCTTTCAATACATCTAAGTTGCACTGACATTCTTCGTCCCAACAAAATGTTGCATCCTTCTTTAGCAGTTTCTCCATGGGCACGGTAATTTGAGCATATGATTTGACAAATATTCTGTAATATCCTATATGTCCTAGCATCACATGCAACTGCTTAACATTCCTCGAAGCCTCCAGATTCACTATCACCACAATCTTGGCAGCGTCCACCATCAGCCCTTGCTTTCACACCACGTGACCCAGCAAGATTCCAAAGGGAACACAGAATATGCATTTCTTCAGATTCAACGTGATCTGGTATCTGTGACACGTATCCAACATCAAGTGCAGACTTGCTACATGGCACTTTACTAATTCGAACACTGTCCATTCATCAAAGTATACTTCCAGGAACTTATGAATGAACTCTTTGAACGCTGTGATGACTATGCGAGAAAATATCGTAGGTGCATTCTTGAGTCCAAACGACATCACAATATATTGAAAACAACCCCATTCTTTCGCGAAGGTCGTTTTTCTCCTATCTTCAGGCACGATATTAATCTAATGATACCCCAAAAACCCATCAGTGAACAAGTAGGCCTCCTTCCCTCCAACATTATCTAATACTTCGTTGGTAAACAGCGTCGGGAATGGATCATGGACACACGCATCGTTAAGCTTTCGTAGATCTACACAAATCCTTATATCATCCTTCTACTTCTTCTCCTGAACCACCATCGAGCTCACCCAATCAGATTCCTCAACCAGTTCTATGATGCCTTCTTCTAGCATCTTATCCAGCTCTAGGCGAACCTTTTCCTTGTATTTAGGATTAAGGCGATATGGCCTCTATTTAATAGGCTTTGTGTCTAGCTTCAGAGTGATCTTGATAACACCCAAATCACCAATTATGCCCTTAAAATCCAAAAACTTGGTATGGAATAGATCCTGGTGTTCACATAGTAACTCAACAACTTTGTCCACAGTAGCGTCATCCTAATAATCTCCAATCTTTGAAAACTTTGGTTCTACTTTAGTACCAATGTTTACTTGCTTTGTCTTTAATGGCACAGTGATGTCTAGGTTGTCTATTTGTGGGCCCTTGACTTTGCGATGCCCTTCTGCCTCTGGACTATTAATATTTCCTAGATCTTCATCCTCCTCTTTAGCGGTCACATTATAGCATTCCAGCGCATGGCACAACTGGGTGCTCCAATCTAGTTGGAACCACTCCATAGGTTCTTGCGGCATTCAGAAGATAACGGCCTTAATCTCCTATAGAGCTTCATCGATGCTTGTGAAGCCATCTTCAAAAATGAAGGTCAATAAGAACCCTTCCCTCAATGTATCCCACTCTGTGGTGCCATGGTGGAGCTTTGTTTCCAGATACTAGTTCATGGGAATTGTATGAAAATTATGGAAGAATAGGTGTACCCACTCTGGTGGCAGCTCTATTCCCCAAGCTTTAGTCCATTTTTCCATGTGCTCATGCGGATTATCGTTCCCGCTATATTTCTCAGTCAATCTACTATTAGGACACCCAAACTATAACCTCATCATTCTTCTGTAATCTCTCCATCCCTCAAAACTATCTTTATGTGTACCCCAAAATCATGCAGGCGTAGCGCGCAGTGCCAAATCAAATGCTTGGAAGTGGTGATCCTTGAGGACTTCACGCTCAAATGCATCCAAAAACTTATCCACATTAGTTAACCCATCATAATAGGGTAAGTTCCTTACCTCTGATGAAACACAATGCAACGATTTCGTCATCATATTTCATCACAATGTGGATACTTCATGCAAATGATTCTGAGAATGCTCCAACTCTTCATTTGAATCAGAGGTTTAGGATCTCTCTCGGTCCCATCCAATTCGTCCATCTGCCATCGGATTGATCTAGTCGTGGTCTTGCGTTGTTATTTTATAGATCTGGTCCAGTTCATCATCACCTTCATAATCACAGACTAGTTCAGTATAACACGCTCCTTCTGTAGGGTCCAACGACACTACAACCCAAAGCGATTTCTTTTCAAACATCATTGTGCTCTTTTTTAGATTGATGACCTCATTCATGTCAATGGCCCAATCAATTCCTAGGCGAGGTATGGATTACTATCATCAATGATATCTATCACCTCAAAGTTGAACATTGCGCTTTCACCTTCGAGATCAATGGTTACTCCATATAATTGTCCCATAGGGATGATTTTCTGCTAGTTTTCCATTTTTAGATGAATCAAACCCCAAATCCAAGATGACCTAGTCCATCTCATAATCTCCTATCTGCGCGGTGAGCCTCATCTCGTGTCCCATTCTTGCCTTATGTTTGTCAATTTTTTCTGACCACCCGGTGTTCATTAGGGACCTTCTCTTTTCTAGCACATTTGTTTATAATTCCTACAGGCCTTCTACAGCTTTGCTATCATGCAACAACTTTATAAAGGTTTCTAAAAATGTACTAAGAACAGGGGGATCAATCTCTGTTGGCACATTGGTTTCTTGAACCTTGTCTTGACTTCTTGAGGAGGATGCCTTAGTGAAGATTTTCTTAGCCTCCATAAATGTTTCCTTAGCATGCGCTAGATCAAAACCTAGCTCCTTCTCTGGGGCCTTGTAGACCCATCCATCCTCTTAAGGCTATTTACCTTTATCGTCACCAGTCATTATTCCACTTCTCAGCACTATATTCACGCTTTGATCTTCCTCGCGGGGCTTAGCTCTCATCATCTGTAAGTTCTGCATAGGTTGTTGAGGCTGCGATTTCTTTTCTTGCATTTTATCTATCAGCACTGAGAATTACTCTATGGTATGGTCAAATTGGCTGCATTATTGACATGTTAGGCATGTTTGATTCTGACATGTCAGGCGTGTCTGATTCTGACATGTCACACATGTCTGATTCTATAGTTGTAACAGATAACTTGACCTCGGCCTCTACCAGTCCCTCCTCCTCCTCGGCCTCATCCTCATCTCTGATAACCTTTGTGCACTCCTCTAGTGCCCTACTCTGGAGGCCAAGTTTCTTCTTACATCCAGTATGTAGGTGTTCTTTCCATCATCAACTCGTAGCTGCAAAAGTGGTACTCATTGTGGCCCACTGATTTGCAGAAGTTATAGAACAACTGCTAGGGTGACTGGACGAAATTTTGAAGTAAATGAAAATTATCCGTTGTGTGTTTCCCAGAAACATGACAAATAGCACACCATAGCATAGCCCTCATGCTCGGCCCTGCTGGAGCTTCTGGCCTCAGAGGAATTGGTCCTTATCTTGCCCATGGCTCTTCCACTTCAGACACCAGACTTTCATACGCACCTTTGCTTTAGTCTCCTTGTCTTTCTTCAAGCTCTATAATTCTAATCAGAGGCTCTATAATTGAGAGTGAATCTGCTGTACCCCTAAGGTCACATCCTAAATAGGCGTTGCATGCAACCTCATTGCAATTTCCAAGGCTTCTGCCTGTGTTCCTTTCTTCTGTTGTGACAGAGAAATCGTCAGGTGGGGCAGAAGTGAAGCTATAAACCATTCACGATGTTGACCATCTATGAGTTGCATGTTAGCTTCTTGAATTTGACATTTCAACCTTTGATCTAATTCCCAAGGCATCTCATCAACCCTCATCATGATTTCCTTAAATCCAACTACTGACTGCGAGTCAAACTTAGTCTTACTAAACTCCTTTTTTAAAGCAGCCTTAGTTTCTCCTAACAATGCCATAGGATCTGTTATCACTTAGAACTAAAATTGATATATGTAACTTTTCATCCTAGCCCGATGACAAAGGTCAGTGCTAGTTTATTTTTGTTTTAATTTTCTTCCCTTAGAATCTAAAGTTTTGAAGAGTTTTTGAGTCAAGTTATTCTTAGCTCCCATTGGTTCCCCTCCATCTACCATTGTTTTATAGCCACCTGTTATCTTATGTTAGTCACCGTGCCTTTTTGTAATTTCGCAGCGCAATCCTGATTAGGCAGTTTCGCAGCGCATCATTCAAATTTAAAACTGACAGCGCTGCGAAATCATGGATTCGTACATTTCGCAGCGAATCTTTCCCGAAATGTCAAATCCGTTAGGTGAGTCATAGGCCATGTCTTCTCATGTCAGCTCGTGTACCCCTCTTATCACATTTCACCACTCATTGCCACTATCACCACCACTAGATCTGTTGATACGCATGAATCATCATTTCCAAGAAAGACCACCGTGCATAAAACTTAATGATGGTCGTAAGTCTTGCATGAAATGACAAATCTGCAAGATTACAACTTGAAATATTTTAAACGGAAAAATTTAAAATTCAACTGTAAAGATAATCAAGCGAGGCTGATAATCAAGAGAGGCTGAATTCAAATAGAAGCTGAATCACAATTCCAACCGGAGCTGGTAGTTATTGTTTGCGAAGATTTGGAAGAATCAATGGAGAAAAAGGAGCACAGATCCGGCAAATGTCTAAGGACTGAGCCTGAAGGCTTAGATATAACGCTGAGAAATAAAGAGGTGGAGAAAGCATTTAAAAAGGCTGGGTGCTGGAATTTTTGCAAAAAGTTACAAGGAGGGCACGCACAGGTAACTAAAGAATTTGCACTTAACTTCACAGGCTTGAATTCAAAAGTAGCCATGATAGAATTGCAGGTTTCGCCAGAAGTAATATCTACTGTGACAGAGATCCCACTAGGACAAGAGCAATGGTTTAAAAATTTCAAGTTTGACATGAATCCTTGCAAGGAGTTTTTGAAGGATGAATTTGTAAATGAAGATTTAAGTAAGGCAGTGCCCAGGAGTTATGTCAAAGAATATTATGCTCATTTACTCACCTGCATACAGAAATATCTGACTTGTGAAGGAAGGTATAACAAGGTTTACTCTTACCATTTTAAACTCCTTTTGCATTTAACCGGGAAGGTCTCCATAGACTTACCTTTTTATCTTTTCCGTAGTTTGAGTAAGATGTGTGATAAGGTACAGCTGAGGAAAGAGGATTGTGAAACCTCTTTGTTTCATCATGGTTTGATCAAACTACTGGTTTTAGATGGGCTCCAAAAGGTAGACAGAGATTGGAATTCATTCATTTTTATGGCTGGCTTCAAAAGCCAGACTGGACTCACTCCTCTACCTGCTAGAGATTTTACAATAGCTGAGCTCCAAACAGAAGCAAGAGCTAAAAGAGTTCCAAATTCACAGGTAAGAAAACAAGTGAAGCCACTCATCATCCAAGATCAACCTCAACAATCAACTAAGGAAAAAGCTCATGGTAAAAAGACTGTACCTGAAACAAGCACATCTGAAGTAGTCTCAAGGATAAGAACAAGAAGCCAGATGAATAAGGAAAAAGGTAAAGCTGTAGCAGTCGAGGAAAGTCTAGTGTCCAAGGGAAGTTTAAATGCCTTATTACAGGCTATTGACTTTGAGCAGTCTCTACCAGTTCAAATTGAGTTGATACAGTTAGAACAAGAAAGCACCAAGAAAGCCAAGGCCTCAAAAAGGCTTAAATTTGATGAGCCAGCTGAAGAGTTTGTTTTTAAACCTAGAAGACCTATGACAAGGAGATTCCAACAAGTACAGGAAGCACTGTCAAGAACAGAGGAAACATGGGAAGGGACACAACGTTGGCAAAAGAAAAACACAGTAAAAATAGTCATCACATCTAAAGAAGATAATATAGCAGACCTGAAGAGCCAATTAGAATCAGCTAAGCATGAGATTGCCAAATTGAAGAAAGCTGCTAGAAGACATGCAGTCATACAAGAAAACTATTATAAAACTCTATGGAAAGGGAATGCAACTGTAGAAGCCCAGCTGAATTCAGTGGTTGATGGCCATTCACAATTTCACACCTGGACAGTACCAGCAATCAAAGAAGCCAAGTACATCAGAAGGATCAATATGCAACTGAGAGCTGGGAATAAGGTTATGAAGAAACAAATTGAAGATCTGAAGGCACAGCTAAGCCAGCTTAAAGGACCTGCTAAATGAGTTTTCATTTCAAGTAAGATTCTATTTCAAAATTTTGATAAGTTTGCTTGATCTTACCTTTCTAAAGAAATCTAAATCCCTATTCGGCCTTTGGAAAGTCTAAAGAAGTTTTTGGCAATCAAGCACTCGGTTAATAAAGGTCTCAGGTTAAAAACAAGTTGTTTTAAATAACTCAGCAGTTTCGTAGCGCGCTACGAAACTGCTGAAAGTGATGATTTCAACATAAATCAAGCAGTTTTGAAGTTGAAGCGTGAAAATTTTGAAGGACAGTTGTATACAACGAGAACACCTGAAGTTACAACAGCCAATCAGACTAGCACAAGTGGAAATAAATAGATTGAATCAAAAAGTGGCATTTTGTCATATCATAAGGAAATTGAAGCATGTATCAGACAGCTTGAATACGTTTTCGTTTTTGTTTTCGAAACAGTGGATGACACATCATCAAATCAGGTTTCATAACAGCGGACAACACATCAAAACGTCGCCACCGTCATATTTTGAGGGACAACAATTAAAAAAACCGAGTTATGAAGATTCGAAGATCATACAGCCGAGAAGCAAGGATAGTCTCCTAATTTTTCTGGACAGTGAAGAAGATACAACATCCAAGGTTAACATGAAGCATTAAACACCCATCTCAGCCAAACTGAAAGAGAACCAGATGTCATAGAAAGGAATCATCTTAATTAAAGCCATCATGCATGTAATATGGAGTTAGAATCATAGTTGATTTAGATCTCTAAAAAACTCCAGTCAACACTTTGTTGTATTTATTAAGTAGTTAGAGTTTAAGAGTTGTCAGTAATAGAAGTAGTTTTCGAATTCCCCTCATGCTGGAGGAGGAATCTCGATCAGTTAGAATAAGAGCTCTATATATAGCTGAAACAACAATGTAATCAGGGTTGGAAATTTTATGGAAAAGCTGGTATTTGGCTTATGTAAGACTCATTTCAGTAATACATGCTTGACTTTACTTCTCAGGATTCATGAAGGATTTTTTATGTTCAGAATATGTGATGTTGTCATTTTCTTAATTCTTACAGTGGTATGGATGTATAATCACTTAGAATTCACTGAATGTGCTCTGACTTCCTGTATACATTTATAAACTGTGTGGTCCCATATGAGTTTATGTTCTGAATGTTTAAATGCTGAATGCCCTGACTTCCATGTAGGGTTGAGTTCATTGTTATATTGAGGTGTTGTTGACTCCATAAGCCCAATGGATAGTTTTGTTTAATGTGTTTCCACCATTCATATTTTTCACAGTTGTTCTATAAGAGTTAGCCATCTTATCTTTAATCAAAATCATTAATCCATCAAGAGAGAGCCCTCTCAGGTTCAGGAGGCTAAGCCTCAGCCTAAAGTAGGTTGAAATAGTTACTTAGAGTCAACCTGACCAGCAGCCTATCAGGATCTGATTTTGAGATAACAGGATCATTAGAACAATACTTAATATAGCAAGTTAGTGCACGATCCTGCAGAGTGGTAACCAACTGTGCCTTCTTTATATTATCATAAGTAATTTGTTGCGCTGTCCAAATAGCATTCGCAACAAACCAGAACTGTTATGTATCTTCACTCCTGATGCCCTTGACAATCGGCAGCTTCATAGTGTTCACCATGTTGAATGGAGGTGGTGGAGGCGGAGGTGTGGGCGAAGGTGTATGTGGTGGAGGTGGAGGTGGAGGCAGAGTGGTCGGATGATGTGTTCATGGAAAACCTTGTGTTATCAACTGGACAACACTCCATGGTGAGGCCTATACCACTCCCTCGTCGTCGCTCGAAGGAGGTTCGATCAACGGGCTATATTTTAGACCTGATCTCTCTCGATCTCTAAAGAGTTTTCCACTTTGCGTAGCTCTAAACATCAAGGCAATGGCATAACCCGTTTTTCACATAACAACATTTTAATCCAAGTATTCAAAGATCTTAAATACTTACCTTGCGGTCCTTTGAAATCGTCACTCCGCTTCGTTGTAGCTAACTGAGGTATCAACTATGAATTCTGTAACAAATCCTCCCAGAATCTGATCGAGCCAATGATCAACAACCGACACAATTTGGTTTTCAGAGGCTTCTAATTGTCATACTAATTCAGGAGTCCACACTATAGGATTATCAAGCTTCCACCTTCCTTGGTTGGCTGTCAATTTAGCTAACCACTCGTACAGTTCAATGGGAAAAGTGCAGAAGAATATTTCGTGTATCTTTGTATACAGATACATGTTCAACCACTCTTCTTTTGACAGGTGCAGATTAATGTTTTCTTTCACTGCGAATTTGTGAATCTTCTGATGCAACCACTTTTCAGTTTATTTCTTGGTCAGATTCTAGTGATGCGACATCACACATCTCTTTCAAGTAGATCCCGGTCCTGACAATGAAACCATTTGTTGGCTTAGCGGGGCCTAACCCAAGTTCAGAGTTAGTTACTCCAACCAAAAAATCCCTACACTACTGGCCCTTTCAGCAACAACTCGCGTAGCACAAGCTGCAGTCTCACCCGAAGCAGTATAGGCGGATGTTAGAACCAAGTTTCTACATCTAGAGACTAGTGTGATGTCTTTTAGTGCCTCAAATCCACTTTCATTCAGATCAATAAGCCCTTAGGGATCGGTACTAGAACTATGTTAAAACAACCTTTAGACCTTCGCTAAGGTCTATGACCAGCCTTTGCAGACCCTTAACAGTCAATTTATCCACTTACGAGCATCAGAGAACAACCCTAAATTAGTGTTCGTGCAGACCTACTCTTGTTATTTAGTAAACATAACAAAATTCATCAGAGTCTTCGTGAAAGTACTTAACATGCATTGCGTACTGTTAGCACTCTAGGAAACTCTCCTAGGTTGTAGCTCGGAGATGCCTGGTAACATATAATCTTCAATATTGTTCTCTGAACTATTGGAATAAATGATGGTTTGGATCAAGTTAGATGACCATTTCAGCTCTATTCCCACTCAAGGCATGCATGAGCACTCTCAACAACACAAGGCTTTAAACCACTAATGCTCAATAGTTTATAAATTTAATGGATAGATGGATAATACTAACTGTATCAACAGATTGCATATATAAACATAAATGAATGACTAGCTACAGGTAGCAAAAGAGACCGACTGTACTGGCAGATGCATATATGACCACATATGAATGGTTAGCTACAGGTAGAAAAGAAGCTTGCAAATATAAGTTATCAAAGCAGAGATAAGATGACAGTTATTTGGCCTTAGACACAAAGGAAACATGAAAAAATTGTTAAATAGAGAATCCATACAGGTGAAGATCGTTTTAGATAGAGGAGGAATGACCTATTGAGGAGTTTTTTGAACCCAACGTTTCAGACTGCCAAGTGAGTCCATCATCAGGTGATGCGCAATAGATAATCTTCAATGTTAATGGTGTATCCAAGAGCTAAGATTAGGGTGTATATGACATTGTTATCTCTACAGTTTTTGAGGATTTAGATTGGAAATGAGTTTAGCTCTAGATAATCTTAGTTTTTCGAAATCTGATGCGCTGTCCATCATGTCCCTTCCATCATGAAAAAATTGTTCAAGTGCAAGCATAGAACAACAAAGAGAATGGATGTTGAACATATAATGGCAAAAGAGGCTTGTATTTCTAGAATGAAGATGAGAAGCTTGAAGGAACAGAGGAGGAATAATCTCTAAAAGTTGAACCCTTATTACATTTAGCTTTCAGCTATTTATAGCATGTTTACAATGATCTTGAGCCTTTTGAGGCTTCAGGGGTCTTAATCTATCCTTCTATCTCTTCAACTAGTTGATACCCTCAATAGGCAGCATGGTTCAGAGGCTTCTTCTTCTGATAGAAGACTAACCATATTCAGATATTTTGGGCAGCTTGTTGTGATGCCTGGGAGGTATCTCATGCTAGAGATGCCCCATAATGTTTGTTAGGATGGCTGTTGCGCTGTCTATGCTATTGGTGTTCCCTGATCTTGTTTGATTTGGCTGTGTGGCGTGCTATGCCTCCATGACCGCTTTGTTGTGGATTCAGCCCCTACTCTATGGTGAAATGGCTCTTCGGGCCTAAGAAATCTCTTTAAAATGCAGACAGTGACTGCTTTCTATTATGAATAGAAAGCACATTAAATTCTAAGAATTCCCACCCCTTTCTGTTCATTCCGAACTTCAAAAGTCCTAAAATATGATTTAATTATCCATTGGATCTGGCCTCGTCGCCATTGCAAGTCACATTCGGCTTGGCCTGTGTATTTTCCTTCATATTAGAAATATGTCGAAACATTGAAAATTCATAAAAAGCGACCCTGGAGGATTTTAAATACCATATATTCCACTTCCTAGAAATCCATTGGGTCCGGGCTCCATCACTATCACCATGCCCCAAGGTTTCCTTTGTATTTCGTTTAAACAACGAAAATACACAAAATGCATTGAAAATGGTTTTAGCGCGGACCTCAAATATTATGTGATTTTATCTATATAACCATCGGGTCAGGTTATCGGGTCGCACCCATGTATGTGTAAAGGCCCGCCCCTTGGTATTATGCCGATGCGATAAAGCGATGCGATCCGATCGCAATCGTTGGTCGCTCAATGCCCAGGCCCCTTTATATATATATATATATATATATATATATATATATATATATATATATATATATATATATATATATATATATATATATATATATATATATATATATATATATATAACCAATGCCACCTGCCGATGCGACTCGCCAATCCGATCATCCGCAATTGCTGATCGGCGATGTCATGCGCCCACCTTTAGACTATCCCCTTTGCCTGGACGATATGCAATTTTCCGCTTAGATCTGGGCCGTTGATCATCTAGATCTAACGGCTGTTGTGCGATGCCTAGTTTAAGCCTGAAATAATGATTTTTCATGGTTTTAAAGTGATTTGAGCCTCCTGATAGTGTATTCCTACCCTTCCAAGGGCTTTCCTCCTGCGACCATTTTGACTTTGAACGATCTTTAAGAGGATTTTGAAGACTTTTGGGGCATGTTTGGATCCTTTGGCGTGATTTCTAAGAAAATTTGGAGACTTCAAGAGCGTTAATGGATCCATTTGTGGGCCTTTTGCCAGCAAGGCTAACATTGGATCCTTCTGGGGATGAAACCCTCCCTATGAGGTTTCAAGGATCTTAGATCAATGCCTTTCCTATAAAACAAAAATTAAATCTTCCTTCTAGTGTTCCATTGGGCATGGAGTCTTTTTAGCATAAACATAAAAACTGAAAGAAAAACATATTTACAATACCAGTGCTTTAAGGCCTTAGATGAAATAGAGTTTCAAGAATCGCCCATTTACTGGGCTACTAAAAGTATCTCCTCCTTCCAAATTGTGCATGATGAATGTATTGTTGTGTTGAACTTTAGCGATGACAAAAGGACCTGTCCACAAGGAGTCAAAGTTGCCATGATTACCCCTCTTTTCCTTAAATTCATCCCATTTAAGAACCTAATCACCAACTTGGAAATTGTCCACTTTTGCCTTCCTGTCAAAGGTTTCTTTGATTGCTTTTTGATGAGCCTTTGATTTCTCAACCAGCTACACTCTTATCTGATGTGGTTCAACTAGGTTATTCATTCTTCTTACCATATCATTCTCTTCATCTTGTTCTTCTTGCAAGAACTTAGCCACAGGGAGAATGAGATGGATGGGGAAAACAACATCAGCACCATAAACCATTTTGAATGGAGAATTCCCTATGGACTTTTTGATGGTAACTCTGTCAGCCCATAGTGCAAATTTCAACTTAGAATCCTACCTCTTTTTGTTGTCCTCTAACATCATTTTTATTATCCTTACCAGAGTTTTGTTAGATGATTCTGCTAGGCTATTGCCTTGAGGATAATATGAGGTAGAATGCACCACTTGAATGCCCATGGATTCAATCACATCCATCAATTCTTTTGCTCTGAAAGATGCTACATTATCAGTGACTAGTATGGTTGGGCAACCAAATCTAGTTAAAATATTCTCATTCAAGAATTTTATGACAACCTGATGATTGGCAATCTTAGTGGGTATAGCCTCAATCCACTTGGTGAAATAATTGGTGGCAACTAAAATCCAATTGTGTTGGCCACTGGAATGTGGATTGATATCACCTATAAAGTCTAAGCCCCACTGCTGGAAGGGACCATTAACATGTACTGGCTTCAGGGGCAGATATTTTAGCTGTTGTCTTCGTGCAAACCTCTAACACTTGTCAGAAGCTTTTACAAAAGAAAATACATCAAAGAACAGAGTAGGCCAATAATATCCAGCCCTCAAGATTTTGTGAGTTGTGTTTTTCCAATAATGATGCCATCCATAGATGCTAGAATGGGACTGGTGTATGACCTCTACATATTGTTCTTTATCTAGACATCTCAAGAGGATTCCTAATGGGTCTTTCCAACAGAGAAGATTTTTACTAATGCAGAATTTGGTTTATCTGAGTTTAATGGTACGAGCTTGACTTGAGCTAAACCCTGGAAGGACTTCTAGCTTTTGAAAGAAATGAACTATGTTGTAATACCATTCGCACGTGACTAGATTTTCAGCCAAAGACTGATTATGCTTTTGCTCTTCTGTTGTTCCCTCTGTTTGTTCATTATCTGAATTAAGACCTATGCAATTTATATCTAACAAGCTACAATTTTCTTCAACCATAAGCTTAGCCAAGCCCTAGCCTTTGACAAGCTTAGTGGGCTTTACTTCTATGTCAAATTCTATGAATTTTGCAATCCATTTTGCCCTCTTTCCACCAATATTTGGCTGAGTTAAGATATCTTTTACTGAGGCTAAAGGTACATATGAAGTTACTTTGGAATGCAGAATATAAATTCTGAATGCTTTCAAAGATTTAATGAGAGCATAGGCTTGTTTTTCAATAAGGTCATACCTTAATTCAACATCCCTTAGAGTTTTGGTGAAAAAGGCCATGGGGTGCTCTATGCCTTCATCATTTTTCTACAACAGAACTGCTGCAAGTGTATCATAAGAGGCAAAAGAGAAGATGCAAAACTCCTTAGTGTAATCTGGGTTGATTAGAGTTGGAGCTTCCATGATAGCTTGCTTAATGGCTTTAAAAGAGCTTCTTGAAGCAGCTTTCCATTTTATTTTTGATCCTTTCTTCAGCATGGAAGTGATATTCTTTACTAGCTCTACAAAGTTTGGAATGAACCTCCTTACAAAGTTAATCTTACCTAAGAATGATTGGATGTCCTTTTTCGAACTTGGGATGGACAATGTCTGAATGACTTGAACCCTTGCTGGATCAATCTTCACACCTTCAGCAGAAACAATATGTCCCAGAAGTTTTCCTTCTTCTAGAGAAAACTATGACTTCTTTCGGTTCACTGAGATTCCAAACTGTCTACACTTTAGGAAGACCTTCTTTAAATGCTGTAAATGGTCTTTGTGGCTGCTAGAGAAGACTGTTATGTCATCCAGATGAATAACGACAAACTTGTCGTTCTCTCCCACAAAAGCTATGTCCATGGCCCTATGAAAAGTAGCCCCAGCATTCATCAGTACGAAAGGCATCTTTAAGTACATGAAAGTGCACTAAGGAGTAGTGAAGGCAGTCTTTTCCTGATCTTTAGGGTGTACAACTATTTGATTGTAACCTGAAAATTCATCTAAGAAAGACATGACTCTAGCCACTGAGACTCTTTGCAGCAAGTGTTCCATCTTGGGCAGGGGATAGTTATCTTTTTTAGAGCCCTTGTTCAGATTTCTGAAGTCAACACAGAGCCTGATTTCTCCATTTTTCTTTCTTACCACCACAAGGTGGCTATCCACTTTGAATACCTTAGGGGGACTATGATTTTGGCATCCAACATATTCTTGATTTCTTTCTCAATCAAAGGCAATAAGAGAGGGCTGATAGGTCTTAGGGTTAGTTTTTTGAACCATTTTATAGCCTCTCCATCTAGGCTTTGGACAAATACTCTCATCCACACATCATCTTCACTAATGTCCAGATTATCAGCATAGCTATAAAATGACTCAAGATGTTCTTCAGTAGTAACACCTTTAGTCCCAGTGAACCTAGTCCTATATTTCTAATATTCTCCAGTAGGCATGGCATTCAAAGGAGTGGGCAGTATTAGGGGTCCATACCTAGCAGCTATGATTCTTTCCATTTTGGTAGGTGCTTCTGGACCTGCCATAGCTATGGTGGCTATAAGAGTACTGGCAGTCTGAATGATAGAGGACTGAGGAGTGACTGACAGGACTAAAGGAGTATGATGGATAGGAGGTGAGGTTTGCTTTGGGCTTAAAGCAAAAGGAGAACCTAAAGAACAAGGAGCTTTATGAATCTCTGAAAGTTTTTCTTCACTGCTAGTATTAGATGCTATACTCTCAACACGTATTTGTTCTATTACAAGCCTTTATTGATGAGATATAGGAGATTGTTTAGGTTTACTTGAACCTGATGCTCCTTTCTACAATAACATTCTTTCTTTGATGATCTTTTCAGGGTCAGGTACTAGGTCAGCTTGTAGCTTTTAAGGATGCCTTCGACTATGCCTTAGAAACTGAGCCAGAACTATGAAGTGGAGTCGCCAAGACGTTCATCCTCCAGTAGAGTCACCAGATAGATGATTACAACCAAAAAGGTGCCTAGACTTTGTCTATCATCAAAGCTGGATCTATGTCATTTCCCAGGGAAGTTGAGCTTCAGTTTCCTCTCCCCGACATTGACGCCAATTATGTTAGCACTCCAGGAAACTCTCCTAGGTTGTAGCTTGGAGATGCCAATAACATATAATCTTCAATAATGTTCTCTGAACTATTGGAATAAATGATGGTTTGGATCAAGTTATATGACCATTTCAGCTCTATTCCCACTCAAGGCATGCATAAGAACTCTCAACAACATAAGGCTTTAAACCACCAATGCTCAATAGTTTATAAATTTAATGGATAGATGGAGAATATTAACTGTATCAACAGATTGCATATATAAACATAATGAATGACTAGTTACAAGCAGCAAAAGAAAATATCGACTGTACTGGCAGATGCATATATGACCACATATGAATGGTTAGCTACAGGAAGCAAAGAATCTTGCAAATATAAGTTATCAAAGCAAATATAAGATGATAGTTATCTGGCCTTAGACGCAAAGGAAACATGAACAAATTGTTCAAGTGCAAGCATAGAACAACAAAGAGAATGGATGTTGAACATATAATGGCAAAAGAGACTTGTATTTCTAGAATGAAGATAAGAAGCTTGAAGGAACAGAGGAGGAATAATCTCCAAAAGTTGAACCCTTATTACATTTAGCTTTCAACTATTTATAGCCTGTTTACAATGATTCTGAGCCTTTTGAGGCTTCAGGGGTCTTAATTTATCCTTCTATCTCTTCAATTGATTGATTCCCTCAATAGGTAGCATGGTTCAGAGGCTTCTTCTTCTGGCAGAAGACTAACCATATTCAGATATTTTGGGCAGCTTGCTGTGATGCCTGGGAGATCTCTCGTGTCAGAGATGCCCATAATGTTTGTTAGGATGGCTGTTGCACTGTCTGTGCTGTTGGTGTTCCCTTATCTTGTTTGATTTGGCCGTGTGGCATGTTGTGGCTCCATGATCGCTTTGTCGTGGATTCGGCCCCTGCTCTGTGGTGAAATGTCTCTTCGAGCCTAAGAAATCTCTTTAAAATGTGAATAGTGACTGTTTTTTGTTATGAACAGAAAGCACAACAAATTTTGAGAATTCACGCCCCTTACTGTTCATTTCGGACTTCAAAAGTCCTAAAATATGATTTAATTATCCATTGGATCCGGCCTCGTTGCCATCGCAAGTCACATTCAGCTTGGCCTGTGTATTTTCCTTCATATTAGAAATATGTCGAAACATTGAAAACTCATAAAAAACAGCCCTGGCAGATTTTAAATACCATATATTCCACTTCCCGGAAACACATCAGGTCCAGGCTCCATCGCTATCGCAATGTCCCAAGGTTTCCTTTGTATTTCATTTAAGCAATGAAAATACACAAAATGCATTGAAGATGGGTTTAGCATGGACCTCGAATATTATGTGATTTTATCTATATAACCATCGGGTGTGGTTATTAGGTCGCACCCGTGTATGTGTAAAGGCCCGCCCCTTGGTATCATGCTCATGCAATACAACGATGTGATCTGATCGCAATTGCTGATCGCTCAATGCTCGGGCCCCTTTATATATATATATATATATAACCAATGCCACCTGCCGATTGGACCCGCCGATCTGATCATCGGCGATCGCTGATCGACGATGTCATGCACCCGCCTTTAGACTGTCCCCTCTGCCTGGACGACATGTGATTTTCCACTTAGATCTGGGCCATTGATCAACCAGATCTAACGACTGCTGTAAGATGCCCAGTTTAAGCCTGAAATAATGATTTTTCATGGTTTTAAAGTTATTTGAGCCTCCCAATAGTGTATTTCCGCCCTTCCAAGGGCTTTCCTCCTATGACCATTTTGACTTTGAACAATATTTAGGAGGATCTTGAAGACTTTTGGGGCATGTTTGGATCCTTTGGCTTGATTTTTAAGCAAATTTGGAGACTTCAAGAGCGTTAATGGATCCATTTGTGGGCCTTTTGCCAGCAAGGCTAACACGTACATTTATTAAGACTTATTCAAGAGAATCGCTTGTCATTAGATCAATATTCCATAAACACACTATTCATCAATAACATATATCATTAACAGAAACATATATAAAGAAGATATACACGATAATTCTTCGAAAAGTGTCTTTATTTATCTTCAATTCAGGATTACATACTCAAAACTACCCTGCGCACTCAGCTACAACGGTCCGCACACTTAGCTATAGAGCCTTTCTTCTCCTATCTGATCCACTTCTCTATGCTATCACTTCTCTTCTATTGACCCATTACATCCAATATATGTCTTAGACTCCCTAAGACACACCTATTTATCGCCTTTTTCATATAATCCCGTGGTCCACGTATCATGGGTGGGTCTCAAAAGCCATCTCAAACTTTACATAAACAAGGGGCTAAAACCCCTTTGACTCCTAATAATCTACACGCTCTATGTCCACAAGTCATGAAGACTTTACATTAATTAAAAAATTGTATCAAAACTTGGGTTATCTTAACCCCAAAACTGACCCAGGGGACCCCATCCCAACAGTAAAAAATCGAGGTGGCAAGCCACCACCCCCGCCACACCCCACGACAATGATCAACATATTGTAAAATATGGTATTGTATGGGAAGAACCACATAAGCTCCATGATGATATGTGTTCCAGTGGGTGTTGAACTTACTCGACTTGATGATCATCTTGTCCACTAGTGGAACGAACTCCAAACAAAAGAAAACAACAAAAAATTCCAAAAACGATGTTCAATGCACAAACCACACCATACCATTTCATACGGGTTACCACCGTGTCATTCAACAGTTATACCACCACCCAACCACATCACTCCAAACATTAACAGTTTGTGCCTATGTTCAAACAATGTGACAAAACCAATTGTAACCGTCAATTTAAAAAAATAAGCTAATGCGGAAGTTTGAACCTGCACCCACCACCCACCTTATCTCGGCCTTTACCAATGGGCCAAACAAACTTTGTTATTTAATCTGCCCAAAACACTCCATATAAACTCTCTCATTCCATTCGACCGGGAGTCTAGCTGGCAGAGGAGTGATGGAACCCTAACCGAGGAGGAGTGGAACCATGAGAAAGGGGTATGACCGGGAGTCTGGTGGGTTGGAAGAAAAGACGTTATATTATTATTTTCTCATAGTTAATGTAGTAAATATGTATATGTCTATTTTACTTTTAAGCATAAAATGGTTATGATTCTATGAAAGAAAATATTCTTTAATATATGATCTAGGTGGCTCTAGACACGCTCAGAATTCGGCAGTGGCTATGGAAAAGCTCAAAAAATCAAAGTCATCATATTAAAGTGAAAGTAGAACTAGGTCGTAGTGCTTGTCTCCTTGATTCCAAAGGTGTGAAGGACACTAAAATCCAAATTCGTATGCTCAAGTTATAGTTGGTCAAAGTTTGGGTCAAACTTGGCCAAGTGTGAGTCTTAACGAGGCAACAATTTGGCAGCAACTCTGCGCATGGAATCCAACCACTGAAATGGTTGAATTTGTTGCCTACTTAATTTTCCCAGTGACCCTTATTTTTTGGCAGATAAAAATTGACTATTGTGTTTATAAAAAACAAAAAATATATATAATTAGGGTGGTAGGTTACCATCCCCACCACCCTCACCACATTATTATGTATTATATATATAATAGTAAAAAATCGAGGTGGCAAGCTGCCACCCCCGCAACACCCACGACAATAATTAACATATTGTAAAATATGTTATTTTATAGGAGGACCCACGTAACCACCATGATGATATGTGTTCCGGAAGGTGTCGAACTCACCTGACTTGACAGATGTCTGGTCCACTAGTGGAAAAAACACCAACCAAAAACAAACTACAAAAAAATTCCAAAAAGAAAAAATGTTCAACGCACAAACCACACCATACCATTTCATACAGGCTACCACCTTGTCATTCAATGGTTATAACGCCACCCAAACATATCACTCCAAACATTAACGATTTGTGCTTATGTTCAAACAATGCGGAAAAACCAATTGTAAACACTGAATTAAAAAAATAAGATAATGCGAAGGTTTGAACCTGCACCCACCACCCACCTTATCTCGGCCTTTACCAACGAGCAAAACAACCTTCATTGTTTACTTCGCCCAAAACATGCCATCTAAACTTGCTCATTCCATTCGACAAGGAGTCTGGCTGACAGAGGAGTGATAGAACCCTAACCAATGAGGAGGAGAACCATGATCAAAGGGTATGCCAAGATGTTGAAAATATTCCCTTAGAGGGCCAGAGATGCGAGTGTCATATTTTGACAAGTTGATAGTCATTTTTGCAAGTTTTCTCTCCAGGAGTCCAATCGTGCAGTCTGTTTCCCAATATGAGCAGCATAAATGTAGGTGTCTAGCAACAAGGAATATTTGTAGAATCTTGTGGAATATAGACAATTCCCTTGGGGGTTGATTTTTTATAGAGGTAGAATGAAGCCAACTTTATAGTCATTTTTCACATAATTTTGCAGGGGGCATAGTGGTGTTCTCAAAATAGTCATCCGAGCAACAGATTTTTTAGTCATCTTCAGGAAGGAATCTTTGGGGGAATCTTGGAGCTGCCTGAGGGTCTGGAATTTGACGGTCTCAGAAAGGGGAAAATTTTATAGTCGTTTGACAAAATTTCGCGCCACGAATTTAGCGGTGATGTGCATTTCAACAACTGATCTTTGCATTTTTGGACCATCTCCGAAAGTGGAGGTATATGATGCAGTTACGTCACGCTTTTACTCTGATTTGCTGAGATGATGTTTTGGTTTTTGAGATCCATAATTACCATAATCTTGAGGGATAGTTGTATGCCACATCTTGTGAGAATTGGCTTCTCACTCTGAAGGAATGGCCATTTGAGTGAGTGTTCCTATAGGAAGCACATCTCGTGGAGAGACATGCTACTCTTATTGAGGGTGTTCATCCTTGTAATGACAAAGAAAATACCATGTAAATCATCATCATTTGGAGCATTTAATGAAGCGTCCTCCCCACTCTTGACACCAGGGCCCGGAGATGTAGCCCACACTGGGTAAACTTAATGTGTTTGTGTTCTTTGATTTGATGGTTGTCATTATGTTTCATCTTCTAAATTACAGTATGCACATGTGGTTTATCATACTTTGTTACTTGCAATTCAGATAACATCACAAAAGTAAAAGGTCTTGGTTGATTCTAGTAGTTAAAAAGATTTGGATCAATATAGGAATTTCATGTGTTCATATTCACTAATATTTATATATGGACACTGACATGAGAACTAATATGACTATTGAGGTTTGTTCTCAATCTCGAATAAGAATAAAACAATTTCTTTTATATATAACATATATGAGAAGCTAAATAAAAATATCATAAAATGAAAGAAGTTAGGTACTTCTCGTGAAATTTGTTCCAACCATATCCATTCAATATTATATAATAAAATAAAACCTCTTAAGAAATAGTTGTGTTTTTGAAATGGAAAGGAGTGGTATAAAAAATTGGATTGTATGTTTAAAAAATCATGACATTATTAATCAACTAAAGGCCACTAAAAGACCTCATAAATTAGAAAAATAGGCTGAGTTTGCATAAAATTTATGAGTGTTTGAAGTGTGGAAAATTATAAAGTACTAGTGCTAAATATTTTCATAGTTAAACCTTTTTAAATTAACCTAGTCATACTTATACATAAATGGTAATTAATTATAGCTCTAAAGGTACGAAAGGTAATAATTATATGGTATTCTAACTATAGTAAAGCAAAATATATACATACTATATTACTATGTACAAAGATTGAGTAAAGTATATATGTAAGAAGGATATATAAAATATTACATGCTAAGGTAAAATATATACTATATGTAGAAAGGCTAGTAAGACCTACTTATTTATAATTAAAGTTGAGAAGTAGACAAAAAAGAGAGTAATAGATGTCACTTTCCATGAAATGAAAAATTAATCATACATGATGAAAATTGACACATATGTAAAGCTGACACATATATTTAGCAACATTTTATTAACAGAAATATAAATGTCTTTAATAAGCAGTACACGTGGATACTGACCTCAACGAGTTACAACTAACAATAGTTCTGGGTTGGAGAAAACCATACATATGTGTAATGTTAGGCATGGAAGATAGTTAACTAAAATTCCTTCAAAAAAGGAAATGAAATAAAATTAAAAAATTTAGTCCATAAGTTATAGACAAATGATAGAAAAACTTGGTGAATTGCCTCAAACATAGATTCATAAACAAACAAACAAAAAAATTCCAGGGATTTTCGGGGTCATTTGACCTGAGATGAGGAACCTGAAGTCTTCATGAGCAAAAAGAAAAGCTCCAGAGTACTTGTACAAAGGAAAAGTTTCAAAATTCCGCCTTGAGAATGTTATTATCTGTGAAAATTAGTGAAATAGAAATTAGTATTTATACTACAATGTGTAAGTGAACTAAATTAGTTCTTGTACTATGAATAGTACCCAAGAGAGGGTTTTTACCTGGAAATATTTCCTTAATGGTGTAGTCAAGAACTCTGAAAATTAAAAATAATTATATTAGAGTTTCAAAGAAATTACCTAGCTTGGGTTAAAACCTAGAATGCAAAAGTAAAAGAGAAAGTTAGATAAAAGTATTATAATATAGATAGGGTTTAAAACCCTATATAAATTTCTAGAATAGAACTAGAGGAAAAATGTAAGTGGAAGAATATATATATATATATATATATATATATATATATATATATATATATATATATATATATATAATTGAAAAACCCTAAACTATGATTATAATAGAAACCCCATCAGAACCTACAATATACAAAGGGCTGATAGTTTTTCTCACAAGAACATGCAAATAACCAAAACCCTAGTTTTGAAATCAAGGTAATTAAAGTAATAATAAATATACATAGATATACCCAAAGGGTTAGGATTTTTATTTTAAAAAACCTGACTGTAATAATGACAAGGAGAGGAATAAGTAAAGGAAAAAGAAGCTAACCCAATAGAGGAGAAATATTATTGTCCAAGAAATTACCTAAAAAGCAAGACTCAAGTTGTCTTTTCAGAGATCCAAGACAACCAGAAATTGAAGACTCACAAGCAATTTAAATGCTAAATTCAACCATGCAAGCAACCACAAGATTTTTTTAAGAATACCTACTTCAGAAAAACAAAGGATTTAAAGCTTGGTAAAACAATATATAAAAATAATTTTAAGAAATTCCAAATAGATGTGAATTGTAACTTCATCAGTGCCTTGCAATTAGCGACAAGAATATTGGAATACCCTCGTAGAGTAATCATGAAAAATTCTCATGTTGGATAAAATTCCAAATGAAAAATTAAAACCCTATATATACTTGCAAGCAAAAGAAATAAAAAGTATGAATATCCTTTGAAGAAAACAAATTTTAAAACACATAAATGCAAATATAGCACTCTTTGCTAAAATGGAGATAATGTTACCTCTGTAACTGTTGAAATATGTAATTGCTGAGAGGAGGGGTGAATCAGTAATTAAGAAGCTCTATTATTTTTCTTATTATACTTACATTCCCTTGTTATATTATTTTATTTGTGAGAGCATTCATTCAAAGAAACAATAAACCAACAAAATTTCAGACCCACATGTTCAAACAACAATCACATGAGCAGCACACATTTGACACAGTGTTTTCACGTGGATAGCTAGAGGGAAAACCACCAAATTTTTTGTTTGTTTATGGTGTAAGTTAATCACACACTTAATTACATCTGTTAGTTTGCGAGAACCTACTTATAGGAGGCACCGACTCCCTTTGGTTAGCAAGCACCAACTTGCCAAGAGACACCAGCCTCTTTAGTATGCAGGCACCAACATGCTCTTGCCAATGTTTTACTATTTCATACAATTTTCACACTGAAAACAGAGGCATATGATTATACAAGTAAAATATCAACAATGGATGTTCATAGATTTGACTTCTTCACTCTGCCTTTTGTTCTCACTTGTAGTAGGTCTCCTCTCGCTACTCATAGTAACACTTCCTCTGTGCTCTGCCTTCTCTATTAAGGGCTTTACACCGATTGATCTTCACCACTACCCTTGAAATTATCCACACAGTCCTCATGCTCCTTTTGTTGTTGTATTACATAGTGTCCTCCTAGGTGCTTCAACCTCTCTGATTTGATGCTCTATCTCACAGCACTGCGTACACACACATATGCTCACTTCCCCATCTTTCCTGTTGTTGGTGATGGTTTTGTTCCACTGAGGCACTCTGCATAGCGGGGTCTTGCTTCTCTATCCTTTAGCTACCAATCTATACTCAGGCATGGCTTCACTTGCCACTCTTACATATTTTGATAGTTTCTTGTCACAGATCCCAAAAGAGAGATGGACCTTGCAGTTATTCATAGTTTTACTACACAGAGCTCCTGTGCTAAGAAATTAATTCTTAGGTGACCTGCACACACCTCCGAGAGCCCCAATTTCATTTATCAATCCAAAGATATTTTAACAGATCACAGAAGTCACTGCTTTGCTCTCATTTAGCACAACCATTCATGCATGTGAAGCAGTCAATTGATTGCTTCAGTCTCTCGAATTATTCTGTGCTAGAAATGTTATCCTTGATTTGTTGTTACAGGGTCTTTTGCAGGTTTAGCCCCTTTCAACTACCAAATACTTTGTGCCTACATTCAATTTCATATTTTTCGACCCATACATCCTTTAACTCTTCATACTTCCTTATCATAGAAACTCCATGGCATAGCTTCATAGTAGTGCAGTGTTATGATACTTCTCAGCACCACTATCTTTAGCTCCTCTGATGCTAATCTCCTTGAGCGTTTCTCCTCCATGGGACCAAGAGATGTGACCTGCTGCTTAGCATTAAGGTGCTAAGGCATTTTGTTCTTGCTGGGGGCCAAGTTTCCTTTGCTTTTTCTCTGCGCTTATAACACCCTCCTCCCACATCCACCCAAGTAACCATGCCAACCAGGAAAAACGTGAGACCTGAGCATACTATGATTAGATTCAACCTCCCAGGTAACCTTAAGGAAGTGGAATCTGTTAGCGCTTGAGATTTCACCCTAGGCTGAGGAAGGTAAAACTTCAAGGCTACATCAAACCATTTCACCTCATAGCTAGCCCTACGAGGTATGAGAAGGCTCTCTCGGGTCAGATTCGATAGATCTTTCAATGTGATTAGGCTGACCAATTAAGAATAAGGATTTTAGGCTAGTAAATTGATAGGGGGTTTGGATTTAATGATTTTTGGGGTTTTTTAATGGAATGACGGGGCTTTTATGGGCTACATGGGCAAAATCACAGCTTCAAACAGAAAAATATAATGACTACACAGGTTATCAACTGAGGCAAGGTAGGCATGCAATTTAACACCAAATCTGGTTTCAAACGGGATGGCAAGACTGGTGAGGAGCTAAGGAGGGCAAACAATAACTCTGAATCCTCCTTAAACAGTAGAAAACATCGAATGCGAATAAACTTATAGGAGGAGCATATAATACTATGAATTCCTACCTAATCACTTCATTTGTTCAGCTTGAAAGGGTCATGAAATGAAATGGAATATAACTGATTACATATGAGACAAAGGGAAAAACTTATGCTAAATCAACATACCACATGAATCTCAGCAAACAGAGCTTTGAAATTCCATTAAATTCTCTGCAGAAAACTGTACAATACAAAGCTCTCTGCTTCTCCAGCAGCTCCCAGCGCTCAGAAAAACTCCCTCTCCTTCACTCTCTCACTCCCTCTACAAATGAATTTTTAATACAATAAATACCTCTGCTGCCCAAAACAGGGGCGCAGTTTTACTCACATTACCAAAAATGAAATAAAAAATAGTTGGGGGAAAACAGATCGACCCCAAGACCCGGCATTTATTTTATCATTATTAATAAAAATAAACTAAAAAAAAAACAAAAACAATAACCACTAAGCGCTGCTGAAGATGGAATCACATATCCTTTTCACAAGTGCGTTCACAAGTGTCGATCTGAAGATATGGGCAATTTAATGGTGTGCAACTGCTTCCTAAATCTTTCCATCTTGCAATGCGTTGGCCATCTTACCGAAATTAGGGAAAGACTTTGCTAATCTGGAGCAAATCCACCGCATATATTGAATTGAATGCCGGAGTATTCAATTGCCAGAACACCTACATTTGCGTTGTTTGTTGAATGAGAAACGGCAAAGACTGCTCTTCCAGATATCCCCAGCCCCTTTTATCTCTGTCACTTGAATGTTTCTGTTCTTTCTTTTTAGATTTATATATCTCTAGTAATTTGTAGTTTCCTCCGGGCAAATGAAGCCAATAAAAGTTCCTCGATAAAGGTTTTGCTGATGTATCAAGAAGCATGAGGAGAAGAAAATAAACCGGCTTTGCATTATGTTATTTTTGATATTGCATTTCAAAAAACTGGAAGTGTTATTTTCGATGGCACTGATATATTTTTGTTGATTTTGTGGTATGGACAGGTCCCTTCCAAATCCCATGCTGAACTTTGACACGAGCACAGCCCAAAGCTTCATCCATTACGAACGTTTTACTTGCATGAAAAACACATTCTCAACAACCTATACAAGCATTTTCATCAACAAAGAGGGCTTCTGGCCTTTCAGGTCCATTCCATGAACTGTAAGCCAAACCTGTGAATTGACCATTCACGTGAGAGATTTTACCATGTGAAACATCATATTTTGCTCTGAGATCATCTTTCATGAGGATTTGGTAAGCCTCATTCAGCAAGAGCGTCGTCGCATGTTCCTGCGACCCTGGGCATGAACGACTTCGCTTTGACATCCTGGGCATGAACTCTGATTGATTTCTGCCTTGACATCCTGGAGTTAAAACATGCCGTAACAAACTGGATTTTATCTCATCCATAATGTCATTGAAAGGCAGACAAGTTTGGATCATACACCGACATCCATGAAGAACAACAATAAATTCCTGGAGTTGCTTATTTGCATTGAGGACTGAGCAAAGGATCGAACAGACTCGCCAACCTGTGGCTCCTTCAAGCACGTTAAGAGATGACCTCAGAGTCACGGTCATAGCTGCCGGTTCTCTGATCTGTTGTTTCTCATGCCAAGCTAAAGGGAAATGATTACTATATGGAAACGTGAATAGTATAGTTCTGTAGCATTTCCCTGTGTTTTGAGATAGATTAGAATACATGCAGTAAGTCACACATTGTGTATACTGCTCATACAGGACTTCCAACACCTCAATAAGTTGTGATTCTGAACATATCGAACCATTATAAGCTGTTCAAGGAAGAGTTTCATCATGAAACCCATATCAATAGAGTTAACAAAGTTTAAAGCTTTCTTTTGAACCGATTCCAGTTTGAGAAGAACAAGAATGTAAAGTAATTTGTAATGCACATCACATGTCATGCACATCACATCACACTGTTGGACACAATCATACTCGTTTCATCAAACCAGCGCCAAGGCCCCTGCATCCCCAAAAACCAAATCTTGCTCTAAGTGGCCAATATCACTTAATCCTTGCTCCGTGATCTTTTGATTTAATTTTGCAGCTATCTTCCAAGGCGAATTTGAGCAGCTTTGTTCTTCGTCCCAAATTGAGACATTTTATCGTGCAATCGCATGCTTGCATCTCCAAAATGTAGGTCACGCAGTTCAGACCAGACTGGGTCATGCTCCTTTAAAAGAACCTCCTTCTTTTCCATTTTTCCCGACTGTGTTGTAATCTCATAAACATACTTGTTTCCTTCCATGTTCAGTAAGTCGTGGCACATTGCATCATATGTCCATTCATGTATCACTGGAGCAATTTGATCAATTGATCTGTCAACAATGAGCAGATCACAAGTTTCTGTCTGAGGAAACTTTGGTACTGTTGATCTATACTTGACAAGACAATCCCAGAGTGCTGCTGCAAGTTTTGTTGGCATTAAATCCCGAAAGGTAGTTGTTGTTGTTGCATCCATGGCTGACCTGGCAGCACGAAATCTTACAACTGGAAACTCCTTTTGAGATGCAAAAACTGTCGCAAGTCGAGAAGCCATAGTATTAAGACAAACTTCATAATCTCGACTATTCTCATTGTGCTCTCCAAAAAGTTGTTCCAATGCCATCTCATGATCTGTAGAAAATCCCTGTGAATCAATACAAAAGTACTCCAAGTTCATCTCTCTTAAAGCAGCTATTCGTGATAGAATACTTATATCCCTTTTAATAGGGCCAACCAGATCTTTAGGGATAGGCGAACTGAAGAAAACATAGGCCTTTTTGTATAAAGGAGAATTTCCTGACATATCAGACATGAACGTGATCACATAGGTAGAGATATTGGTTACTTCTCCTTTGACGGCTGAATAAAGTAGACAGCCTCCATTGCAGGGAATGGTTGCCTCCGCCTGTTGAGGTCCTCCACCACTGAGATGCCCTCCTCTGTAATGTCAGCCATTTTGCATGTATAAGACATCACTTTGGTTGTTACTTTGTCCATGATAAGAACCTCAATTACCTTTTGTTGAACCTGCACATTCTTTTCACTCCAGCCAGGAAGTGCACATACTAAACAGACCAATGAATATTTCACACGTAAGCTCTGTATCAAGGGTGCCACTGTAGAGAACCTTTGTGCCATGATAGCTGAAACCATATGAAGATAAAACTTGACCAATTTCATCAACGGTAGAGTCTGATGTATGCTTTGTTTTCTTTGTGCTTTTACAGAGGTAGGAGCTGCAATTACTGCCTTTTAAAGAGCTGGAGCATAAATTACACAAATTTAAACAACTCATTAATGATTTCTTCTTCAAAACAGGGTTTTGAAGAAGAATCTATCTCTGACATGAGACGGAGTCTAACATTGGCTCCATTTGGGATGGCAGCTGCAGCTTTCTGGAGGTGCCAAGAACCGCAGAACTTTGGGAGAGCAGACCGTGCCTCCACCATTGGGCAATGGAGTCATCATCCCAACAAATCAACACAGCTGAAGACTTATTTTCACACTGAAACTTAACTCAATCAAACTAAAAGCCAACTGAAACAAGATGCTGCCCTTATGGCTGCTTATTTATGTACATAACCTACTCTAATCTGCTATACAAAGAATAGATCAAGTAATGCTAAAATGCCAAATTAACCACTCGAGTAAACCTGGAAATGAAGCCGCTTGAGAATGCTGCCACGAAGTCACAGATGCAATTGCTGGCAGCCCTTCATGCTCATAATGATCATGGTCACCGAGAAGACAGCCTGATCGGTCAATTAAGCTGAAAAATGTGTCCATGTATACCGCAATAGGATCACGGACACCGGCCTCTGTTGGCTGCCCCAACTCTGCAATACATACTTCCAGTTGCACATTGTCAATGTATACCTCTATAGGCAAATCTGTTATTGCTTGTTTCGAATGAGAAAGGATTTCCAAAAACTTTTTAGGGTCTTGGAAATCATAAGACTGAATTTGCTCATCGAGATACTGAATCTCATTTTCAACTCTTTCAACAACTAACTCATAAAATATAGTTTTGCCTTCAAGATGAAGCTTCGGAGATTTCACACATTGAAGGAAAATACTGAAAAATTCTTCATTAATTTCAATACCTGCTAACATCTCTCTAACTCCATCTAGAACTTCACAAAGTGCAGGGTCTGCCACATACCCTACCATTGCATGAACATATCAACAGGCACTGGAATGTCTGGATCGAGTTGGAGTCGCCAGGTGAATGATTCAGCCTTTCAAGTGTCTGATCGTTGTCCACTATCAACAATCAGATCTGAACTTGATATATGTACTGGGGTAAAGTGTCAATGAAGCGCTATGTTCACAAATCCCACGGAGATAGACTGAAGCAGCGTTTATCTACTAACGCTGATGTAAAACAAGAGCGTTTTCGAAGGCTTCTGGCGTAACTTCAGGCTCCGTCTAAGACTCGCGAAACAAACACATCAATCAACAGACAAGTTTGTTCTTCCCCAGTATGGTCGCCACTATGTTAGCGCTTGAGATTTCACCGTAGGCTGAGGAAGGTAAAACTTCAAGGCTACATCAAACCATTTCACCTCGTAGCTAGCCCTACGAGGTATGAGAAGGCTCTCTCGGGTCAGATTCGATAGATCTTTCAATGTGATTAGGCTGACCAATTAAGAATAAGGATTTTAGGCTAGTAAATTGATAGGGGGTTTGGATTTAATGATTTTTGGGGTTTTTTAATGGAATGACGGGGCTTTTCTGGGCTACATGGGAAAAATCGCAGCTTCAAACAGAAAAATATAATGACTACACAGGTTATCAACTGAGGCAAGGTAGGCATGCAATTTAACACCAAATCTGGTTTCAAACGGGATGGCAAGACTGGTGAGGAGCTAAGGAGGGCAGACAATAACTCTGAATCCTCCTTAAACAGTAGAAAACATCGAATGCGAACAAACTTATAGGAGGAGCATATAATACTATGAATTCCTACCTAATCACTTCATTTGTTCAGCTTGAAAGGGTCATGAAATGAAATGGAATATAACTGATTACATATGAGACAAAGGGAAAAACTTATGCTAAATCAACATACCACATGAATCTCAGCAAACAGAGCTTTGAAATTCCATTAAATTCTCTGCAGAAAACTGTACAATACAAAGCTCTCTGCTTCTCCAGCAGCTCCCAGCGCTTAGAAAAACTCCCTCTCCTTCACTCTCTCACTCCCTCTACAAATGAATTTTTAATACAATAAATACCTCTGCTGCCCAAAACAGGGGCGCAGTTTTACTCACATTACCAAAAATGAAATAAAAAATAGTTGGGGGAAAACAGATCGACCCCAAGACCCGGCATTTATTTTATCATTATTAATAAAAATAAACTAAAAAAAACAAAAACAATAACCACTAAGCGCTGCTGAAGATGGAATCACATATCCTTTTCACAAGTGCGTTCACAAGTGTCGATCTGAAGATATGGGCAATTTAATGGTGTGCAACTGCTTCCTAAATCTTGCCATCTTGCAATGCGTTGGCCATCTTACCGAAATTAGGGAAAGACTTTGCTAATCTGGAGCAAATCCACCGCATATATTGAATTGAATGCCGGAGTATTCAATTGCCAGAACACCTACATTTGCGTTGTTTGTTGAATGAGAAACGACAAAGACTGCTCTTCCAGATATCCCCAGCCCCTTTTATCTCTGTCACTTGAATGTTTCTTTTCTTTCTTTTTAGATTTATATATCTCTAGTAATTTGTAGTTTCCTCCGGGCAAATGAAGCCAATAAAAGTTCCTCGATAAAGGTTTTGCTGATGTATCAAGAAGCATGAGGAGAAGAAAATAAACCGGCTTTGCATTATGTTATTTTTGATATTGCATTTCAAAAAACTGGAAGTGTTATTTTCGATGGCACTGATATATTTTTGTTGATTTTGTGGTATGGACAGGTCCCTTCCAAATCCCATGCTGAACTTTGACACGAGCACAGCCCAAAGCTTCATCCATTACGAACGTTTTACTTGCATGAAAAACACATTCTCAACAACCTATACAAGCATTTTCATCAACAAAGAGGGCTTCTGGCCTTTCAGGTCCATTCCATGAACTGTAAGCCAAACCTGTGAATTGACCATTCACGTGAGAGATTTTACCATGTGAAACATCATATTTTGCTCTGAGATCATCTTTCATGAGGATTTGGTAAGCCTCATTCAGCAAGAGCGTCGTCGCATGTTCCTGCGACCCTGGGCATGAACGACTTCGCTTTGACATCTTGGGCATGAACTCTGATTGATTTCTGCCTTGACATCCTGGAGTTAAAACATGCCGTAACAAACTGGATTTTATCTCATCCATAATGTCATTGAAAGGCAGACAAGTTTGGATCATACACCGACATCCATGAAGAACAACAATAAATTCCTGGAGTTGCTTATTTGCATTGAGGACTGAGCAAAGGATCGAACAGACTCGTCAACTTGTGGCTCCTTCGAGCACGTTAAGAGATGACCTCAGAGTCACGGTCATAGCTGCCGGTTCTCTGATCTGTTGTTTCTCATGCCAAGCTAAAGGGAAATGATTACTATATGGAAACGTGAATAGTATAGTTTTGTATCATTTCCCTGTGTTTTGAGATAGATTAGAATACATGCAGTAAGTCACACATTGTGTATACTGCTCATACAGGACTTCCAACACCTCAATAAGTTGTGATTCTGAACATATCGAACCATTATAAGTTGTTCAAGGAAGAGTTTCATCATGAAACCCATATCAATAGAGTTAACAAAGTTTAAAGCTTTCTTTTGAACTGATTCCAGTTTGAGAAGAACAAGAATGTAAAGTAATTTGTAATGCACATCACATGTCATGCACATCACATCACACTGTTGGACACAATCATACTCGTTTCATCAAACCAGTGCCAAGGCCCCTGCATCCCCAAAAACCAAATCTTGCTCTAAGTGGCCAATATCACTTAATCCTTGCTCCGTGATCTTTTGATTTAATTTTGCAGCTATCTTCCAAGGCGAATTTGAGCAGCTTTGTTCTTCGTCCCAAATTGAGACATTTTATCGTGCAATCGCATGCTTGCATCTCCAAAATGTAGGTCACGCAGTTCAGACCAGACTGGGTCATGCTCCTTTAAAAGAACCTCCTTCTTTTCCATTTTTCCCGACTGTGTTGTAATCTCATAAACATACTTGTTGCCTTCCATGTTCAGTAAGTCGTGGCACATTGCATCATATGTCCATTCATGTATCACTGGAGCAATTTGATCAATTGATCTGTCAACAATGAGCAGATCACAAGTTTCTATCTGAGGAAACTTTGGTACTGTTGATCTATACTTGACAAGACAATCCCAGAGTGCTGCTGCAAGTTTTGTTGGCATTAAATCCCGAAAGGTAGTTGTTGTTGTTGCATCCATGGCTGACCTGGCAGCACGAAATCTTACAACTGGCTTTGAGATGCAAAAACTGTCGCAAGTCGAGAAGCCATAGTATTAAGACAAACTTCATAATCTCGACTATTCTCATTGTGCTCTCCAAAAAGTTTTTCCAATGCCATCTCATGATCTGTAGAAAATCCCTGTGAATCAATACAAAAGTACTCCAAGTTCATCTCTCTTAAAGCAGTTATTCGTGCTAGAATACTTATATCCCTTTTAATAGGGCCAACCAGATCTTTAGGGATAGGCGAACTGAAGAAAACATAGGCCTTTTTGTATAAAGGAGAATTTCCTGACATATCAGACATGAATGTGATCACATAGGTAGAGATATTGGTTACTTCTCCTTTGACGGCTGAATAAAGTAGACAGCCTCCATTGCAGGGAATAGTTGCCTCCGCCTGTTGAGGTCCTCCACCACTGAGATGCCCTCCTCTGTAATGTCAGCCATTTTGCATGTATAAGACATCACTTTGGTTGTTACTTTGTCCATGATAAGAACCTCAATTACCTTCTGTTGAACCTGCACATTCTTTTCAGTCCAGCCAGGAAGTGCACATACTAAATGGACCAATGAATATTTCACACGTAAGCTCTGTATCAAGGGTGCCACTGTAGAGAACCTTTGTGCCATGATAGCTGAAACCATATGAAGATAAAACTTGACCAATTTCATCAACGGTAGAGTCTGATGTATGCTTTGTTTTCTTTGTGCTTTTACAGAGGTAGGAGCTGCAATTACTGCCTTTTAAAGAGCTGGAGCATAAATTACACAAATTTAAACAACTCATTAATGATTTCTTCTTCAAAACAGGGTTTTGAAGAAGAATCTATCTCTGACATGAGACGGAGTCTAACAGAATCAACGAAACATCACACATAGTCATTTAGCATCTTCAATAAAACGCTCAGGGGACAAGTCAGCCACTCAGACAGCTTGTCCCCAGGTCCCACTGTTGTTTTGGACCTCTTTGGCCATAGTCTGTCTCACGATATGGGCAAGAGGGCAACTAGAGACCTAAATTTGCTCTCATAGGCCTTCTTGCTAGCGATTGTGGACCGAAATTGCCAGTTTTGTGCCAGTAACCCCAGGAATTAAGCCACTTTTTCAGGCCCAGAGCCCAGGCCACTGCCAAGAATGGAATGAAAGATGATAATCAAGTAAATTACATGGAAACAATGATGAAAAAGTAAATAGTTTATCAAGACCTTAAAAAGACCCCTACTAGCCATGATAGGCATTTCATCAAACATATTGTCAACATTTAACCTATAGGTTTAAATAATAGAATTAAGTGTAGGGATCTCAAAATTATCTGAGAATCGCCATGAACCATTATTTCCTCGTGTCTTTTGTTGCATTATAACTTGATAGGTCATAGATACAATATCCATTCAAATACAAGCAAAAACATGCTAAGAGGCAAACATAGCTACTGCCATAAAATGTACATATAACCAACATAATAGGAACATAAATACAATAAACATATCAGTCGTCAAAATCCATATATACACAAGTACATTTACACATGAAATTCAATGGAATTCATTTCTCATTAATCAATGCAATGAACCAACTGGAGATGGGACTACCACGTTCCACCCGACCATAGATTGGTTGATCCAAGTATCTCTTTAGCTCATCACCCCCATGCCATATTCCAAGCATGAATGTGGGACTCATAGAACACATCAAAAACACCAATCAATGTGGATGCCACTAGAGTGCTCTGCCTATACCGTGAGGAATTTGAGTGTCTTCTAGTCTCTCAGGCTTTAGCATGCATTCGTAGTCCGATCGAGGGATCGTTAGGCCCTACATCAAGACATATTCTCCAGTCTTTACCATACATTCTATCCTGGAATCACTAGTTGCAACGGAGAGAAAATCCACCTCTTGGTTTTACCATATATCCCACCATTCACCAACAAGGATTCCTAAGCCCACCAAGGCACATAATCTAATTTTATCGCAACTCGTAGTCTGGTTCAGGGGCTACTAGGCCAGTGGCTTCATGCATCCTTAGTTCGGTTCATGGACCACTACCAACATGTGTTTGTTAATTCAGAGATCCACCCCACTCAGCTTCGAATCCAATCCAACCATCCCACATAAACCGAATGAGATAACCCATCTCATCAAAGCTATCAGGAAATGGCAAGGCTAGGTTGAAAATACTATCACACCTGGAAAAATCCATGCCATGGTAGAAAAGAAATAGACGCAATCCCATGCATGCCAAATCTAGCAAGAAAAATACACATTCAAGTCGATACTTACAATGAAGCCTACTATAGTTGCTTGATCCTACCTTTCCATTTTTTGTATTTGCTTCCTCTTGCCTTCTTGGCCTTTCTTGCTCCAATGCCAAAGTGCTCCAAGAAAACTCTAAGTGTCCAAGAGTATGAGAGAGAGAGAATAATGAAATAGTTGCAACACTAAACTGACAAAAGGTTACCAACTGATCCTCAGAATCATTTTTATGAATGAGGCCTCTATTTTCTTCATTTTTCATTATTTTCCTTCATTTTCCTCCTGACATGCAACCTATGACCTTTCACCTCCTTTTTCTCCTAATTTCCATTATTTTCATAAATAATTGTTCCAAAAACGCCATTTTTTCTTTCCAAAGCCTTAGCCATTGCCCTTGCCAATCTCCTTAGCCATAAACAACCAAATGAATAACCCCTAGGATGTATTGTGTAACATTCAGCTTGGAATAAGTGTCCCATTCATCCGTGGTTTTTTTTTTAAACTTTTATTACATAAAATTTTCACCAAGACTGTTACAGAACCCTCCCCCTTGGGGGACATCGTCGTCGGTGTTCAACCACACATATACCTTAGCAACCTATTGAAAGAGGAAATAGTTCTCATGGAGTTTATAACACAACTCGATGGAGTATTTACAATGAAAGATCTCCTCAAGGGAAAAGAACATCATGACAACATATCGCATAGTGGAGATTTATTTCACAACTCATTATGGTTTTTACAATGATCATCCTGCTAAGTGGAAACGCATATAACATCATAACATCATGATAACATAACCACATGATAGCATAATTACATGACACCCATGCCGCATAGTGGAGCTTTATAACATAGCTCATTACGATATTTACATCCATACATGGGTGTACATATAGCTACATCATCAAAATATAGATACCGAAACATATGCTAAATCATAAACCAAAACATGTATCAAACATATACTAACCACCATGTCTAAGAATTTATAAAAAAATCATATAGAATATTGTTAGGATTCAGAATTGACCATTTTTGACGTTACATTTTGGCCATAATATTATCCTTTTTCAGTTCAATAGTTGTAAGCTTTGATTACATGATGACTTATTCACCCCAAGGTATGAAGTAATTCTCCGCATAGCTATATGTTTAATTGTTTTATACATGTTCATGATTATCTTTATAATTATCTTTGGAAAAGCTGACTAAGTGCTAAGTAACTGTGGAACTGTCTAAAACCTGCAGGAATTATAAGTCGCAGTTGCTGTAACACCAGAAATAGCAACTACGTAGTTGCTGCAACACCAGAAGCAGCAACTACGCAGTTGCTACATCTAGCAACGACAACTATCTAAAGCGGGGAATGATATTTTGTAACAAACCGGAACTACCTGAAGGGTACCAGAATTCTGCGCTGATGCAGTATGATCTGCGACTGTCTAAAAAGGCAAAACACAGTTGCTAAAATATCAGAAATAACACGGGTTAACTAATCAGCAACCATGGGGAAACGACGAAGGATAAGCGAGAATCCAAAGGAGACGGTCAAAGTCAGTTACCAGCCGTGTAACAGCAAGAAGCTCAAGAAAGAATACATTATTGTAACAGTATCCTGTAACTCTTATTTTGACAGGAAGATCTAACTGAATGAACTGTGATAATCTATTGTAATAGATGTCTCCTCTATAAAGAGGAGACATCTACATTGAAACGGGGAATAGTATCTTTGTAAAGGGGAATTTTTGAAGACAACATCAAAGTCTGAACTCTCATTGTAATTTAGTCTTTTGGCAGATGAATAGAAGACTGTTTTGAGCATCTAGCTTGGTATTTGCATTCTGGGGAATCTTGTGAGAGGGACTGGGCCCACCTTCCTCACAAGATTCACCCATTTACTTTCCTGTCAAGTGTGTAAGCGTGTTTTGATAATTTCTTTATGCTGGTACTCTGTGTTGGATTCTGTAGCATTGTCTCTGATAGTTTCCTTGTTGCTGGCACTCTGTTTTGTTTGAACTTATACTTCACCGGTGAATTAGAATTACAGCGTGTATGAGCAATCTGGTTACAGGGGCAGGTGCTGAACGCCCTTGTCTGGAGGATAGGGTCCTGATCCTCTGATAACAGAGCATCCATCACTTTTCTTTTCAGATTTAATTTAACTGCTTTCATTTTATCTTTATAGTACAATGTTATCACATAATGTGAGAATTACGTATACTACAGCTTTTTAATGCTTTTAGAGTTAAAGTACATACAGTACGCAGTAGCCTTTGAAATAAAATACTTTCCTAGGTTGACAATTTAATGTGGTACTTGATTGTTAATTAATAAACAATTCAACTAGCCAACATTTTGGCGCCGTTGCCGGGGAAGGCAACTAAAGATTTCTAAAAGCATTGATGGTTTCTTTTTGAGAATAACAGGTGCATGAGAGAACGCAAGAAACCTAATTTCGTAGGCGGCAAAGGCGGAGGAGGAAGAAAAACCTTTATTGAAGAAATAATCTCTAAAGCCGAGACATCACAGAGGATGAGTTCCCGAAGGCCTCAGATCCAGCAATCCTCACAGACAGATCGACAGACAGAGGAAGTACTAGGACTTGAAAGAAAGCTGGAAGTACTAGAAAATACTGAGGAACCGGTTGAAGAACCTGAAGAAACAGAAGATACAGAAGATAAGGCAAGCAATTCAGGAAAACGACCAATGGAGGATAACAGAACAGAAGGAAGAGGGGAAAATTCACTCTCTACCCTGGAATTCCCTATTGGGGGGCTCCTAAGAGGAGCAAACCCCATGAAGAACATTCCACTCTCAGCATTACCCAACTTTCATGGGTTATCATCTGAAGATCCGGATGAATTCCTCTTTGAATTTGATATACTATGTAGAAGTTATGATTATGTGAGCCCTAATCAGAAACTAAAACTGTTTCCAGCAACACTGAAAGGGAATGCGTTAAGATGGTTTATGAGCTTAGGAGCTCAGGCAATCACTACATGGGATCAAATGAAAGAAAGCTTTCTGGCCAAATATCAGGATTACTGCCGGAAAAGAGAAAGGAAAGAAGAATTGTTTAAAATGGTTCAGAAGGAGGATGAGAATCAGGAAGACTTTGTGGAAAGACTGCAGTATAATTGACAGCGGTCTGACCACCCCAACAAGAGTAAGGATATTCTGAAAACAATATTGCTGAAAGGGGTCCAAGATGACTACTTGGACATGTTGAATATGTTAGGAAAATGAGACATTTCTAAAGAGCCATTTGATGAAATTGTTAACCACTGCATGAGATGTTCAAGAGGAGCAGTGAGCAGAACAAAAAGCAGGGACAATGTATATTCAAGGGTTCAAAAGTCGGCAAGTGGAGGAGCAACAAGGGCTGAAATAGGTAATTTATTAGAAGAATTTAAAACTGAAATGTTAAGCTCTTTTGCTTCACAAATTGATGCTCTGCAGGTAAAAAATAAACAGGTTGAAGCAGAAGCTGCCCTAGCCATTTTTTGTTCCAAATGCAGAGAAAAACATCCACTTAGAGAATGCCCACTAGATAAGGTACCAATCTGCACAATCTGCGAAAAGGACCATGAGACCCAGCAATGCCCTTCCCTACCTGGAATTAAAGCAGCATTGCAGTCAATCGAAGAAGAGGCTGAAGCAGTGTACTTGATGACACAAAGGAGGCAGTGGCCACAAAGACAAGGTATGAATTCTAACGCAACATTTAGTCGTTGGAATAATCACTCTCCTTTTCAAACAAATTACCCACCCATGAACCAAATGCAGTACCCACCCTTTAACACAATGAATTTTCCACCTATGCAGCAACCAAATCTCCCTTTTTCTGATCCTACTATTTGGAATCCTTGGGTTCCCCAGAAACCGTATTTTAATCAATGGAACCCAGGCTGGGTAGCCCAACAGATGCCATTTCCTCAACATCAACAGTCTCTTTCCTTACCATCCAATACTCCTGCAAATAACCAGGCAATCAGACCGCAGCTGCCTGTGCAACCCAATCCTAACCCAAATAATAATAAAGCCTTGCAAGCAATTGATATTCAAAATCAGTCTGTCTCCCCCATGCAATGTAACGATATCCATCTCCGCTCAGGGAGAATTGTTGAACCAATCATCAATGACATTACTGACTCTGATAAAGAGGAAGTTACAAAAGAAAAATCAGTCAATGATGAAGCAGTAGGGGCAGCATCTAACAGCAATGATCAAACAACAGAGCCCCATTTCCGGAATGGTTAGCTCTCACTAAAACACTGGAGCAACCTGCTTTTAACCTTTTAGGTGAGTTACAAAATTTATATGTTAAAATCCCATTATTGCAAGCATTAAGAGATGTTCCTATTTATGCTAGGACCGTTAGAGATATTTGCATAAAGAAACCTGGAAGAAAAGCCAAGGACCCCCTCACAGTTCATGTGATGGGAGAATTGACTGCATTAATGATAGAAAAAGATCATCCTGTGAAATATGGTGACCCTAGTCACCCTACAGTAACAGTCCAAGTTGGAAAAACTTTTGTCTCTAAAGTTCTAGTAGATTTAGGTGCTGCAATAAATATTATGACACTTGAAACAGCACAATTGCTTCAATTAAAAAACTTTATTAGGGAAACTCCAACCATCTTAGAATTGGCTGACCGCTCTACAATTAAACCGGAAGGAGTCATTGAAGATTTAATAATTTCTGTAGAATCCTGGAATTACCCAGCTGACTTTGTTGTGTTACAAACTAAAACAAAGTTGGGGGGTCATCCGATGATTCTAGGAAGACCTTGGCTAGCTACAGCAGATGCTTTTATCAGCTGTAGATCAGGATCAATGACCATCTCTAATGGGCAGGAAACCAAATAGCTTACCCTCTATCCTCATGCTACACCCATGATTAATAATGACAATTCTGTTTGGGTAGATTATGAGGATGAAGAAACCCAACCTATATTGACTATTGGACAAGCCTTAACCTTCAAAGATTCTACCGAAGATGAGCTAATTAGCAGTTTCATTTCTGAACCTTCTTCGGTTAGCCCAGAAATGTATAATCACTTCACTGCAATCTTAGAATCTGAATCCCAGCAGGACTTGAAAGATAAGAGTTTATTTCAGACAACAGTAGGCACCCCCTCCAAAAGTACAGAAATAGAAATTGAGCCTGGAAAAACACTAAATATAAATCCTAACTTAACTGATAATGAAAAACAACAGTTAATAAAGTTACTCCAGGAAAATAAAGAAGCATTTGCATGGGACTATACAGATATGAAAGGGATCTCCCCTGAGCTATGCACTCACCGTATTTATATTAAAGAAGGATCCCGGCCAGTCTATCAACCCCAGCGACGAATGAATCCCAATCTAAGGGAAATTGTAAAGGAGGAACTTCAAAAACTCTTGAATGCAGGATTTATATATCCTATATCTGACAGTGAGTGGGTTTCCCCACTTGTGATTGTACCCAAGAAAAATGGCAAATGGAGAGTATGTGTGGATTACAGAGCACTAAATAAAGCCACCCAGAAAGACCATTTTCCTTTACCATTCATTGATCAGGTATTGGATAATTTGGCAGGTAAGAAATTATTTTCATTCTTGGACGGGTTTAGTGGATATAATCAGATTAACATTGCACCCCAGGACCAGGACAAAACCACATTTACTAGCCCATGGGGGACCTATGCTTACAGGGTACTTCCATTTGGACTATGTAATGCTCTAGCAACATTTCAAAGAGCAATGATAGGGATTTTCTCTGATATGCTAAATGATTCATTAGAAATATTTATGGATGACTTTACTCCTTATGGAGTGACTTTTGAGGATGCACTGCATAATCTTGAAAAAGTACTTAAGCGGTGTATAGAAGCACACATTGCCTTAAGCACTGAGAAGTGTCATATGATGATGAATCAAGGCATTGTATTGGGTCACTTAGTCTCATTCCTAGGAATCCAAGTCGATCCAGCTAAAATACAGGTAATTCAAACCCTCCCTATCCCTAAAACACAAACTGATGTAAGAAGCTTTTTAGGACATGCTGGATACTATAGAAGATTTATTAAGAATTTTTCCAAAATAGCTTCTCCTCTATTTGTGTTATTAACAAAGAATGTTGAATTTAAGTGGACTGATGATTGTGAAAAAGCATTTAATGAGCTCAAACATCAGTTGTCTACAGCTCCCATTTTGAGAGGACCTGATTGGGCATTACCCTTTCATATATCCTCTGATGCCTCAGACACTACAATTGGAGCTGTCTTGGGTCAGGAAGAAAATAATCTTCCCTATGCCATCTATTTTATTAGTAAGAATATGACACCAGCTGAATTAAATTATACAGTTACCGAGAAGGAATTTCTAGCAGTTATTTATGCTATCAATAAATTTCGACATTATATTTCTGGCTACACTACTTTTGTGCATACTGATCACTCGGCCATTAAATATTTGATGAATAAATCAGTTACAAATGCCCGAGTCACTAGATGGTTGTTATTATTACAAGAATTTGACATCACAATTGTACATAGGCCAGGGAAAGAAAATGTAGTTGCTGATTTCCTTTCTCGATTAAAAATTGATGAAAATGCTCCAGTAGATGATTCTTTTCCTGATGAATATTTATTTGCAGTATCTGCTCACTCACCTTGGTACGCAGACATTGCCAACTATCTAGTTGCAGGAAAATTACCATCACACCTATCACACAGGGAAAGAAGAAAGATCATTCAGCAAAGTGCTAGGTACAGCTGGATAAGTGGGTGTCTTTTCCATACAGGAATCGATCAAGAAATTCTAAGGTGTATTGGTGAAGATGAAATTTATGATGTACTAAAAGCTTGTCATGATGGCCCTTGTGGAGGACATTTTGTAGATAAAAGAACAGCGCACAAGGTACTCAGAATGGGTTATTATTGGCCATCACTCTTCAAAGACGCTAGAAAATATGTCAAGGCCTGTGATAGCTGTCAAAGAATGGGCCAGCCGAATCACAGGGATGAAATGCCACTTAATCCCCAGGTAATTCTTGAACCTTTTGAGAAATGGGCATTATACTTTATAGGTCCCATTAATCCTCCATCCAATCAAAGAGTGTACATATTAGTATGCACAGATTACATGACTAAATGGGTAGAAGCTAAGGCACTCATTAAGGCTAATGAAGAAGCAGTACTAACATTCTTATTTGAAGAAATCTTTGTTACATTTGGACTGCCTAGAGAATTAGTCACAGATGGAGGACCTCCTTTTAACTCTCATGGCTTCAAAAACACACTTCAGAAATATCATATCAAGCACAAAATGACTACGCCTTATCACCCCCAAGAAAATGGGCAGGTAGAAAGCACCAATAAAGTCATAGAAGCCATCCTAACAAAACAAATAAAGGAGAATAGAAGGGACTGGTTTCAAAGGTTGCCCGAGGCATTATGGGCCTATAGAACTACTTGGAGAAATACTACAGGCTTTTCACCCTATGAATTAGTTTTTGGAAAGAACGCTATTTTCCCTGTAGAGTTTGAGATCAAAACTTTAAGAACTGCTTTAGCTGTTAACCTTGATTTGACTGATGCACAGACAGCCAGGTTACAACAACTTCAAGAGTTGGACGAGAAAAGACTGGATGCCATCCACCAAACAACCATAATACAGCAACAAAGAAGCAAGTGGCATGACAGAACCATCAAGCAAAAGCAGTTCCAGAAAGGTAACTGGGCTCTACTTTATGATTCTCGTTTCGAGAATTTTCAAGGTAAGTTGAGAACAAGGTGGTTAGGGCCTTATGAAGTGGATGCTGTTTTTCCAAATGGGACAGTTAGACTTTTAACAATTGATGGAAGCAGAACACCATTACTAGTGAATGGCTATCGACTCCGCTTATATCAGAGGCCTGTTTCTAAAGAAGATTTTAAAGCCACTTGCATGGCAATTAAACAGTATTCTTTTCCAGGGGAACTTGCTGTTCCTCAAAACACTTAAACTTTTGTTTATTTACGCACCTTTTTTAGATAGATATTCTTTTTAATTACTAATAACCCCTGCCAAAGGTTACCATATTATATTTCAGTATTTTGCAGATTGGAGCTGTGGAAGGAAAGCTTTAAAGGAGTCATTTGGCGGACTTTGAATTCCCGTTGCTGCAACACCAACTCCTGTTGCTGCAACACCAACTCCTGTTGCTACAACACCAATTCCTGTTGTTGCAACACCATTCCCGTTGCTGCAACACCAATTCCCGTTGCTACAATATCAACTCCCGTCATTGCAATACCTTTTCACGTACTACAACACTTTTTCCCGATGACATAACATCATTCCCAGTGGCTGCAACACCAAGCCCCGTTGCTGCAACACCAATTTCCGATACCGTAATACCTTTTTGGCAATTCTCTCATTTAAAAAAAAAAAAAAAAAAAAAAAAAAACTAGTCTCTCCACTTCAGCCCCAAGAAATGAATTTTTTTATACATACACCACTTCTTGTGATGATTACGATACTCCACTATCACTCCCCGTCATTACTATCAAAAATCGCCGGTATTCTCATGCTCTTAGATCCGCGGTAATCATTATGATCCAGCAAAAGATAAGACAAGACTTTTTGACGCAGCAACCAAAAAGGTAAAACATAAAGGTACACATGATTATGTATGGACATTAAATAATAGTTAATGTGGAGAAGCCGATAGGACTACCAAATAATTGTACTTCCAATCATATCACTTACGCATAGAAGGGGGGGGAATTACCAAAGCGCTTTCATAATTACATACTACGCCAACTGCCGCCGCCCCTAACTCTCCCGGTGATATGTAAAAGTCACCTTATCACGGCATGTTTCCATTTGCAACGGTTTACTCTGAATTGAATTCGGAAACTTGGCTTTGAACTGTGAAAATTCACTGAACAACAGCTATGGGAGGAAATCTCATTACACATGAACCTGGCACAACAGCACTTCTTGAGCTCTATCCCGAAGTTTATCAGATCTTTTTGCAAGCGGGATGGATAGATTATTTCAGGAGACTTCCAGACTTTGACGAGCAGCAAGTCCTCGAATTTGCATGCAACTTAACAGAGGGATTCTCTGTTGTTCAAGGAGTTCAAATTCCAGTTACGGAGGAGGTCATAGCCCAAGTTACCGGGCTACCAGCTAATGGCATACGGGGGTTCAGTAGAAAGCACTTGATCCTTAATGTGCAGCAGGATTTTCTGCAACCTGGCGAGCAGGTGGAGCCGAAGGGCAGAGGTGTAGCACTTCAGTCATTGCCTCAACCGTGGCTGAAAGTTGCTGAATTTGTAAAGCAATACCTGACGTGCGAAGGCCGATACCAGGTAATTTACCAACACGATTTCGTCTTGTTGAATCATTTGAGAAATCGTCAGTTGATAAACATGCCATATTATTTATTGGGATGTCTTAAAAATATGTGACGTTATACTGTTAATGCAAAGCGTTCGCTTATTTCCCTGAAACACCACCGTTTAACTCAATTTCTCATAAATAGATGCCTCGCTTTAAATAACCCGCCACCTCCCATTAATCCCCATCAAGAGCTAGAGATTCCCCAGCTAGAACATGAAGTCCCCCATCAAGAAGAAGAAATTATTCACTAAGCTGAAGATATACTGCAGCAAGATGAAGAAATACCTCAGCAAATACCTGAAGAAAACCCCCAGCAAACAGAAAATATTCCTGAGAAAATACCTGAAGAAATTCCTCAGCAAATACCTGAAGAAAACCCCCAACAAACAGAAAATATTCCTGAGAAAATACCTGAAGAAATTCCTCAGCAAGCAGACGACACTCCAGAACAAATTCCCAAAGAAGTCCTCCAGCAAACACCTCCGCAAGTTGTTGAAAATGAACAATCAGCAGTAGAAATACCCGCGGGAACAACCCCATCCCCTGATAGAACCAATCCATCCATTCCCATACTTGGTATTTCTACCGATGACTCTGAGGATAACATCCCCATTACCTTGCTCAAACGGAAAATGCAGAGGAAAATAGAAACCCCACCAAAAAGAAAAAGAACTAGGGCTTCGGCTAAAGTAGCTGCTACTTCCACCACTGTCCCTCTCTTAAAGAAAGCCGGTCTGAAAAGGAAAAAGCATGAATTCCCTGCTTCCCTACCCAAGCAAAGGACCCGGTCGTCTGCAATAGCTGAATCTCCTAGCCACACCCCTCCCAGTTCACCACCCATCACCTTAAAAACCCGCACTTCCACTAGCCCTCGAAATTCTTCTCCCTCACCCTCGGAGGCTGAGATGCAGAGTGTTCACAGTTTCGTGACATCATATTTTAAGGCAGCGGACACACAAGAACCAGCTGCCGACACCCAAGATAATATTGGCCAAGAAGTTGCAACACAAGAACCACCTGTAGAGGGTATAAGGGATCAAATTGATGTTGAAACACAACCTCTGCCTCCACGGGAACCTGCTGCTCCACAGGCTCAGCCCACCATATCGGCTCTGCAGGAAGAAATTGAATTTTTAAAAGCACAAATTCAGGACTACCAGGAGGAGATTATAAGGGTCAAGGAAGCCTATCAGAATGAATTTAGCTTGCATATTCTAGCACGAGTAGCATCTGCAGCAGAGAGGAGTAAGGATAATGAATATGTGTGTACCAGTTGTGGTGACATATATACTCAAGCGGGATACAAAATAGTGGCAGAACCAATGAATGAAGACCCTACTGTTGGGGTCGAAAAAAAAGAACATGTTGCTACACAGATGGAAACACCACAACCTTCTGCTCAGAAAGAAGAACCTGTTGTCACACAAGAACCAACAGGTTCTCCAGAAATGGTGCAGGAACAAAAAGAAGAACCTGTTGTCACACAAGAACCAACAGGCCCTCCAGAAATGGTGCAGGAACAAAAAGAAGAACCTGTTGTCACACAAGAACCAACAGGCCCTCCAGAAACTGCACTAGAGAAAACAGAGGAACTTACTGACACACAAGAACCAGTAAGCTCTCCACAAACTGCACCAGAGGAAACAGAAGAACTTACTGACACACAAGAACCAGTAAGCTCTCCAGAAACTGCACCAGAGCAAATAGAAGAACTTACTGACACACAAGAACCAGTAAGTTCTCCAGAGACTATGCAGGAGGTAACACAGAATAAAGAAGAGGAAAAGTCACCACGACCTACCCAAATTGTCACAGAACAAGAAGAGGAAGCAGATACACAGAAATCAGTACAGAATGTTGAACATGAAGAGGAAACAGTAGCTAGAAATGGAAAGAAAGACAGTGAATCATTCCGGCCTACTCCGATTATCACATAGCAGATTACCCTTGTTGATTCCTTTACACAAACAGAACTTCCCTCTGTGAATGATGCATGCACAGAAACAGACAGTTTTCAAGAACTAAAAGGAAAATGGTGGAGAGAATATGAGCTGTCACAAGGCAAAGCATTCCAACAGCAGAAGGGGACCTGGTTCAACTATGCGTATAAGAACTAGGAAGCACTTGAGCAGTGCAGAGCTCAGTACAAGGAAATTAAAGAATTGAAAGCCAGATTGTCCCAAAGGTTTGAATTATTTCAAAGAATGCTTGCCACAAGGAAACCCTCTTTCAATTATGCCACATTTTTGAGGGAAAGACTCACATTCCTACAGATAAAGGCTGTCAAAGAAGGTAGGCCTCATCAGGTAGTCACATTAGAGCAGTTTATGCAAACCTTTGCAGAGGCACCTAAAAATGATCAAAATTTGTTATGTGAACTGTATCTCCATAACGAAGCCATGACAGAAGAAAGAAACATGAATATGCTACCTATGGTTGGTGACATACAGCTGAGAGCTTTCATCTCCTTTTTAGCTAACTAGCTTACATGGCAGAATGCTTTTACCTCAGCCCAACATAATGAACAGAATTGCCTTCTGTGGATTAGGGCTAAACCGCAGAACGCAGCCACCTTCATTGTACAACATCAGAGAATGATAAGTGATCCTGAAATGAAGGACCATGTCAGGCAACTACAAGCAGTAGTCCTGAGAGATTGTCAACACTATGTGAGAACTAAGGCACCATTGGCTGTCAAGGCAAACAATTTGTTTTGGGAAAACTGCCCCAAGGAGAGGCAGGAATACCACCCCTATAATCCAGCTAATTTACAAGCAGCACTCTCAAGGGTTCCCTACTATGTCAGATGCATGCAACACTGTGCTGAGAATTGGATTGGATACAGGTTTAAATTTCCACTTTTATGGCTATCCGGTGAACAATATAGGGGCCAATTTGGATCATCCAAGAAGGAAGAAGCAGCAGCATGGAAGAAAATACAGACTATCTGTGGATTCAGGGATAAGTTTGATGTCACTTCCTATAACTATTGCCTCAGTAATCTTCACTGTTCATCCCAGTACTCCGATTCAGACTCAGAGTAAGCATTGCATGAGGACATGCAATCTCTTCAGTTGGGGGGGATGTTAGGATTCAGAATTGACCATTTTTGACCTTACATTTTGGCCATAATATTATCCTTTTTCAGTTCAATAGTTGTAAGCTTTGATTACATGATGACTTATTCACCCCAAGGTATGAAGTAATTCTCCGCATAGCTATATGTTTAATTGTTTAATACATGTTCATGATTATCTTTATAATTATCTTTGGAAAAGCTGACTAAGTGCTAAGTAACCGTGGAACTGTCTAAAGCCTGCAGGAATTACAAGTCGCAGTTGCTGTAACACCAGAAACAGCAACTACGCAGTTGCTGCAACACCAGAAGCAGCAACTACGCAGTTGCTACATCCAGCAACGGCAACTATCTAAAGCGGGGAATGATATTTTGTAACAAACCGGAACTACCTGAAGGTTACCAGAATTCCGCGCTGATGCAGTATGATCTGCGACTGTCTAAAAAGGGCAAAACACAGTTGCTAAAATATCAGAAATAGCACGGGTTAACTAATCAGCAACCATGGGGAAATGACGAAGGATAAGCGAGAATCCCAAGGAGACGGTCAAAGTCAGTTACCAGCCGTGTAACAGCAAGAAGCTCAAGAAAGAATACATTATTGTAACAGTATCCTGTAACTCTTATTTTGACAGGAAGATCTAACTGAATGAACTGTGATAATCTATTGTAATAGATGTCTCCTCTATAAAGAGGAGACATCTACATTGAAACGGGGAATAGTATCTTTGTAAAGGGGAATTTTTGAAGACAACAGCAAAGTCTGAACTCTCATTGTAATTTAATCTTTTGGCAGATGAATAGAAGACTGTTTTGAGCATCTAGCTTGGTATTTGCATTCTGGGGAATCTTGTGAGAGGGACTGGGCCCACCTTCCTCACAAGATTCACCCATTTACTTTCCTGTCAAGTGTGTAAGTGTGTTTTGATAATTTCTTTATGCTGGTACTCTGTGTTGGATTCTGTAGCATTGTCTCTGATAGTTTCCTTGTTGCTGGAACTCTGTTTTGTTTGAACTTATACTTCACCGGTGAATTAGAATTACAGGGTGTATGAGCAATCTGGTTACAGGGGCAGGTGCTGAACGTCCTTGTCTGGAGGATAGGGTCCTGATCCTCTGATAACAGAGCATCCATCACTTTTCTTTTCAGATTTAATTTAACTACTTTCATTTTATCTTTACAGTACACTGTTATCACATAACGTGAGAATTACGTATACTACAGCTTTTTAATGCTTTTAGAGTTAAAGTACATACAGTACGCAGTAGCCTTTGAAATAAAAGACTTTCCCAGGTTGACAATTTAATGTGGTACTTGATTGTTAATCAATAAACAATTCAACTAGCCAACAAATATATCAACCATCATAAAGCATATATCAATCACCAGAAAGCATACACTAAACCAACATAATTCAAATACTAAACCACCATAAGAAAATACCAAACCATCATAAGCAATCACCAAACCACCATATCAAATTTTCTTTACCTCAACTGGAAAACAAGAAAGGATACATGGCCCGCATCTGATCTTCCATCTCTCGTGTAGCTTCATGAGTCCCAAAGTGCTTCTATTTCACTTTAAATTGCTCGATTTCTCGGTTTTGGAGCATGAGCACCTTTTCTGCAATATACACTGAGGCTCCAGCTGGAATTCTCCATATGCTTCCACCTGCTATACAAACAAACCAATCACATGATCAACATATTTAACATACTTCTTAAGCAATGAGACATGGAAAACATCATGGACTTTCACTATCTGAGGCAGTGTAAGTCTATAGGCTACAAGCCCAATACTCTCAATGATATTGAAAGGTCCACAAAGCCATGGTGCCAGCTTGGCACATGATCCAATCCGCAAGTAGCTCTTCTTCGGTTTGATGCACAAGTACACCTATTCCCCAACCTGGAACTCCTTGAACAACCTGTTCCTATTTTCATAACTCTTCTACCAATCCTGTACTTCCTTGAGATTATTTTTGATCGTCTGCATCTCCTATTCCATGTCTACCAACATATCTAGTCCAATCAATACTCTTCTAACCAGATCACTCCAACTAATGGGAGTGTTACAACTCTGCCCATACACTGCCTCAAAAGTACTCATTGTCAGCGACTCTTGATAACCATTGTTGTATTCGAGCTCTACCAAAGGAAGATACTCTTTCTACTTCCTCTTTTGATGCATCACATACATCCTCAACATGTTCTCCAATATCCTGTTGACCCTCTCTATCTGTCCATTTGTCTGTAGATGATAAGTTGTGTTGAAGTCCAACTTTGTGCCCAAACCTAAAAATAACTCCTTCCAAAACATGAAAGTGAAATTTTCATCCATGTTTGACACAATATTCTTCGGAACACCATGTAGTCTAACCACATCTCGGATGAATACCTGTGCCACATAACTAGCTGAGAATGTAGACTTCACCAGAATGAAGTGTGGAACCTTTGTTAACTTGTCCAAAATGACCATGACAGAATCATGCCGCTTCACTGTCTTCGACAACCCTGTGATGAAGTCCATGGAAATAACCTCCCATTTCTATTCTGTAATCGCAATCGGTTGTAGTATTCCACTTGGATATTTACACTCTGCTTTCACTCACTGATAATCAAAGCATCTAGCCATGAACTTTTCTATATCCCTATTCACATTTAGCCAATATTAATATCTCTTCTCCATTTTCAGTATATTCTAATAACCTAGGTGACTTGAATATGATTTCACATGAAATTCCCTCAAGATCACCTTCCCAAGTTCACTACTATTTGGTACATATATCTTGTCTTGGAACCTGACCAATCCATCTGTTGTAATACAATAGTCCATGCCTTATGCACTTTCACCTATACCTGTACCTATACTTCCACCTATACATGCACCACTACATGTTCTTATACTTGCACATGTACCTGTACCTATACCATGACTTGTACATGTACCTGTACTGCCTCCCTGTTGCAAGCTGTGCACAATCTCCATATACCTGACATCCCGTTGTCCTGCCTGTAAGATCCTATCCTGTAAGTCTGTCCCATAGGAGATCACGACTGCCAAGTAATGTACATGTACCCATCTACTGAGAGCATCTTCCACCTCATTCTCTTTACCCTTGATGTACCTGATATCGATGTCAAACTCGCTAATCGTGGCTAACAATCTAGCTTGCCTGGCATTCAGATTCGGTTGGTAAAACAAATACCTCAACACAATGTGATCACTCATAAGCACAAACTGCCTTCCGAGAAGATAATGTCTCCACGTCTTCAATGCATGTATATTTTTTGCTAGCGCAAGATCATGTGTTAGGTAGTTCTTCTCGTGCTCATTTAGTTTTCAGGACTCATAACATACCACCTACCCATCCTGCATAAGGACTCCAACAAGCCCTCTCTTGCAAGCATCTATGCATACCACAAACTCTTTGTCCAAATCTGTAATCTATAGTATGGGTGCATGCGTCAACAACTGCTTAAGCTACTCAAAGCTAGCCTCACATTCCTCTGTCCATTCAAAATTCTTACCTTTCATTTGCAATGATGTAATAGGATAAGAAATCTGTGAGAATTTCCTGATGAACCACCTATAATAGCCTGCCAAGCCCATCAAAGATCTTACCTCATCTACATTCTTAGGAGCTACCCTCTCCATGATGGCCCTTATCTTCTCTGGATCTACTACAATGCCTTCCTTGGAGAAAACATGTCCCAAGTAGTGAACCTCAATCTAGAAGAAACTACACTTGTTGAGCTTAGCATACAACTGATGCTCCTTCAATAATATCAACATTGTTGCTAAGTCCTCAGCGCTCTCTTCCTCATTTTTAGAATATACCAGTATATCATCAATGAACACAATAAAAAACTTATCCAAATATGGATGTGTTGATGGTGTTGGACCCGCCAACATGTTAGGGGATCTCCCCAGTAAGAATTCCCAACTAGACCTTAGATCGTTTGGTGTAGGAGTCCCAGCAGTGGGTCCTACAATATCGCCTTGACCATGGTTGCGCACAGAGGCAAGTAAGATGTCCCTGTTGGTAGCAAGGGTGTGACATATGTATCAAGTCAAGGAAGGTGCATGAGTGGTTCTAACACACGGAGGGTGAGGTGAGTGCGCCCCTTGGAAACCTGTGAAAGCATGGAGTTAAGAAGGGAACACACTAGCAAAGATGCATCACACAATGGAAGGCAAGTAAGCTAGCAATCCAAAGTGATGATTAAACCAACAACACATTTTAGTAAGATTCATACATACATATACAAAAATATTCTATGCACACATGCATAAGAAAACATATACATATATCATTTAGAGTAAACAAGATAGCTGAAATACAATACAACATATGCATGAAACGTGATAGCTCTGTTATATAAAGAAGTGAAAGTTCTAGTCATACAATACAAACATGACCAACCACTAGTTTTGACAACAGAGCATTACAATCACTACCGCCTACTCCTCCAAAGATATACACTATCTCTACACAGCGGAGAAGCTAAGGCTCATTACAACACTGTCCAAGCTTTCTCTAAGATACTCCTATTAGAAGCTTGGTTGACCAAAGCCTCTACAATGAGTTATGACGTACTATTAATAACAAAGGGTGGGGTGACCCTTGAAATTCCTCTTTGTGACTGCTCATCTACCGTCATGAATCTTCAACTACTCTATGACTATTACATTCAACTATCAACACATGAACTTCTACTTGACAAGATGTTACATACAATCTTCACATGTACCCATGTGAGACGAAATGGCTTGAGCAAGCCATGCAAGAAATCACTAGCACTTAGACCATTGGGGTGAGACCAACTCTTCGACATCCTCATGATGGTCGAAAATGGTGATCTGATGCCAAGCTTGTTCGTCAGTGATGGTGTCTGTGCGCTCAATGGTGACGTCCTGCTGAAAGCGAACTCTTGTGTCCGCTACATCTGGGTACACTGATATGGCTCCTCAATCCAACTCATCTGATAACATGTGCATGGTCATCCTAGGTGCGACCGAACTAGCAGCATGCTATTGCATAGTTTTTGCGTTGATCTCCAAGAATGTGTTGGTTTCCGTGCGCATCAACTTATCGGAATACATATTCGGCTCTAGTTGGACTTGCTTCTTGTCTTCGCCTCGGTGAGTGTGTCAAATGGGTAGGATTGCATACGTGCGCACAATGACATGCATGATGCTGAATTCCCTTGCATGCGATCAACAACACTACTCACCTTGTCTGCTTTGTGCCAGTTGCTGGGATAGATCTATAACTTGTACGGGCACAGTTTCATCTGTTTGTGCATGTTGCGCCCCTTGTTGTACCTATTCCTACTATAACTCATTCTCTCATATGTGTAGCTCCTATTCTTCCTTGAGTTGTTGCTTCAGCACATGCAACTCCTTCTCTGTTTCTCTCTCTTCCTTTAAGCGATCTTTGTGTCACGCAGTCACCTCATAGCCTCAATCTCCAAATCTGTTTTCATCATGAGGGGATCTGCTTTGAACTTCCAGCTTTTCTCCACCTCTATGTTGTCAACAACCTTCCTCTTGCATTCGTCATGTGTAGGTGTGCTGCCTTTTGCTACTGCTAATGGTGTTGTTCGCTGTGATTTCGTTTCCATTCATCTTGATATCCTTGTCCATGAACAACTTGATGTCTTTGTGAATAAGCACGTTCATAGTCACTTGCTTGACTGCATCCCCAAGTGTGCTCTTAACAGTGTCTTTGACTCATCTCTCCTAGAAGCCATTGTACCTATGTTTCTGAGAGGTAGACGAACACCTATGATACCTGGAGACATAGAAACACTCATGACAAGAAATATGTCAATCGAAAACCGAAACAAACTAGAGGATCGATAAGCAACCTATATGTGTGACTGTCTAAGATTGCGCAATTTTCACCGATAGGATGGGAGACTGACTGCCAAAACTGCGCAAGGCATAGTCTAGGCTATCAGGAGGCTGACTGATTGCTGGAACTATTTAACTAATAGTCTAGCCTGGCCTGCTAAGGATTGAATCTGCGCAATGCGCAATTTCAGTCAGCAGTGACATGCAACCAACAAACTGTATTGCACAGTTTCTGGGGCTAGTAGGGCACTGCCTCCAAGAATTGCGCAATGCAAGCCTGGAGGTCAGTGTTGGGCTAGTCTTACACAATTTATGGAGGGAATGCATAGCCTTCGCTTCTGGAAATGTGTAGTGCTAGACGGGAAAGGCATGGTACGGGCCAAGGAAGCCCAGACCAGCCGATAGGTGATTGAAAACATGAGAAGTTTGAATGCATGATGAGATGCGTGTAAACAAGAGTGAATGATTATGCATGCAAATAGTAAGTGCAGGATTCAGAAAACGGGACAGCATGCATGTGAGTGAAGTGGGTCCCCACAATGGTGACCATCGGTGCAAAAATAATGTCATGCATGTGATAGCAATGAGATGCAAATGAAAACTAAAATGATGCTTGTACAAGCTAACATGCATGCAAATGACAACAAGCATTCACAAAAATCAAGCAGAGAACATTCACACAAGCTGAAACACAAAAAGTGATAGAAATGCAGCGCAAGACATACGAAGTGGACTTACCCCGAAACAGTTGAGCTGAATGTGCCGACGACTCCTAGATGCGATGTGGGATGTCAGAGTTGCAAGATCGATGTGAGGAATGAGATCTGCAGCATTCGGTTCATAAGTTTTGATAAAATCGAGGTTATGATGTGCATGCCACAAATTTAGGAAAAGCGACACTTGGTGGGAGGTTTCTAAAATAATCCTTGCATGTAATCTCCCGCTACTAAAAATAGATCCCTAAATCTAAGGATACCTTTGCATGATGCCTTGGGAAAATAAGTCCATGCATGCAAATCATTTTTGCTCGATCTTGGAGGGAACCGGTGAACCTAAAGGCACATGCATCTGTCTGCAAGCCTAGGATGAAAATCTGAGTTGTTCCTGGGCTGAGTAGAGCTAGCTGTCCCAGAGGGATTGCACAATTTCTCGACTGAGCAGCTGACGTGGGTCAGATTGCGTAATTTTCTCAAGGAAGCCTGTCTGACTACATTTCGTAATTTCTGAGCCCAACAGGCTACTTGACTAATTTGCACAATTTCTTCTAGCTGCTGGGCTGGCTATCCCAGAGGGATTGCACAATTTCTAGAAGCAGCAGGTGACTATTGCCTAGAATTGCGCAATTTCTAGGCTGAGCAGTTGTCCTAGGATGAATTGCACAATTTTTGAGAGAAAGACTGTCAGGAATAATTGCGCAATTCTGGAGCCCAACTAGGTGTCCAACTGGGTTTGCACAATTTCTGGAGGAAGGTTGGTTCCCCTCCAGAATTACGCAATTCCTAGAGGGAGCTGCTCAACCAGCAACTGACACTAACTTTGGAAAGAATCCTGTGAAGGAGGTGGAACTAAATTGCATACACATGCTGACAAGACTCTATGAAATAGTTGAATCCTATGTGCTTGACGATGCAAGACATGTTGTTGAGGATGGTTGGTAGGGAGGCTCCAAAATGAAGCTAAGGAAAAATTTTGGAGGGTGCTTGTAGCTGCTACAACAGGATGCAACACACTTCAAATCAAACACGTGAATGTAGTTGGAGCAATAGTTAAGACAAATGGAATAAAAACAAACTCATAATTCCCATACCTGGTCCTGAACATAGTCTTGTAAATGTCCTCCTCTTTGATGCGTACTTGATGTTATCTGGATCTCAAGTCAATCTTTGAGAACAATGCTTCTCCCTTCAGCTAACCAAACAAAATATTAATCCTTGGAAAAGGGTACTTGTTCTTGATAGTCATTGTGTTCAACTACCTGTAATCAATGCATAATCTAAGAGTACCATCTTTCTTCCTCACAAACAAGACCTGTGCACCCCAAGGTGATTCACTTGGCCTAATGTATCCCCTGTCCAACATTTCCTTCAGCTGCAATTTTAATTCAACCAACTCAGGTGTGTTAATCTTGAAATGTGCTTTCAATGTTGGAGTTTCCCTTGGCACTAGCTCAATATAAAAGTCTACCTCCCTGTGAGGTGGAAACTCTGTAATGTCCTCAGGGAATACACCCTAAAATTGCTGCGAAATTGGGTACTTTTTCAACACATTTGCATCCTCCACCTCCTTACCCTTATCACTAGGAATGTGTATTGCAAATAGCTTGCACCCTTTCCTGTGGCTACACTTGGCTTGCATGGCTGTTACCATCCTAATTGATGTGACTTTCTTTTTACCTTGCAAGACTCTTGGTTCTCCATTGTCATCAACACACTCAATAGCTTTGTCATAGCATTCAACCTTGGTTCTATGTAGATACAACCAATCCATGCCCAACAAAAGACTGTATGATCCCAACAGTAACACATTCAAATGATTTTTCGGAAGCACACTTCTTTATACCTATATCCAACTGCACTAACCAAGACTCTGCATGAAATTCCTTATTCAAACTACACTTATCCACCAACTCAGTACTAACATAGTTATAATTATATCTAGGGTCCATCAAAATAGAAATAACTTGATCAAAAATCTTACTGTCCATCTCAATGATAGATGCCTGGTGTTCTTCTTGCCCATTGTCTATTGTTGCATAGATACGTGGAATACTCTGACCAACATCCCCAACAGTGTGCACCTCTTGTGCACTGTATATCTTAGGCCTTCCACCCTGATGTTGCGAACAATCTCTCCTAAGGTGTTACTCACCACATGTCCAACACTCTAACTGACCAATGCCCTCATCTCTATGTTGATGCTATTGTGACCCATGACCCTATTTAGTTGCGTTAAATCTCTTTTGCAGTGCCACATTTTCTTTCCCATATGCATGTTGAGGCCTTGTCCTCTTAGGCTACTATTTACCTCTACCTTTGTCTTTTCCCTTCCATCCATGCTGATATTCATTCTTACACTTTGATTTCTCATTGCAATACTTCAGGTTTCCAATAACTTCCTCAAGTGACCGAGGCTCATCATACTCATTCCGATCTCTAAATGCCAATGGAAAACCACTGACAAATCTTTGAACTTTATCCTTCTCATTAATAATACATGGTACATACCTCAATAGTTCCATAAACTTGCTCATGTACTCTTCATCTATCATTGATCCTATCTTTAACTGATAGAAATCTTTAGCCTTACTGTTGTAGTACCTTTCTTACAAGTACTTCTTCCTGAAAATCCTCTTGAATTCCCTCCATCTCCAGTCATCTATCACGATGTCTCTAACCCACTTAACATCTTCCCACCAGATGTCTACTTTACCTTTCAAGCTAAATATAACTATTCTAGCCTTCATGTTATCTGTGTACTCATGCAACTGAAATAATTTTCTCATCCCAAATATCCGAGCCTCTGCATCTTCCGGCTTCTTCACATCTCCATAAAAATTAGGTGATTTTTCTTTCTTGAATTCATTCAAAAAGTGTGCCCTATCAGTCCTCATGTAACATGATAGTGATGACGAACATGATGTCTATCATAACCAGAACTAGAATAATACCTTAACTCATTGCCCCTCCTTTCCGGAGTGTCCAACAACCTTCCATATCTCACGAGGTCAGATCTATCTAACTTGTGTCTACCAAGAGATCTACTGCCATATGCTCCATTAGTCCCATCGTCATGTGCATGGCCGATCCAAAGCGGCCCTTGTCACTGCAGTTCTAACAAACTCTGAAGAAGGATAGCATTGACCTCTTCTTACTTCTCTTGTGCTTATATGACCTGATCATTGTCTGCCTTACAACTCCTTATCTCTTCCTTCAAGCTTCTTAATGTGTCATCCAAATCATAAGTACGCCCCACACCACGTTGCTCATCTGATGCATAAGGAGATTCTACATAATCTACCACCTTGCTAGCCATTTGATCTTTCTTTTCTTGTAATGCATAATATGTAATATAAACCAAATCACAATAAATCAACATACCTCGGTATAGCTTAGGGAGGATACCTTGTCTACAAGGTCAACAAATCAACTTGATACATGTATAACATAATCATAACAACATATCGACATACATAAGTAAATGTATCAACACATAAACATCATTGTAACTAGGATCCAATCATCAATGCAAGGCCATATCAACAATGCATGCTATGACCTCGTGCATGACAACAACCATTACTCCATTATACACATTGCTACATGCAACCGATAATATGCATATGCAATGCCCAGCCAGCTACAAATGCACATAAACGCATGTAGTCGAACATAATCGATCAGTTCTTGCAATCAACCTACAAGGCTAATGCATGTAATCAAAACATTCAAAATGTAACCTAACATACAATGATGTAATTAGGCGACATAAAATCAATATGTCAGTGATAAATAACCATATACAGTCAGTCACATACTCATGTCAAATATTCTTCACAAAATCAACATCAAATTCTCCATGATAACCATACTACAACCCTAATTCAACAACAAGCAAATGCAACAAGTATATAAGTGTAAGAGACACACATGCAACTGACATGTATGCATGACTAACACATTTAACCCAATCCAGTATGAGAATTGAAACATGCTCCGATACCACTCTTTAACACCCTCCTCCCACATCCACCCAAGTAACCATGCCAATCGAGGTAAACATAAGACGAGAGGTTACTATGATTAGATTCGACCTCCTAGGTAACCTTAAGGAAGTGGAATCGATGGAACATCACACACAATCATTTAACATCATCAACAGAACCCCCAGGAGATAAGTCAACCACTTAGACAGCCTGTCCCCAGGTCCCACTATTGTTTTGGGCCTCTTAGGCCATAGTCACTCTCATGCTCTGGGAAAAAGGGTGACCAGAGACCTAAAGTCGCTCTCATAGGAATTCCTATTAGCGGCTATGGACCAAACTTTCTAGTTTTGTGCCAGGACCCTGGGAATTAAGCCACTTTTTCAGGCCCAGAGCCCAGGCCATTGCCCATAATAGAATGATATCTCAGAATCAAGTAAAGTATAGGGAAATAATGATGCAAAAGTAAATAGTTGATCAAGACCTTAACCAGACCTCTACTAGCCATGACAAGCATTTCATCAAACATATTGTCAACATTTAACCTACATGTGTAAACAAAAGAATTAAGTGTAGGGATCTCATACTTATCTGAGAATCACCATGAAGCATTGTTTCCTCTTGTCTTTTGTTTCCTTATCACTTATTAGGTCATAGATATAATATCCATTCAAATACAAGTAAAAACATGTTGAGAGAAAAACATAGCTGCTGCCATAAAATGTACATATAACCATCACAATAGGAACATAAATACAATAAACATATCAGCCATCAAAATCAATATATACACCAGTACATTTAAACATGAAAATCAATGGAATGAATTTCTCATTAACCAATGAAATGAACCAGCCAGAGATGGGACTACCATGTTCCACCCAACCATAGATTGGCTGAGCCAAGTCTCTCTTCATTCAATCACCCTTGTGACATATTCCAAGAAAGAATGTGGGACTCATATAACACATCAAAAACACCAATCAATGTTGATGCCACCAGAGGTCTCCACCTACATCATGAGGAATTTGAGTGCCTCTTAGTCTCTCAGCCTTTATCGTGCATCCATAGTCTGATATAGGGATCACTAGGCCCTACACTGAGAGATGCTCTCGAAGATTTACCATGCATTCCATCCCGGAATCACTAGGCCCAACAGAGAGAAAATACACCTCTTTTCTTTCCCATATATCCTGCCATTCACCGACAAGAATTCCTAGGCCCACTGAGGTACACAACTTGGATTTACCACAACCCACAGTCTATTTCAGGGGCTACTAGGCTAGTGGCTTCATGCATCCTCAATCTGGTTCAGGGACCACTACCACCATATGTTTGTCAATTCAGATATCCATGCCACTCAGCTTCGAATCCAATCTGGCCATCCCACATAAACAAAATGAGAGAACCCATCTCATCAAAACTATTAGGAAATGGCAAGGCTAGGTTGAAAATAATTTCACACCTGGAAAAACCCATGCCATGGTAGAAAGAAAACACACGCAATCCCATGCATGCCAAATCTAGCAAGGAAAATACACATGAAAGTCGATACCTACAATGAAGCCTGTTATAGCTGCTTGATCCTATATTTCCCTGCTTGATCTTTACTTCCTCTTTCTTTGTTTACCTTTCTTGCGCCAATGCCAAAGTGCTCTAAGAAAAATCTAAGTGTCCAAGAGTATGAGAGAGAGAGAATAATGAAAGAGTTCCAACACTAAATTGACAAAAGGTTACCAACTGATCCTCATAAGCCTTTTTATGAATGAGACCTCTATTTTCTTCATTTTCATTCTAACATGCAACCTGTGACCTTTCACTTCCTTTTTCTCCTAATTTCCATTATTTTCATAAATAATTGTGCCAAAAATTCCATTTTTCCTTTTCAAAGCCTTAGTCATTGCCTTTGCTAATTTCCTTAACCATAAACAACCAAACGAACACCCCCTAGGATGTCTTCCCCAACATTCAGCTTGGAATAAGTGTCCCATTCACCCGTGGTTATTGTATTTAACTTTTATTACATGAAATTTTCACTAGGTCCATTACTGTGCCCTTGATTCTTTGGATTTACATGACCAAGATCCAATCCAATATCAGAAGCCCCCTCCATCATAACTTTTCAATAACCATCTTTTCGAGAGTTATGATATCTTTTTTTTTTTTTTTTCTAGTTAAGACTAACCTAAGTACCCACGGGGGATTTGAACTGGTGACCTATCGTAAGGAGTGCCTTAATAGCGCACCCATTCACCATCAATCCAAAGCCCCGTGCGCTAGAGTTATGATATCTTAATCCTATGATATGACATAATTAATTCACATGGCATCTTTATAGCGATGACACGTGTCACCTTGATATGGCACACTAGGGAAACCAGTATCGTTGAATTAGCCTGCCATGTGTCCTCATGCTGATGTCAGATAACACTGTATCTTAACGGAACCAATCTCATGGTGCCATGTGCCCTACTTGGAGGAGAGAGAAGAGGGTTCGTCAACCCTAGGATTTGCAACAAAATCCTTTGTTAATCTTCTTTGGCTATCGAAACTTCTTAGTGTACCACAATTGAGAAGTTCTGATACCGCGATGTCACGGTTCTCCAATGTATAGATGGAGTTGTGTACATCATTTTTATGCAGTGATATTTACATATGGTGTTGTGTATATGTTTTTTATGCAATGCTATGTATAGATGGTGTTGTGTACGTGTTTTTTATGTAGTGTTGTGTATAGATGGTGTTGTGTTCATGTTGGATATGCAGTGCTGTGTACATATGGTGTTGTGCGCATGCTGGATATGCAGTGTTGTGTACATATGGTGCTTTGTGCATGTTACATATGTGGTGTTGTGTACATATGCCATGGTGTGCATGTTGTACATATGGTGATATGTACATGTGGTGTTGTGTGTATGATTGTACATGTGGTGTTGTGTGCATGTGGCTCCATGTACATGTTGTATATGGGGTGATGTGTGTAGGTGGTGCTGTGTACATGTGGTGTTATATACACATTGTACAAGTGGTGTTGTGTACATATTGTATAGGTGTTGCTATGTACATGGGTACTGTGTACATGTTGTACATGTGGTACTATTGTACATGTCATATTGTGTGCATGTCATACATGTTGTGTTGTGTACATGTGTATTTATTGTGTTGTACGTTGTGTATATATATGTATTGTCTTGTACATCGGGTGTAGGTGTATGTATTATGTTCTGTTGTACACCGGGTGTAGGTGTATGTGTTGTGTCGTACACCAGATGCAGGTGTATGTGTTGTGTTGTACACCAGGTGTAGGTGTATGTTTTGTATGTCATGTGTAGGTGCATCTATTGTATGGTGTTGTTTTCCATGTGTGGTTTTATGTGTGTGATGCACACTATGTGTATGTGTACGTGGTTGAAAAGAAGGCACAGGGTGTTTGTCAGGTGTGGAAATCGATCTGGTGTGCATAGAGAAATGTTCGATTAAAGGATAAGTATCAGTATTTTATTTCATTTTTATTATGCATGTGATCTATGATTCTGGTTTATGATGATTACATGTGATCTATGATTTTGATTATGATGGTTTCTTTTTGAGCTAACCAGATGTGATATGTTTATACATGATGATCTTATCAAACAACTAGTTTGACTTGTTGTGACAGGAAGTAAACATAATTGTAAGTGTACCTTATTAACATGTCACTGATGAGGTATGATGTGAATTATTTCATTTTCTTTTGAATCTAATGGCAGCTATGTGCTTGGTACAGGAGAGCATGAACATGCCTAGTTGGGTGGCTCGAATTGATTGCAAGAAAGAATTAGAAACAAAAGTGAAGGGAAATGGAACATGCAACACTATGCTGGTAAAGCACTTTAGGAGCAGGGCCATTGTGGGACATTGTTACCAAATATACCTTTTTTGTTTGACCTTCCGATGTGAGGAATCCTTGACAAGGGATGGATCACCCAAGATAGCGAATGTCAAGGAACTTGAAAGGTGAGTGACTGCATGAAAGGTGATGACCGAATTGCCAGAGGGACTATGTAGTAGAGAAAGGAAGGTCGGGGGATTGGATTTTCTTTTGTCTTTAACACTTCCAAATGGAATCAGATGTGCATTAGGAGTGTGCCCTCGAACAATGAGTCAGTAATTGTTCACTGAGAGGACAATGGTGCAAGATTGTAGTGCTAGACATGGGATGCAGACATTGACTTTGGCAATGGACTCTAGACTTCCTAAGAAGGAGGTTATTCCTGGTACTATTTTTGAGGGTGGAGGTGTGAGCTTCTGGATTCCATTGTTGCAGATACGGGAATTGTATCATTTTATTTGTTGGTTAGAGAAAATGTGTATATGTGTATATTTTTGTAAACGTTGTATTGAGTTATATTTATAAAGCTCCATAGACATTATGGTTATTTTCCGGTTGAAGAAAATGTGCATGAGCATATATGTGGTTGCTATTGTGAATATCGTAATGAGTTGGTTTATAAAGCTCTAGTAAACGGTATGATTGTCATGTTCTCAGCAGGTTGGTGATTGTAAATATTGCAACAAGATCTATTATAAAGCTCCATGAGCAGTATGTTTTGGTTTTTCAACAGTCTTGTTGGTTATAGTTTTCATTGAACACCGACAAAAGTGTTCCCATAAGGGGGAAGGTCTTGAAACATCCCTAGTAAAAAATCCATGTAAAAAAAATATAAGACCAAGGTCACGTATTCCAAGCTGAATGTTGGGAAAAACATCCTAGTGTGGGTGTCCATTTGGTTTATTATGGCTAAGGAAATTGGAAAAATCATTGGCAAAGGCTTTAGAAAGGCAAGAGGCATTAATTGTCATTTTATTTGAAAACAATGGAAATTAGGAGAAAAGGAAGGTGAAAGTTCACAGTTTGCATGTGAGAAGGAAAATGAAGCAAAATAATGGAAAATTGAAGAAATTAGAGGACTCATTTATGAAAAGGCTTTTGAGGATCAGTTGGTAGATTTTTCAGTACACCTTTTTGTTAGTTCAGTTTTGGAGCCCTCTCTTTCTACTATCTCCCTCTCACACTCTCTCACACTTAGAGCATTCTTGGAGCATTCTAGCATTGGATCAAGGAAAAGTAAAGGAAGGACAAAGAAGGCAAAGGGAAGAAAAGATCAAGCAAGGAAGAGTAGGATCAAGTAGCTACAATGAGATTACTTGCAGGTATCGATTTGCATGTGTGATTTCCTTGCTAGATGTGGCATGCATGGTACATGCATGTGTGTTCTTGGTTCTCTTATTGTCATTGGCATGGGCTTTGCCAAGTTTGACAGTGTTCTTCAATCTTGCCTTGCCATTTCCGGATAACCATGGTGTGGTGGGTTCTATTTTATTTGGTTGAGTTGGATTGTTGGATGGACTCGAAGCTGAGTGGTGTGGGATACACAGTAAATAATGGTTGTCACTAGTACAAAATGGCTAATTAGTTACTAAGAAACAATTAAAATTTGCATATAAATGACCATTTTTTAGTCGATGACCAATAGTGGCTAATTTAGAGTATCGTATAACGCGACCAAATTTTACTCACATTTAACTTAATCATTAATTGGTTGTCTTAATTTTATCATCTAGTAGTATATTTAGTCATAAATTTGGTCATTAGTTTAGTTAATGATTTAGTCATTAATTTCCACAATTAATGGCCAAATACACAACAAAATATATTACTACATGATCACTCGAGAAAACCAATTAATGACAAAAGAAACATGACTAAAATATTCGTCATATTATAAGATACTATAAATTAGCTACTAATAGTCAAATATATGCAGATTTTAGTCATCATTTGAAACCAATTAACGACCAAAAAATATGACCAACTTTTATTCGTGTTATAAGATACTATAAATTAGCTACTAATAGTAGTATATATGCAAAATTAAGGCTTCATTTATAATCATAAATTTATCATTTACAGTAGTCATTTATATTTTTTTGGTAGTTTCATATTCAACATATAAATGATTGATCTAGTAGTTTACATTCATTTCCTTTAATTTCATTAATAATCATTATAAATGACTAATTTAGTTGTTCTATATTCATTTTATTTGTGTTCATCATTAATCAATATAAACTACTAATTTCAAAGTTTTAGATTGATTTTGTGTATTCATTATTAAACAACATAAATTAATTAGTACGATTTTTCGACTAAATTAAAAAAAATGTCATACAATGTGCATGTTCATCTAATATGAAAATGAAAAGTTACATATGTTAATTAAAATACTAAATAATATCAAGTAAAACTATAAATAATTTCAACCACACAAATTAAATTATATGATATGTCAAGTATTACAATATGAGTTTCTAACTTAATATTGGTTGGACTACAATTTACACATGAAATATTGTTTCATCACTTCAAAACATTATCATTATGTTGCCAAGGAAATTCAGATTAATTCCCCAACTCTAAAAAATTAACCATCAGTCTGTATGTGTGTGTCACATGCGGGATATTGGCTTTAAGGGTATCATTAGACAATTTTCCTCTCTCTCTCTTTCTGCATTTGTTACTCCATTGTTATTGTTCTCCTCTGCTTCAATTCATGCTTCTTACCATCAATACTAAGTTCCTCTTCTAAAAATGAATGAAGATACAATGAAAAATATAATACATGAAAGAGGATGAACACTGGAATATGAACTAAAGTAGACTATAAAGGATTTATACAACATATACCTCAACATCAGCAATATCAATGCCATTTTTCCCCAGAAAAGCAAGAAACTTGAACAACTTTTCTTCATTTGGGTGATAGTGGAAAAAATGTGGCCATATGACCTATATAAACAAATAAATAAAATGTCACCATAGAAATGAACACATTAACTTAGTATTCAACCTTACATGGAATAGAAAGAAACAACAAAGGGAATACCTAAAACATGGAAAGGAACCAAAGAATAGACAATACAGGAATGATTCCATTACCAATCAAGAGGTAATAAAGTTTGCAATTTCATGAAGAGTGAACATGGTTTAAGTATATATATATATATATATATATATATATATATATATATATATATATATATATATATATATATATATATATATATATATATATATTTAATTACTTAAACCATGTTCACTCTTCATGAAATTGCAAATCACAATGTGACATCCAGAATATGAAAATGATAAGAACATGTCATCTTAAACAAATCACTACAATAATGCTCTATGAATCATTGATCTTGTTGGACATGCATATTTACTTATCTGTAGGTATATACAGTATGCACCCATACATAGAAATTCAAACTTTGCATACATTGAAAATTTCTTTTACAATATAAATTACTACAAGAAAAGCAGGTCGATTAAATATTCAAAAGAGATTGTTGACATATACTGATAAAAAGAATCAACTTGATTGTAACACTTGCTAGGCGTTGGGGTAACTAATTAAGAATGCATGTCAATAATTTGATACAAAAATAAGCTTCACAAATTCAAAGAAAGCTTACAGTGATATATGAGGTCACTTTTGACCATATCTAGAAGATGGATGCAACCTGGCATTACTGTCAAAGACAATCAAGCCTGAAAAAATAGAAATTACTCATCTGCAACACTTGTAGCATTGATATCGACAGTTAGATCCAATACTTGCAAAAACAAAGGAGATAGAGGAAAAAACCAAAGAATAGGAATTAATGGTAGGCACAAAAATCAAGATTGTTAAGGGCAACAACTAAAATAAACCTGGAGAAACATAAAAGAAAAAACGATCAGAAACATAACAGAAAAAATGATCAAATGTAAATAGATAGTAAGTTTGTAACTCTACCTTTCCTCTGATTTTTGTGTACATAACAAGAACATATTGAACCGTTGTCTCAAGATGTGTAGTTGCATAATAGCAAGCTATCCATTCATAAAAGAAAAAATAAAAGAAAATATGGGAAGACCATTTACTTTTGATACGAAGCAATTGTCAAGAGATGGTTCATTAACAGGTTCATATATATCATAAGTGTAAAAAAACATCTCATCAACTTCTCCAAGCAAATTTAATCCTGGTTGCAATTCTTTCTCAGGTTGGTCAGTCTATGCTTTTGTTGAGACAAATGAAATGTATTTTTCTTTGAGAGAAATATTATGTGAATGGGAACAACAAAATACATACCTACAAAATGAAAGGTGAAGAAAAGTCATGTAAATTACAAAGTAGAGGGTACTATAAAAACATGTAATCTACAATCATAAATCTACATTGATGCATTTACATGTATATCATGCATAAATTTCCATGGAAAAACCTTGTTATTAAGAAACTATGGTTTGTAATGAGGGAAAAATATGAATTCCTCCTATTCATCCAGAAAAGCACAAGGAAAAAAATATGATTTTTGAAAAGACAATATGATATCAGAGGATATACATATCATGTTTGTGTCCAAGTTGCTTTTGAGACAAAATAATCTACAGTGTTTGTGAATCATTTGTATTCGGAATGGGGTGGCTCATGATGAAAAATTCTTGAGAAACCTTACCTATCTTCTTAACCGGACTCAAAAAAACATGTTAGTTAGCATGACATAGGAATATTCTAAACAATGCTATAATAAAAATAAAAGAAAAAATGATCAAGTGTAAATGGGGTGGCTCATGATACAAATTTCTCAAGAAATATTACCTATCTTCTTAACCTGACTCAAGAAAACATGTTATGTAGCATGACATAGGAATATTATACAAGTATGTTATAATAAAATTTCCTTTAATTTTCAGATCATGCAAGTAAAATTACCTTGTTAGGTAGATATGACGGATCATAAAAAAAAATTTACATCTGGAAGTTTCACCTTTTGATGTCACCCCAATCGCTTTACCTTCTTCATCAAATGTCACATGTGCATTTACAAAATAAATTTATAAACAAATTATAAAATCAAAATAATTCATTTAGTGGGAATGAAAAATGTGGTTTGTGTATTTCTTAAAAATGTTGAAATGGTTAAATAGAATCATTCAAGCAATTACACAATGACCCAAATTGAAAGTTTGTAAAATACTTATATTATTAACTATGGGAAATAATATTTTAGTGGCACAACTAGTTCTCTAAGTAATCAGTTTACATCCAACTCACCTATGACATCTAATGGGAAATCAAAAGGTCAAAAGTCAAAAAGCATATGTATCTCTCCAAGATGAAGAAAACTTGAAATCTCATTTGCCAATCAGATGGAATTTTAGAGATTTGCTTACTCATGTATTTAGATCACCACTTGAAAGACTTCATTTTCGAGTTTTCCCTCCATCTCATTTGCATTAGATGTAGAAACACATTTTTGCTACCCATATTAGGGTTAAATAAGATGCACAGACATTAACTAGGTCACTAGAATATTTTTTTTCTTTTAAACCCAAATGAGTAATGATTAAATTAAAGGAAAGTTGCAGCCAAACTGGAAAACGAGTTAATAAAATCATAATTTTTTTATTTTGGGTCTGGAAAATGTAAAGAAAACAAAATAAGAAGGGGGTTTATCTAAATCCCACCTAACCTTTAAAGTCTTCCTCAAACACACTATAGCCCTAGTACCATAAATTATTTCATATTGGCCCAATATAAACTTAAATTTGCAAAACATAAAACCTAAAGAGATTTAGGAGTTGTCCATTATACAAATGCTACTTGTTCTTAGATTAATTCTTCACCTTAGCCTTTTCTGTTGCAATGGGATTATGTACCTGGTAAACTGTTTCAAGTATTCACATCCTATGAAAGCACCCATTTCACTAAACACTACAATTGTAGGGGAAAACCACCATACATGTTGCACCACAAAAGAGAAGTCATCTTCTTCAAATCTCTAGTTTAATGGGCACAATGATAGTCTTTCAATATTGATGACTTTGCTCAATTGTTGTTGTATGGTATCACACTCCTCATTAGGGACAAGCTTTTCTACTACTTAGATGTAACCGCTTTCAATCTTTGGATCCATGTGTGGTTTTCTCTTCACCCCACAATGTTTCCAAACATGACGTAGGAAAGAATTTTGGTGTAAGGACATATGCTAAGGCATCAAGTGGAAATTTTGCTTCGCCCACCATTCTTCCACCTCTACGTAGAATATAGTCACACAATTTTACATCTCTCAGCTCAATAATGTCCTTAAGATGACCTAGCATGGTGTCCATCTGTTCATAAACTGACCCAACCATTGGTTGATCTAAATTTGCAAAGAAAATCATGTTATAAATTGGCTTGGTGAACAACAAAACATATTTAACCTATGCCCAAACATAAGGATCAATATAGTGTCTTGCATTGTAGAAGAACCATCTCTATCTGATGTAATATGTATCCTTAGTTGCTTCCATAAATCACTCACTATCATATCAGACAATGCTCATCCAACATTCAACAGGTGCCTAAAGGAAAGCTAATAGCGACCAAATCTAGTCCTTGCAATTTTAAGTAGCTACAAGTAGAGTGAATTTGGTAAATATAGTGGACAAGAATATAAACTACGATGAAGTTCATGAAATATGTAAAACTTTATTTTGATCTAGTGAAGCTCATGGATCAAACATAACTCCATGCTTAATAGGCACCCAAGTTCTCACCAAAGGGAATAGAAACTTCATGCTGGAAATGATTGAAAGATATTTTTATGTTTTAGGTAAAGCCATAATTTATTTACCATATTTATACATGCTATACAATTATATTATAGTAATATCTGATGACAATAGAAGCATCCAACATAGTAGCAACTAGAAATTTAAACAACCTAAAATTTTCTTAGTTATCACCAAAAGATTTTAAATTAGCATCTTGTGAATTATACACCTTTTAGAAAGAATGGCATTCCACCATCATGGAGTGAAGTCTATCATCCTTGAAAACAAAAAGAAGGTATATTTATGAGTTAAATGTGGGGAAAGAAAGAAAGCTGCCAAGTAGCATTTAAGTCCATTTATAGAATTTAACTTGGAGAAGAAAAGTGCTTTTGATATGCTGCATCTTCCATACTTGACAGTTGCAAGTAGCATACATAGCTATCATGTGAGAGATGATATCTTTCATGCAAATTTATATGTAGTGGAATACAACGACTAAACTTGAAAGATATTACTCTTGTTGGATCTTTCTATCCTAACTATAAATTAGGTTTACAAACTAAACCTTCTCATCATACTTGAAAGTTCAAACAATGCTTTAAAAAACTTACCATATAGGTTTTGAAATTATGGAAAATTGTACATGATGGCACAAAACTGTCTTAAAATTGAGCATATTGATTTGAAAAAAAAATTGAACATTTAAACAAATGAATATGCATGACTCCAACACCATATTCAAGCTTGTCAACAGTTGCTAAAAGACGATACAAAAAAAATAATTGATTAAAATATTCCAACATAAGAAAATTACCAATGGATTGTCTGATATGAACTCGTTTTCCTTGACTAGTCCCTCTAGATAGGAGCAATGATCAACATAGTTATCATTGATTAAAAAAATTAGAGAATAAAATGACTGTCTATCCTTTTACTGACTAGATGTAACATGAACTTGAATTCACTTTACAGAGTACAAATTGAATAGGGACATAAGTGCTCATCTTAGTAGGGGAAGAACAGTCTAGTTGAAATAAAGATCATTTATACAATATTGGTTACAAGGAGGAGGAAGCATTGGTATAACAATGAAAATAATTGTGAAAGTTGGTAGACAGTTAGAATACTATTAACAGTGGTATAAACTTCCATTTCACTGACCAGAGTAAACAATTCTCCACAAAATGTATAAATAATGGGATTCTTCAATTGGGTCTACAACTCATTAAAGAACAAAATCAAATACAGGTAGATTACAAATTGGCTTTATTTTAAACATCCTTAAATGTGCTACTAACATAAGAAGGATAACATACTAGTGGGTCGTAAGGGATTTGAGGTTGAATTTGTGTACATGGCTCAAGATACACTGACTCCAAGATTCCTCCCACGTATGAAAAGGTCCAGAAAGGCTCGGATGTAACATTAAACTGACTTATTGATAAGAAAATATATTCGAAGGGAGAATTTTGAATGCCTTTCTATGGAACCTACGTTTTTTATTTCATCACTGAAATTACCCTTAAATGTTATCCTTTGTATATCTAAAAGAGGATTTGGATCATATCTATCATCAAGATGATCACCATAAAGCCCAATAGGCAATACCAATGCTCACATTCTTCACTATAACATTGGATATGTAGACATCCTTAACACAACTGCCCCTATCCGGGGTTGTTTTTATTCTCAGTCCTCTCCTTGAGTTGAAAATACGAAGACCTTGAGCATGGACAACTTTGACACTACCAGACATTTCATTGCCCAAAGCAAGACTAGAAATTGTATGTGTTTGTCTAATCACACAACAGATAATCACACTTCGGTGCACGTTTCACTAAACGATAGATGCCCTGGTCCCTTAGCTCAGCCCTGGTCAACGCACTACATGAAGGTCAACGCACCTCATGCACACTAGCATGCAGGTGAGTCGCTTAACATACTAGTGCGCAGGTTAGCCCCTCACCATACTTGTTCACTACAATCCCTCCTTCATTGCATTCACAACTAGAGATATGATCATAACTCTCCTCGTAACTACTGGATTTGGTGATATTTTGGCCTACACCAACTGCAACCCCATTTTTTACTTCAAACACATAGGCTCACACAACCTACATGCAAAATCAACACACTAGCTCACCTCATCTCACACTAGCTGCTAAGTTGGTGCACACAACAAGACATGGCTCACACCCAAATGGCTAACATACTACATGCAGCAGATCGCTCAGATCTATTACACACAGGTTGACTCTCGAGCATTCCCTAATGCCACACGCAAGTCAACTCTTGCCTCTCCAGTTCAATGCCACATAGATCACCTCTCCAATTAATGCCATGCAGATCTACGTAGATGAACTTCATGAATTTTTTAAGACCTTATTTTGATATGGTGATTCTCATGGCTCAAACATACCTCCACGCTTAATAGGCACCCAAGTTCTCAGCAAAGGGAATAGAAACTTCATGTTGGAAAGGATTCAAAGGTATTTTTATGTTTTATGTAAAGCATAATTTGTTTACCAGATTCATACAAACTATACAATTATATTATAGTAATATATGACGACAATATAAGCATCTAAGATAGTAATAATTGGAAATTTAAACAACCTGCCATTGTTCAACTATCATGAGACGATTTTAAATTAGCATCTCGTGAATTACACACCTTTTAGAAAGCATGGCATTCCAAGAGCATGGAGTGAAGTCTATCATCCTTGAAAACAAAAAGAAGTTATCTTCTATGAGTTAAATATATGGAAAGAGAGCAAGCTCCCAAGTAGCATTTAAGTCCATTTATAGCCTTTTACTTGGAGAAGAAAATTTCTTTTGATATGGTCCATCTTCCACACTTGACTGTTGAAAGTAGCATACATAGCTATCATGTGAGAGATGATATATTTCATGCAATTTTCTCTCCAGTGGAATACAACGACTAAACTTGAAAGATATTACTCCTGTTGGATCTTTCTATCCTAACTATAAATTAGGTTTACAAACTAACCCTTCTAATCATACTTGAAAGTTC